>CM017915.1:2555850-3053557 GCA_008369825.1 Triplophysa tibetana | reverse complement strand
CTGATTTCCCTTGCAAAAGACACTTTTTCGTTGTCCTCTGATGCACTGTGTAACAAAAAGCAGTTTTCAGTATGAGAAGCATGTTTCTGTGAGTGTAATTTGCAAAAAAACAAGCTTTTGACTAATCAGCTGATTTCACTTGCAAAAGACACTTTTTCATGGTCTTCTGATGCACTGTGTTGCAAAAAGCAGTTTTTAGTAAGATAAGCATGTTTCTGTGAGTGAAATGAGCACAAAACAAGCTTTTGACTAATCAGCTGATTTCACTTGCAAAAGACACTTTTTCATGGTCCTCTGATGCACTGTGTAACAATAAGCAGTTTTCAGTGAGATAAGCATGTTTCTGTGAGTGGAATGATCAAGAAACAAGCTTTTGACTATTCAACTGATTTCCCTTGCAAAAGACACTTTTTCGTTGTCCTCTGATGCACTGTGTAACAAAAAGCAGTTTTCAGTATGAGAAGCATGTTTCTGTGAGTAGAAATGAGCACAAAACAAGCTTTTGACTAATCACTGATTTCCCTTGCAAAAGACACTTTTTCGTTGTCCTCTGATGCACTGTGTAACAAAATCAGTTTTCAGTAAGATAACATGTTTCTGTGAGTGGAATAGCACAAAACAAGCTTTTGACTAATCAGCTGATTTCACTTGCAAAAGACACTTTTTCATGGTCCTCTGATGCACTGTGTAACAAAAAGCAGTTTTCAGTATGAGAAGCATGTTTCTGTGAGTGTAATTTGCACAAAACAAGCTTTTGACTAATCAGCTGATTTCACTTGCAAAAGACACTTTTTCATGGTCCTCTGATGCACTGTGTAACAATAAGCAGTTTTCAGTGAGATAAGCATGTTTCTGTGAGTGGAATGATCAAAAAACAAGATTTTGACTAATCAACTTATTTCCATTGCAAAAGACACTTTTTCATGGTCCTCTGATGCACTGTGTAACAAAAAGCAGTTTTCAGTGAGATAAACATGTTTCTTTGAGTGAAATGAACACAAAACAAGCTTTGACTAATCAGCTGATTTCACTTGCAAAAGACACTTTTTCGTTGTCCTCTGATGCACTGTGTAACAAAAAGCAGTTTTCAGTAAGATAAACATGTTTCTGTGAGTGGAATGAGCACAAAACAAGCTTTTGACTAATCAGCTGATTTCACTTGCAAAAGACACTTTTTCATGGTCCTCTGAAGCACTGTGTAAAAAAAACAGTTTTCAGTAAGATAAACATGTTTCTTTGAGTGGAATGAGCACAAAACAAGCTTTTGACTAATCAGCTGATTTCACTTGCAAAAGACATTTTTTCAAGGTCCTCTGAAGCACTGTGTAACAAAAAGCAGTTTTCAGTGAGATAAGCATGTTTCTGTGAGTGGAATGATCAAAAAACAAGATTTTGACTAATCAACTTATTTCCATTGCAAAAGACACTTTTTCATGGTCCTCTGATGCACTGTGTAACAAAAAGCAGTTTTCAGTGAGATAAACATGTTTCTGTGAGTGAAATGAACACAAAACAAGCTTTGACTAATCAGCTGATTTCACTTGCAAAAGACACTTTTTCGTTGTCTTCTGATGCACTGTGTAACAAAAAGCAGTTTTCAGTAAGATAAACATGTTTCTGTGAGTGGAATTTGCACGAAAACAAGCTTTTGACTATTCAACTGATTTCCCTTGCAAAAGACACTTTTTCGTTGTCCTCTGATGCACTGTGTAACAAAAAGCAGTTTTCAGTATGAGAAGCATGTTACTGTGAGTAGAATGAGCACAAAACAAGCTTTTGACTAATCAGCTGATTTCCGAAGCAAAAGACACTTATTCGTGGACCTCTGATGCACTGTGTAACAAAAAGCAGTTTTCAGTATGAGAAGCATGTTTCTGTGAGTGGAATTTGCAAAAAACAAGCTTTTGACTAATCAGCTGATTTCAATTTGAAAAGACACTTTTTCATGGTCTTCTGATGCACTGTGTTGCAAAAAGCAGTTTTCAGTAAGATAAGCATGTTTCTGTGAGTGAAATGAGCACAAAAACAAGCTTTTGACTAATCAGCTCATTTCACTTGCAAAAGACAGTTTTTCAAGGTCCTCTGATGCACTGTGTAACAAAAAGCAGTTTTCAGTATGAGAAGCATGTTTCTGTGAGTGTAATTTGAGCAAAAACAAGCTTTTGACTAATCAGCTGATTTCCCTTGCAAAATACACTTTTTCGTTGTCCTCTGATGCACTGTGTAACAAAAATCAGTCTTCAGTATGAGAAGCATGTTTCTGTGAGTAGAATGAGCACAAAACAAGCTTTTGACTAATCAGCTGATTTCACTTGCAAAAGACATTTTTTCAAGGTCCTCTGAAGCACTGTTTAACAAAAAGCAGTTTTCAGTATGAGAAGCATGTTTCTGTGAGTGTAATTTGCACAAAAACAAGCTTTTGACTAATCAACTGACATCCTTTGCAAAAGACACTTTTTCGTGGTCCTCTGATGCACTGTGTAACAAAAAGCAGTTTTCAGTAAGATAAGCATGTTTCTGTGAGTGTAATTTGCACAAAAACAAGCTTTTGACTAATCAACTGATTTCCCTTGCAAAAGACACTTTTTCATGGTCCTCTGATGCACTGTGTTGCAAAAAGCAGTTTTCAATATGAGAAGCATGTTTCTGTGAGTGGAATTTGCACAAAAACAAGCTTTTGACTAATCAGCTGATTTCACTTGCAAAAGACACTTTTTCATGGTCCTCTGAAGCACTGTGTAACAAAAAGCAGTTTTCAGTATGAGAAGCATGTTTCTGTGAGTGGAATGAGCACAAAACAAGCTTTTGACTAATCAGCCGATTTCCGATGCAAAAGACACTTTTTCGTGGTCCTCTGATGCACTGTGTAACAAAAAGCAGTTTTCAGTATGAGAAGCATGTTTCTGTGAGTGTAATTTGCACAAAAACAAGCTTTTGACTAATCAGCTGATTTCACTTGCAAAAGACATTTTTTCAAGGTCCTCTGAAGCACTGTGTAACAATAAGCAGTTTTCAGTGAGATAAGCATGTTTCTGTGAGTGAAATGACCACAAAACAAGCTTTTGACTAATCAGCCGATTTCCGATGCAAAAGACACTTTTTCATGGTCCTCTGATGCACTGTGTAACAAAAAGCAGTTTTCAGTACGAAAAGCATGTTCCCTATCAAAAGCTACACTCGATGCTTCGTTTCAAACGCTATGGGAGAACAGTCTTTGTTCGACCGGTTGTGAAGCACGTGTGTCAAACACGCCAAAAATTATTTTGGCTTTATATAACCTCGGCAGGTGACGTGGCTAATTACACCCGCACCTGCCGGTTATAAATACGCGTGAATGCGGACGCGTCATCAGGTTCTTTTGTCTTCAAGGACCGCTTTGTGTGTGCGTGTGTTGTGAGGGAGAAGCCTCCTTCTTTGTTATTTTTTCGAACGAAAACGAAAAATAAAACGCAAACATATTACCTACATTCTTAGACTAGTGACCAAGCACTCTCTGAGTTTCTTAGCCTAGTATAAGAATTGGATAAAATATAAAAAAACCATGACTGACTCAGATCGGAGATGTGTTCCTCCCTGTGAGAGGATCCTCTCCGATTTTGATAAGCATGAGTTTTGCTTTGAATGCTTGGGGGCTGACCATGCCGCCCAGGGACTTGAGGGAGAATGTGAACTCTGTGACGTTTTTGAGTTCAGAGTTCTGCGTGCTCGGCTCGCGTTTTTTAAGCGAGACCGAGCCACCTCTTCCTCATCCTGGGGCTCGCGGTTTGAGCTTGCTGAGGCACGAGAGGCGGATCCGTCCGCTTCTCCCGTGCATTCGCCGAACCGCGACGTCCTCGCGTCTGCTTCTGGAGCGTGCCTCGGCACTTCTCCTGAGCCGGCGGAGGACGAGGCTTCCCTTGTTTCTGCGGGGTTAGATAGCACCGCCTCCGAGCGGTCCTCTCGTGATACTAAGGCGATTGAGGATCTAATCGGGGCGGTAACCAAGGCAGTCGACAGGCTCCACCTCGACTGGCCGCAGGAACAAGAGGCCCCCAAGGGTTCAAAGCTGGACGACAGATATCTGTCAGGTGGCCGGAGGGAGGAGCCCCAGAGTAGGGCTCTCCCTTTCTTTGAGGATCTCCACAGCGAGCTATCTCGCTCATGGCAGAAACCTCACTCCTCCCGTGTTTTTGTGCCATCGACGTCGATTTATTCGACCATCGTTGGTGCAAAGACACGGGGATACATGGCGATGCCAAGGGTGGAAGAGACGCTGGCTGGCTATCTCTCCCCTGCGACATCGTAATCCCTGAAAAAGCCCTCTCTTCCCACCAAGCCTTGCAGAGTCACATCTGCGCTGGTGGGAAAGGCTTTTCAGGCAGCAGGTCAGGCTGGTGCTGCTCTGCACACCATGGCGGTTCTGCAGGCGTACCAGGCTGACCTACTGGATGATGTCAGCACCGGCGGGGTTATTGACGAAGCAGCGTTTTCAGACCTACGCTGCGCCACAGATTTGTCTCTCCGTGCAACCAAGCAGACGGCCCGTGCCATCGGCCGTTCCATGGCTGCTTTGGTTACTGCGGAGAGGCACCTGTGGTTGAACCTCACGGGCATCAAGGACAGGGACAGAACCTTCCTCCTTGATGCCCCGATCTCGCCTTCTGGACTCTTTGGGGATTCGGTTAATACCGTTGTCACCAGGTTCCGGGAGGCGAGACGACATGAGGAGGCATTCGTCAAGTACCTACCCCGCCGTGCACAAGCATCTGGAGTGTCGGCCACCCACTCCGGATCAGTTCCCCAGTCTCGGCCAGGCACACAGTCTCGGGTGGGTCCGGTCTACCTGAGACGTGAGGTTCTCAGGGAAAGTGTGGCGAGTCGCGCCCCCCCTCGCAGAGGCAGGGGAGCGGCCCACCGTGCCCCTCAGGCCGCATCGGGAGGTCCGGACCTGAGGCGTTTTATTTCTTCAAAGAAGAAGAAACCCTGAGACATGTGTGGCCGGG
The DNA here is from genome assembly GCA_008369825.1 of Triplophysa tibetana. Taxonomy (NCBI): domain Eukaryota; kingdom Metazoa; phylum Chordata; class Actinopteri; order Cypriniformes; family Nemacheilidae; genus Triplophysa; species Triplophysa tibetana. The sequence continues at coordinate 3,048,575 of CM017915.1, read as the reverse complement.
ACTGTGGGGGTGTGCCCCCCCGGGGAGGGGTGCCCACAATTCCAAGAGAAACTAGAGGCTCCTCTTCGGTACCCTCACAGGGCCGCTTTGCAATCCCCGCAGCTACAAGCCTTTCGGGGATTAGCGGGCTCAAAAATGCTAAATACGCGGTCGTCTCCTGCCATACTGCAGGGCACCGAATGTCTGGCATCCCCCCAACAGGACGAAGTGTTGACGTTGATACCCCTTTCAGAGAATCTGGCAGCGTGGAAACTACTGCCAGGTATCTCTCCATGGGTAGAAAGGACTGTAACCAAAGGCTACAGAATTCAATTTGCATATCGCCCTCCGCGTTTCAACGGCGTGGTCTCCACTTCCGTGAAACCGGAGCGAATGCATCTGTTGACACAAGAATTACAAGCTCTGCTGGACAAAGGGGCCATAGAACATGTTCCCCTATTAGACAGAGAGTCAGGCTATTACAGCCGGTATTTTCTAGTCCCCAAGAAGGATGGGGGGTTGCGTCCAATTCTAGATCTTCGCGGATTGAACCGCTACTTAAAGACACTCAAGTTCAAAATGTTGACAATCAAGATGATTGTGTCTCAAATTCAGTGTCACGACTGGTTCGTGACGATCGATCTCAAAGACGCATACTTTCACATAGAGATCTTACCACAACACAGAAGATTCCTGAGGTTCGCTTTCGGGGGCGAAGCTTACCAGTATCGGGTTCTTCCATTCGGCCTAGCCTTGTCACCCCGCACATACACAAAATGCATGGATGCAGCTCTGGCTCCTTTGCGACTCCGGGGCATCCGCATTTTGAATTACATAGACGACTGGCTGATTTTAGCTCAGTCTCGAGAGCTAGCGCTTCGACATCGGGATGTCGTCCTAGCTCATCTCAAAGCTCTAGGGTTGAGACTCAACGCCAAAAAGAGCGTTCTTTCCCCTACGCAAAATACAACGTATCTCGGGGTCATATGGGACTCGATCGAAATGCAGGCACAACTGTCTCCGGCACGTGTCGAGTCCGTACAAAACACCCTGAGGAGCATCAGGTTAGGCCAGAAAGTGACAAATCATTACTTTCAGAGAGTTCTAGGTCTCATGGCAGCGGCTTCCACGGTGATACCTCTGGGCCTCCTGCATATGAGACCGTTTCAGTTGTGGCTCAGAGCCAGGGGGTTTCATCCAAGGGCCAACCCCCAGAGGCATATAAGGGTGACGCGCCAGGGGCTTCGCACCCTTTCTATGTGGTTCAGACCTCGGTTTCTGACTTTAGGTCCCACTCTCGGTCCGTGTTGTCGTCGCAAGATGCTAACGACAGATGCATCCCTCACGGGTTGGGGTGCGGTCTTAAATGGCCGTCCAGCCCAAGGGATCTGGAGAGGTCAACTTCTCGATTGGCACATCAATTGCCTCGAAATGATGGCTGTATTTCGGGCCCTGAAATACTTCCTCCGGCAGTTGCGAGGCTACCATGTCCTAGTGCGGGTGACAAATACTGCAGTAGTCTCGTACATAAATCACCAGGGCGGACTGCGGTCGCGCCACCTGAACAAATTGGCCCAGCAGATTCTGCCCTGGGCAGAGGGCAAATTTTTGTCCCTCAGAGCAATTCACATCCCGGGGCATATGAATGTGGGAGCAGACTTGCTGTCCAGACAAACTCTGACAAACGGGGAATGGAAACTCCACCCCGAAGTAGTCAAACAAATCTGGGAAAAATTTTACGAAGCAGAGGTGGACCTCTTTGCTACACAGGAGACAGCACAATGTCCCCTCTACTTCTCTCTGACTCATCCAGCTCCCCTGGGTCTGGACGCGATGGCCCACACGTGGCCCAGACTGCGTCTTTACACATTTCCTCCGACAGCTCTGCTCCCGGGAGTCCTGGCGATGGTCCGTCAACAGGGGTCTCGCCTCTTATTGATAGCTCCCCATTGGCCAACCAGAATCTGGTTCTGGGACCTAGTATCCCTCCTAGACGGCTCTCCTTGGGCGATCCCAGTCAGGAGAGATCTTTTATCTCAGGCACAGGGGACAGTGTTTCATCCTCGTCCCGAGCTCTGGAACCTCCATGTCTGGCCCCTGAGGGGCACCAGTTGAGAGGCACTGGGCTCCCGCCTGATGTAGTAGAGACTATTTTAAGTGGTAGGGCTCCCTCCACTAGAAGGTGCTACGCCCTTAGATGGAGCGTTTTTGAAAGATGGTGCCTTGCGCACCATGCAGACCCAATTCACTGTCAGATAGTTTCAGTGTTGGAATTTCTGCAAGAGAAACTGTCCTCAGGGATAAGCCCTGGTACTCTCAGGGTTTACGTGGCCGCCATTTCAATTCAATTCAATTCAAGTTTATTTATATAGCGCTTTTCACAATGTGTATTGTTTCAAAGCAGCTTTACAGGGCAAACAGGAAAAACAGAAAAGGTAAAACACAGCACAGTGCATTGTATTTATATAACGAGTAAGATCATACTAATAAATAATATATAATTTCTAAATAAATAAATAAATGCAGTCTCCCGGTGAGCAGGCCAACACTGCCCTGCTGTGGCGAGGAACCCAAACTCCAATGATTGATTAATGGAGAAAAAAAAACCTCGGGAGAACCCAGGCTCAACCGGGAGGGCCAGATCCCCTCTGACGTGTCATAGCTGCACTCAAACTGCTGACATGTGATTTAAGTTTAGCATTCAATACCAGATATTGTAACTTCAGCATTAATGAAACAAATAGTCCGTCTTTGCTCTTTGTTGGGGGTGTATTGGTCTGAGCTGGGATGGTCCGATGGTCATATTTCTCTTTGCTGGTGGTGGAATTGCCTTAGATGGGGCTGGGATGCTCAGTCAGTCTGCAGCTGTAGCTGGCGTTATCTCAAATTGGGGATGGGCATCTGTCGGTCGTCTGGACATGGTGGAACTTCTTCCTACCTCGGGATGGGCATCCCGAAGCAGAGGCGGAAAGAGAATAAAGAGAATAATTAGCGTAGCTGCTGTTCATTAACTATGCATTAAGTGAAAGCTTGGCTGAAAAGATGTGTCTTTAATCTAGATTTAAATTGGGAGAGTGTGTCTGACCCTCGAATAGTATCAGGAAGGCTATTCCAGAGTTTAGGTGCTACGTATGAGAAAGCTCGACCCCCTTTGGTGGATTTAGTTATTCTAGGTGTTGTCAAAAGTCCTAAGTTTTGAGATCTTAGAGAGCGTGTTGGGTTGTAACGTGATAAAAGCTCTGTTAAGTAAATAGGGGCTAAACCGTTTAAGGCTTTGTATGTAATTAAAAGAATTTTAAAATCAATACGATACTTAATGGGTAGCCAGTGAAGAGATGATAAAACTGGGGTTATGTGATCGTATTTTCTTGACCTAGTAAGAACTCTGGCAGCTGCATTCTGAACTAACTGTAGTTTGTTTATCGATGATGCAGGACAACCACTAAGTAAAGCATTACAATAGTCAAGTCGTGAGGTCACAAATGCATGAATAAGCTTTTCTGCGTCAGCAAAACATAAAATATTTCGTAACTTGGAAACATTTCTAAGGTGGAAGAAGGCTATTTTTGTGATATTTGAGATGTGATTTTTAAATGACAGGTTGCCGTCTAATATAACGCCTAGGTCTTTAACTGTATTTGTTGGAGTAACAGTGCAGCCTTCAATTTGCAGGCTGTAATCGGAGATATTCTGTTTACCTGTTTTTGGTGCTATAAGTAATATTTCCGTTTTGTTAGAGTTTAAAAGAAGGAAATTACTAGTCATCCAATGTTTTATGTCCTCGATGCACTCTGCCAGTTTGGATAGTTTGAAGGAATCATCTGGTCTTGATGAGATATATAGCTGAGTATCATCTGCGTAACAGTGGAAGCTAATTTCATGTTTTCTAATAATGTTGCCGAGGGGCAGCATGTATATGGAGAAAAGCAAGGGTCCTAAAACCGATCCCTGAGGTAATCCATAATTTACTTGCGTAAGATATGACGATTTCCCTTTTAAATGGACATATTGATATCTGTCTGTTAAGTAAGATCTGAACCATTGTAGTGCCTGTCCCTGAATACCAATATAATTGTGTAAACGATCCAATAGTATTTTATGGTCTACAGTATCGAAAGCAGCACTAAGGTCAAGCAGGACTAAGAGTGAGATGTTACCTTTATCTGATGCAATAAGAAGGTCATTTGTAATTCTAACGAGCGCAGTTTCAGTGCTATGATAAGGTCTAAAGCCGGACTGAAACTTTTCGTGCATGTCATTATTTTGTAGGAAGGTACACAGTTGAGTTGACACTACTTTTTCCAGTATTTTAGACAAGTACGGGAGATTTGAAATCGGTCTATAGCTTCCAAGTTCATTGGGATCTAAGTTTGGTTTTTTGATAAGAGGCTTAATTACAGCCAGCTTAAAGGGTCCTGGGACATGTCCTAGATTAATTGACGAGTTGATTATGTTACAAATGGGCTCAATTGCAGCAGGTAGTAACTCTATTAATAAAGTAGTCGGAATGGGGTCTAATAAGCATGTCGTCGGTTTGGATGTTGCAATAATTTTAATTAAATCTTCCTGATTTATAGGAGAAAAACACTGTAGCGTTTCTTTTTGGTTGACGGGTGAGACTAATTCTTCCGTCACACTTTGAGGTTTGGTTTTAGCTATGTTGTCTCGTATTATTTCGATTTTCTCAGCAAAAAACTTCATGAATTCATTGCTACCAAGGTGCGGCGGAATACCCAGGTCAGGTGGAGTCTGTTTGTTTGTTAGTTTAGCAATTGTACTAAATAAAAACCTTGGATTGTTTTTGTTATTTTCTATGAGGTTACGGAAGTGCTCGGCTTTTGCTGCTTTTAGTGCCTTTTTGTAACAGCTTGCACTCTCTTTCCATGCAATTTTAAAGACCTCTAATTGGGTTTGTTTACATTTTCGCTCCAGTTTACGCGTTTCTCTTTTTAGGGCGCGATTGGTGTTATTATACCATGGTGCTATGATCTTTTCATTAATCCTTTTTGACTTCATAGGTGCGACCGCTTCTAATGTATTAGAGAAAATGGTGCCCATGTTGCTGGTCATGTCATCGAGCGATTCTATATTAGTTGGAAAGGTTATTAGAGGAGTCAGATCTGGCAAGTTCTTTACGAAACTATCTTTAGTAGTTGAGGTGATTGTTCTACCCTGTCGATAACGAGATATACAACTGATTTCTGCAGTGCGCAGTGTACATGTTATAAGATGGTGATCGGAAACATCGTCGCTTTGAGGTATAATATCGATATTGGTTAGATCGGCTCCGTGAGATATAATCAAGTCTAGGGTATGATTAAGTCGATGAGTAGGTCTGTTGATGTATTGTGTTACACCACAAGAGTCTAGTAGTTCTTTAAACGCCACAGCTAATGGATCGTTAGGACTATCTACGTGGATATTAAAATCTCCAACAATCAGTACTTTATCGACGTTAACCAACAGATCCGATAAGAAGTCTGCGAACTCTATCAGAAAATTAGTGTAAGGCCCAGGGGGTCTATACACAGTAACCAATGTAAAAGAGACCAATGATTTTTTACTTTTGTTTGGAACTGTTATGTTCAACGCAAGCATTTCAAATGATTTAAATGTATGCATTGTTCTCCGAGTAACGGTAAGATAGTCTCTAAAGATTGCTGCGACACCACCACCTCGACCAACCGGACGTGGCTCATGAATATAACCGTAGCTTGGTGGAGTAGACTCATTTAGACCAAAGTAATCATTTGGCTTAAGCCAGGTTTCAGTAAGGCAAAGTATATCAAAACTGTTCTCTGTGATCATTTCATTTACAATAACTGCCTTTGGATTTAGTGATCTAATATTAAGTAGCCCAAACTTTAGGCGTTGGTTTTGCTCATTAAGTATATTGTCTTTTGGTTTAATCATGATAAGATTTTTTCTCTGACTTTTAAATAAATTTTTATTTGGTTGTATTATTCGGGGGACAGACACAGTCTCTATGCATTTGAAAGCAGTAAAATTCTTAACAGAAACATTCTTAACAGTTAGGTGAGAGGAACACAGATTATGGTTAAAGTTTGTACTTACTAGTCAAATGGTGCGTAGCGTCTTTGAGATGTTGTCAGACAGAATTTCCGCTCCAATGCTGCTGGGGTGCAGCCCGTCGGGGCGGAAAAGCCTTGGTCGCTCCCAGAACAGATCAAAATTATTTACAGAGCAGCTTCTGTTCAATACACCATGACATTAACCAATTATTAAGCGTAAATAGTCTACTGAACTTTTCGTTCCCTCGTCGGTAAGTAGGAAGCGGCCCTGATACGATGATCCTCGCCGTGGGCGATGCGTTGCGAACAGTATCGACCAGACTCCTGAAGTCCCTCTTTAGGATCTCCGACTGCCGCATTCTCACATCATTCACCCCCGCGTGCAGAACTATGGCTCCCACTCTTGCATCGTCCTTCAGAATCGCAGTTACCTGCGCAGAGACATCGAGAACACGGGCGCCAGGAAAACAGTGAGTGCGCACCTTACCTCCATTGAAGGAGGCGCGTACGTTCCGGACGATTGAGTCTCCGATGACCACAGCGTTGGATTTCGTCTCGCAGAGGGCAGCATAGCGGTTTCTCGTAGAAATCTCGAAGACCGGTGGCGGCGGTGGGGGAGAGTTCATCGCTCCGGTCCTGGATTTCGCCTCTCGCCGTGCGTGTGCCGGTGCAGGAGTGAAATTCATTTCGGCTCGGCGTGGTCTTGAAGCCTGGGATCTGTGCACAGAAACACTCGGAGTAGAAGTGGTAGGAGTATTACAATCTCGTCGAACACTTACCGCAGCTCTGCGAGCGTCAGCCCGGGATGTTTCCAGTGCCCTTTTACGTTCTCGCAGACGTGTTTGCCTCTCGAGTAGATCGTGGATCTGCTTCTCCAATACTTCTAGTTCTGACTGAAGTGCGAAGAAAGATTCATCATCTGCACTCAAAGGTAACGTTAAACACATATCTGAATCATTAGCCATTAGTGTTGTCATAATGAGAACAGTGAGTTAAGCAGTAAAGTAAAGAAACTAAAGGCTGGGGATGCTAACAGCCTGAGTGCTAATAGCGAATATTCATATAAAACAGATGTATCTGTGCGTTATATGACGATATTTGGTATGTTATACACTTAAGGATACGTTTTACCCTCTGTGAGTTATCAACTTAGAACATAAATCTTAAAATATAACATGAATAAATGATATATTTAGAAAAGTTTGACGGAGCTCTGTCTCAAACCACGCGCTCTCAGCGAAACAGGAAGTGATGTAGTAATTCTTCCTTTCTCTCCTTCGATTGTAATCGGCCTGCCACGCCCTGATTGAAGGGGTTACTGTGGGAAAGCACCCTTTAGTTGTCCGTTTTATTCGAGGAGCGAGGCCTCCTTCTAGAAGGACAGTCCCTCCATGGGACTTAGCGACTGTGCTCGAGGGTCTAGTTAGCGCCCCCTTCGAACCTATGGAATCAGCGCCTGTCAGGCTTCTGACCTTTAAAATGGTTTTTCTAATGGCAATCACCTCTCTTAAGAGAATTGGAGATTTGCAGGCGCTCTCGACCTCGCCATCCTGTTTGAACTTTGCCCCTGGGATGGTCAAAGCTATTCTGCATCCTCACCCGAGTTATCTTCCTAAAGTTCCGTTCTCCACCGTGCATCCGGTTATTCTTGAGGCCTTTTGCCCTCCGCCGTTCACGACGTTGGAGCAGGAAAGATTACACCTACTGTGTCCAGTACGTGCTCTTCAGACTTACGTCCACCGCACAAGCCAGTGGCGTAAATCAGAGCAACTTTTTATATGCTATGGGGGCCGCAACAAAGGGGCGGCTGCTACCAAGCAAACAATGTCACATTGGGTGAGGGATGCTATTGCTCTGGCCTATGAGGCGCGCGGTCAAGCTTCACCTCTAGGAGTCAGAGCTCATTCCACAAGGGGGTTTCTTCTTCTATGGCCTTAGCAAGAGGAGTCCCCTTGCAGCAAGTGTGTGATGCGGCGGGCTGGTCCTCTCCGCACACATTTGTTAGATTTTATAGTCTGGATGTCCATGCCACTCCCGGCTCACGTGTCCTGGAGTCTACATCCCAGAGTCGTGCTTGAGTCCTCCTCTCGGATTGTGCACACACGTCACACAACCTTGGGGGGTCCAGACACTTCCAGTACGGCGGCGTTGGTATTCTCGTTCCCACAGCGTTTGAAACGCAGCATCGAGTGTAGCTTTTGATAGGGAACGTCTCGGGTTACTTGGCTGTAACCCTGTTCCCTGAAAAAGCGGGAACGAGATGCTGCGCCTCATTGCCGCACTGTAGGCGTGCCCGGACGTCCTTTCAGACAAAGTTGGAACCTGATGACGCGTCCGCATTCACGCGTATTTATAACCGGCAGGTGCGGGTGTAATTAGCCACGTCACCTGCCGAGGTTATATAAAGCCAAAATAATTTTTGGCGTGTTTGACACACGTGCTTCACAACAGGTCGAACAAAGACTGTTCTCCCATAGCGTTTGAAACGCAGCATCTCGTTCCCGCTTTTTCAGGGAATAGGGTTACAGCCAAGTAACCAGAGACGTTTCTGTGAGTGAAATGAGCACAAATAAAAGCTTTTGACTAATCAACTGACTTCCGTTGCAAAAGACACTTTTTTGTGGTCCTCTGATGCACTGTGTAACAAAAAGCAGTTTTCAGTATGAGAAGCATGTTACTGTGAGTAGAATGAGCACAAAACAAGCTTTTGACTAATCAGCTGATTTCCGAAGCAAAAGACACTTATTCGTGGTCCTCTGATGCACTGTGTAACAAAAAGCAGTTTTCAGTATGAGAAGCATGTTTCTGTGAGTGTAATTTGCAAAAAAACAAGCTTTTGACTAATCAGCTGATTTCACTTGCAAAAGACACTTTTTCATGGTCTTCTGATGCACTGTGTTGCAAAAAGCAGTTTTTAGTAAGATAAGCATGTTTCTGTGAGTGAAATGAGCACAAAACAAGCTTTTGACTAATCAGCTGATTTCACTTGCAAAAGACACTTTTTCGTGGTCCTCTGATGCACTGTGTAACAAAAAGCAGTTTTCAGTATGAGAAGCATGTTTCTGTGCGTGTAATTTGCACAAAAACAAGCTTTTGACTAATCAGCTGATTTCACCTGCAAAAGACAGTTTTTCAATGTCCTCTGAAGCACTGTGTAACAAAAAGCAGTTTTCAGTATGAGAAGCATGTTTCTGTGAGTGTAATTTGCACAAAAACAAGCTTTTGACTAATCAGCTGATTTCACTTGCAAAAGACAGTTTTTCAAGGTCCTCTGAAGCACTGTGTAACAAAAAGCAGTTTTCAGTATGAGAAGCATGTTTCTGTGAGTGTAATTTGCACAAAAACAAGCTTTTGACTAATCAACTGACTTCCCTTGCAAAAGACACTTTTTCATGGTCCTCTGATGCAGTGTGTTGCAAAAAGCAGTTTTCATTATGAGAAGCATGTTTCTGTGAGTGGAATTTGCACAAAAACAAGCTTTTGACTAATCAGCTGATTTCAATTGCAAAAGACACTTTTTCATGGTCTTCTGATGCACTGTGTTGCAAAAAGCAGTTTTCAGTAAGATAAGCATGTTTCTGTGAGTGAAATGAGCACAAAACAAGCTTTTGACTAATCAGCTGATTTCACTTGCAAAAGACAGTTTTTCAAGGTCCTCTGATGCACTGTGTAACAAAAAGCAGTTTTCAGTATGAGAAGCATGTTTCTGTGAGTAGAATGAGCACAAAACAAGCTTTTGACTAATCAGCTGATTTCACTTGCAAAAGACATTTTTTCGTTGTCCTCTGATGCACTGTGTAACAAAAAGCAGTCTTCAGTATGAGAAGCATGTTTCTGTGAGTAGAATGAGCACAAAACAAGCTTTTGACTAATCAGCTGATTTCACTTGCAAAAGACATTTTTTCAAGGTCCTCTGAAGCACTGTGTAACAAAAAGCAGTTTTCAGTATGAGAAGCATGTTTCTGTGAGTGTAATTTGCACAAAAACAAGCTTTTGACTAATCAACTGACTTCCTTTGCAAAAGACACTTTTTCGTGGTCCTCTGATGCACTGTGTAACAAAAAGCAGTTTTCAGTAAGATAAGCATGTTTCTGTGAGTGAATTGAGCACAAAACAAGCTTTTGACTAATCAACTGATTTCCCTTGCAAAAGACACTTTTTCATGGTCCTCTGATGCACTGTGTTGCAAAAAGCAGTTTTCAATATGAGAAGCATGTTTCTGTGAGTGGAATTTGCACAAAAACAAGCTTTTGACTAATCAGCTGATTTCACTTGCAAAAGACACTTTTTCATGGTCCTCTGATGCACTGTGTAACAAAAAGCAGTTTTCAGTATGAGAAGCATGTTTCTGTGAGTAGAATGAGCACAAAACAAGCTTTTGACTAATCAGCCGATTTCCGATGCAAAAGACACTTTTTCGTGGTCCTCTGATGCACTGTGTAACAAAAAGCAGTTTTCAGTATGAGAAGCATGTTTCTGTGAGTGTAATTTGCACAAAAACAAGCTTTTGACTAATCAGCTGATTTCACTTGCAAAAGACATTTTTTCAAGGTCCTCTGAAGCATTGTGTAACAATAAGCAGTTTTCAGTGAGATAAGCATGTTTCTGTGAGTGAAATGACCACAAAACAAGCTTTTGACTAATCAGCCGATTTCCGATGCAAAAGACACTTTTTCATGGTCCTCTGATGCACTGTGTAACAAAAAGCAGTTTTCAGTACGAAAAGCATGTTTCTGTGAGTGAAATGAGCACAAAAACAAGCTTTTGACTAATCAGCTGATTTCACTTGCAAAAGACACTTTTTCGTGGTCCTCTGATGCACTGTGTAACAAAAAGCAGTTTTCAGTATGAGAAGCATGTTTCTGTGCGTGTAATTTGCACAAAAACAAGTTTTTGACTAATCAGCTGATTTCACCTGCAAAAGACAGTTTTTCAATGTCCTCTGAAGCACTGTGTAACAAAAAGCAGTTTTCAGTATGAGAAGCATGTTTCTGTGAGTGTAATTTGCACAAAAACAAGCTTTTGACTAATCAGCTGATTTCACTTGCAAAAGACAGTTTTTCAAGGTCCTCTGAAGCACTGTGTAACAAAAAGCAGTTTTCAGTATGAGAAGCATGTTTCTGTGAGTGTAATTTGCACAAAAACAAGCTTTTGACTAATCAGCTGATTTCACTTGCAAAAGACACTTTTTCATGGTCCTCTGATGCACTGTGTTGCAAAAAGCAGTTTTCATTGTGAGAAGCATGTTTCTGTGAGTGGAATTTGCAGAAAGACAAGCTTTTGACTAATCAGCTGATTTCACTTGCAAAAGACACTTTTTCATGGTCTTCTGATGCACTGTGTTGCAAAAAGCAGTTTTTAGTAAGATAAGCATGTTTCTGTGAGTGAAATGAGCACAAAACAAGCTTTTTACTAATCAGCTGATTTCACTTGCAAAAGACACTTTTTCGTGGTCCTCTGATGCACTTTGTAACAAAAAGCAGTTTTCAGTATGAGAAGCATGTTTCTGTGAGTGTAATTTGCACAAAAACAAGCTTTTGACTAATCAGCTGATTTCACTTGCAAAAGACAGTTTTTCAAGGTCCTCTGAAGCACTGTGTAACAAAAAGCAGTTTTCAGTATGAGAAGCATGTTTCTGTGAGTGTAATTTGCACAAAAACAAGCTTTTGACTAATCAACTGACTTCCCTTGCAAAAGACACTTTTTCGTGGTCCTCTGATGCACTGTGTAACAAAAAGCAGTTTTCAGTAAGATAAGCATGTTTCTGTGAGTGAATTGAGCACAAAACAAGCTTTTGACTAATCAACTGATTTCCCTTGCAAAAGACACTTTTTCATGGTCCTCTGATGCAGTGTGTTGCAAAAAGCAGTTTTTATTATGAGAAGCATGTTTCTGTGAGTGGAATTTGCACAAAAACAAGCTTTTGACTAATCAGCTGATTTCACTTGCAAAAGACACTTTTTCATGGTCCTCTGATGCACTGTGTAACAAAAAGCAGTTTTCAGTATGAGAAGCATGTTTCTGTGAGTGGAATGAGCACAAAACAAGCTTTTGACTAATCAGCTGATTTCCGATGCAAAAGACATTTTTTCAAGGTCCTCTGAAGCACTGTGCAACAATAAGCAGTTTTCAGTGAGATAAGCATGTTTCTGTGAGTGAAATGACCACAAAACAAGCTTTTGACTAATCAACTGATTTCCTTTGCAAAAGACACTTTTTCATGGTCCTCGGATGCAGTGTGGTGCAAAAAGCAGTTTTCATTATGAGAAGCATGTTTCTTTGAGTGGAATTTGCACAAAAACAAGCTTTTGACTAATCAGCTGATTTCACTTGCAAAAGACACTTTTTCATGGTCCTCTGATGCACTGTGTTGCAAAAAGCAGTTTTCAGTAAGATAAGCATGTTTCTGTGAGTGAAATGAGCACAAAACAAGCTTTTGACTAATCAACTGACTTCCGTTGCAAAAGACACTTTTTCGTGGTCCTCTGATGCACTTTGTAACAAAAATCAGTTTTCAGTATGAGAAGCATGTTTCTGTGAGTGTAATTTGCACAAAAACAAGCTTTTGACTAATCAACTGACTTCCTTTGCAAAAGACACTTTTTCTTGGTCCACTGATGCACTGTGTAACAAAAAACAGTTTTCAGTAAGATAAGCATGTTTCTGTGAGTGAATTGAGCACAAAACAAGCTTTTGACTAATCAACTGATTTCCCTTGAAAAAGACACTTTTTCATGGTCCTCTGATGCAGTGTGTTGCAAAAAGCAGTTTTCATTATGAGAAGCATGTTTCTGTGAGTGGAATTTGCACAAAAACAAGCTTTTGACTAATCAGCTGATTTCACTTGCAAAATACACTTTTTCATGGTCCTCTGATGCACTGTGTAACAAAAAGCAGTTTTCAGTATGAGAAGCATGTTTCTGTGCGTGTAATTTGCACAAAAACAAGCTTTTGACTAATCAGCTGATTTCACCTGCAAAAGACAGTTTTTCAATGTCCTCTGAAGCACTGTGTAACAAAAAGCAGTTTTCAGTATGAGAAGCATGTTTCTGTGAGTGTAATTTGCACAAAAACAAGCTTTTGACTAATCAACTGATTTCCTTTGCAAAAGACACTTTTTCATGGTCCTCTGGTGCAGTGTGGTGCAAAAAGCAGTTTTTATTATGAGAAGCATGTTTCTGTGAGTGGAATTTGCACAAAAACAAGCTTTTGACTAATCAGCTGATTTCACTTGCAAAATAAACTTTTTCATGGTCCTCTGATGCACTGTGTTGCAAAAAGGAGGTTTTCAGTATGAGAAGCATGTTTCTGTGAGTGTAATTTGCACAAAAACAAGCTTTTGACTAATCAGCTGATTTCACTTGCAAAAGATAGTTTTTCAAGATCCTCTGATGCACTGTGTAACAAAAATTAGTTTTCAGTAAGGTAAGCATGTTTCTGTGAGGGAAATGAGCACAAAACAAGCTTTTGACTAATCAGCTGATTTCACTTGCAAAAGACACTTTTTCGTGGTCCTCTGATGCACTGTGTAACAAAAAGCAGTTTTCAGTAAGATAAGCATGTTTCTGTGAGTGAATTGAGCACAAAACAAGCTTTTGACTAATCAACTGATTTCCCTTGCAAAAGACACTTTTTCATGGTCCTCTGATGCAGTGTGTTGCAAAAAGCAGTTTTTATTATGAGAAGCATGTTTCTGTGAGTGGAATTTGCACTAAAACAAGCTTTTGACTAATCAGCTGATTTCACTTGCAAAAGACACTTTTTCATGGTCCTCTGATGCACTGTGTAACAAAAAGCAGTTTTCAGTATGAGAAGCATGTTTCTGTGAGTGGAATGAGCACAAAACAAGCTTTTGACTAATCAGCCGATTTCCGATGCAAAAGACATTTTTTCAAGGTCCTCCGAAGCACTGTGTAACAATAAGCAGTTTTCAGTGAGATAAGCATGTTTCTGTGAGTGAAATGACCACAAAACAAGCTTTTCACTAATCAACTGATTTCCTTTGCAAAAGACACTTTTTCATGGTCCTCTGATGCACTTTGTAACAAAAATCAGTTTTCAGTATGAAAAGCATGTTTCTGTGAGTGTAATTTGCACAAAAACAAGCTTTTGACTAATCAACTGACTTCCTTTGCAAAAGACACTTTTTCGTGCTCCACTGATGCACTGTGTAACAAAAAACAGTTTTCAGTAAGATAAGCATGTTTTTGTGAGTGAATTGAGCACAAAACAAGCTTTTGACTAATCAACTGATTTCCCTTGAAAAAGACACTTTTTCATGGTCCTCTGATGCAGTGTGTTGCAAAAAGCAGTTTTCATTATGAGAAGCATGTTTCTGTGAGTGGAATTTGCACAAAAACAAGCTTTTGACTAATCAGCTGATTTCACTTGCAAAAGACACTTTTTCATGGTCCTCTGATGCACTGTGTTGCAAAAAGCAGTTTTCAGTAAGATAAGCATGTTTCTGTGAGTGAAATGAGCACAAAACAAGCTTTTGACTAATCAACTGACTTCCGTTGCAAAAGACACTTTTTCGTGGTCCTCTGATGCACTTTGTAACAAAAATCAGTTTTCAGTATGAGAAGCATGTTTCTGTGAGTGTAATTTGCACAAAAACAAGCTTTTGACTAATCAACTGACTTCCTTTGCAAAAGACACTTTTTCTTGGTCCACTGATGCACTGTGTAACAAAAAACAGTTTTCAGTAAGATAAGCATGTTTCTGTGAGTGAATTGAGCACAAAACAAGCTTTTGACTAATCAACTGATTTCCCTTGAAAAAGACACTTTTTCATGGTCCTCTGATGCAGTGTGTTGCAAAAAGCAGTTTTCATTATGAGAAGCATGTTTCTGTGAGTGGAATTTGCACAAAAACAAGCTTTTGACTAATCAGCTGATTTCACTTGCAAAATACACTTTTTCATGGTCCTCTGATGCACTGTGTAACAAAAAGCAGTTTTCAGTATGAGAAGCATGTTTCTGTGCGTGTAATTTGCACAAAAACAAGCTTTGACTAATCAGCTGATTTCACCTGCAAAAGACAGTTTTTCAATGTCCTCTGAAGCACTGTGTAACAAAAAGCAGTTTTCAGTATGAGAAGCATGTTTCTGTGAGTGTAATTTGCACAAAAACAAGCTTTTGACTAATCAACTGATTTCCTTTGCAAAAGACACTTTTTCATGGTCCTCTGGTGCAGTGTGGTGCAAAAAGCAGTTTTTATTATGAGAAGCATGTTTCTGTGAGTGGAATTTGCACAAAAACAAGCTTTTGACTAATCAGCTGATTTCACTTGCAAAATAAACTTTTTCATGGTCCTCTGATGCACTGTGTTGCAAAAAGGAGGTTTTCAGTATGAGAAGCATGTTTCTGTGAGTGTAATTTGCACAAAAACAAGCTTTTGACTAATCAGCTGATTTCACTTGCAAAAGATAGTTTTTCAAGATCCTCTGATGCACTGTGTAACAAAAATTAGTTTTCAGTAAGGTAAGCATGTTTCTGTGAGGGAAATGAGCACAAAACAAGCTTTTGACTAATCAGCTGATTTCACTTGCAAAAGACACTTTTTCGTGGTCCTCTGATGCACTGTGTAACAAAAAGAAGTTTTCAGTATGAGAAGCATGTTTCTGTGAGTGTAATTTGCACAAAAACAAGCTTTTGACTAATCAACTGACTTCCATTGCAAAAGACACTTTTTCGTGGTCCTCTGATGCACTGTGTAACAAAAAGCAGTTTTCAGTAAGATAAGCATGTTTCTGTGAGTGAATTGAGCACAAAACAAGCTTTTGACTAATCAACTGATTTCCCTTGCAAAAGACACTTTTTCATGGTCCTCTGATGCAGTGTGTTGCAAAAAGCAGTTTTTATTATGAGAAGCATGTTTCTGTGAGTGGAATTTGCACAAAAACAAGCTTTTGACTAATCAGCTGATTTCACTTGCAAAAGACACTTTTTCATGGTCCTCTGATGCACTGTGTAACAAAAAGCAGTTTTCAGTATGAGAAGCATGTTTCTGTGAGTGGAATGAGCACAAAACAAGCTTTTGACTAATCAGCCGATTTCCGATGCAAAAGACATTTTTTCAAGGTCCTCCGAAGCACTGTGTAACAATAAGCAGTTTTCAGTGAGATAAGCATGTTTCTGTGAGTGAAATGACCACAAAACAAGCTTTTCACTAATCAACTGATTTCCTTTGCAAAAGACACTTTTTCATGGTCCTCTGATGCACTTTGTAACAAAAATCAGTTTTCAGTATGAAAAGCATGTTTCTGTGAGTGTAATTTGCACAAAAACAAGCTTTTGACTAATCAACTGACTTCCTTTGCAAAAGACACTTTTTCGTGCTCCACTGATGCACTGTGTAACAAAAAACAGTTTTCAGTAAGATAAGCATGTTTTTGTGAGTGAATTGAGCACAAAACAAGCTTTTGACTAATCAACTGATTTCCCTTGAAAAAGACACTTTTTCATGGTCCTCTGATGCAGTGTGTTGCAAAAAGCAGTTTTCATTATGAGAAGCATGTTTCTGTGAGTGGAATTTGCACAAAAACAAGCTTTTGACTAATCAGCTGATTTCACTTGCAAAAGACACTTTTTCATGGTCCTCTGATGCACTGTGTAACAAAAAGCAGTTTTCAGTATGAGAAGCATGTTTCTGTGCGTGTAATTTGCACAAAAACAAGCTTTTGACTAATCAGCTGATTTCACCTGCAAAAGACAGTTTTTCAATGTCCTCTGAAGCACTGTGTAACAATAAGCAGTTTTCAGTGAGATAAGCATGTTTCTGTAAGTGAAATGACCACAAAACAAGCAACTGATTTCCTTTGCAAAAGACACTTTTTCATGGTCCTCTGATGCACTGTGTAACAAAAAGCAGTTTTCAGTATGAGAAGCATGTTTCTGTGCGTGTAATTTGCACAAAAACAAGCTTTTGACTAATCAGCTGATTTCACCTGCAAAAGACATTTTTTCAAGGTCCTCCGAAGCACTGTGTAACAATAAGCAGTTTTCAGTGAGATAAGCATGTTTCTGTGAGTGAAATGACCACAAAACAAGCTTTTGACTAATCAACTGATTTCCTTTGCAAAAGACACTTTTTCATGGTCCTCTGAAGCACTGTGTAACAAAAAGCAGTTTTCAGTATGAGAAGCATGTTTCTGTGAGTGTAATTTGCACAAAAACAAGCTTTTGACTAATCAGCTGATTTCACTTGCAAAAGATAGTTTTTCAAGGTCCTCTGATGCACTGTGTAACAAAAAGCAGTTTTCAGTAAGGTAAGCATGTTTCTGTGAGGGAAATGAGCACAAAACAAGCTTTTGACTAATCAGCTGATTTCACTTGCAAAAGACACTTTTTCGTGGTCCTCTGATGCACTGTGTAACAAAAAGAAGTTTTCAGTATGAGAAGCATGTTTCTGTGAGTGTAATTTGCACAAAAACAAGCTTTTGACTAATCAACTGACTTCCCTTGCAAAAGACACTTTTTCGTGGTCCTCTGATGCACTGTGTAACAAAAAGCAGTTTTCAGTAAGATAAGCATGTTTCTGTGAGTGAATTGAGCACAAAACAAGTTTTTGACTAATCAACTGATTTCCCTTGCAAAAGACACTTTTTCATGGTCCTCTGATGCAGTGTGTTGCAAAAAGCAGTTTTTATTATGAGAAGCATGTTTCTGTGAGTGGAATTTGCACAAAAACAAGCTTTTGACTAATCAGCTGATTTCACTTGCAAAAGACACTTTTTCATGGTCCTCTGATGCACTGTGTAACAAAAAGCAGTTTTCAGTATGAGAAGCATGTTTCTGTGAGTGGAATGAGCACAAAACAAGCTTTTGACTAATCAGCCGATTTCCGATGCAAAAGACATTTTTTCAAGGTCCTCTGAAGCACTGTGTAACAATA
Organism: Triplophysa tibetana; assembly: GCA_008369825.1. NCBI lineage: Eukaryota > Metazoa > Chordata > Actinopteri > Cypriniformes > Nemacheilidae > Triplophysa > Triplophysa tibetana. Next base: position 3,030,669 of record CM017915.1, on the reverse strand, counting down.
AGCAGTTTTCAGTGAGATAAGCATGTTTCTGTGAGTGAAATGACCACAAAACAAGCTTTTGACTAATCAGCTGATTTCACCTGCAAAAGACAGTTTTTCAATGTCCTCTGAAGCACTGTGTAACAAAAAGCAGTTTTCAGTATGAGAAGCATGTTTCTGTGAGTGTAATTTGCAACAAAAACAAGCTTTTGACTAATCAACTGACTTCCCTTGCAAAAGACACTTTTTCGTGGTCCTCTGATGCACTGTGTAACAAAAAGCAGTTTTCAGTAAGGTAAGCATGTTTCTGTGAGTGAAATGAGCACAAAACAAGCTTTTGACTAATCAGCTGATTTCACTTGCAAAAGACACTTTTTCGTGGTCCTCTGATGCACTGTGTAACAAAAAGCAGTTTTCAGCATGAGAAGCATGTTTCTGTGAGTGTAATTTGCACAAAAACAAGCTTTTGACTAATCAACTGACTTCCCTTGCAAAAGACACTTTTTCGTGGTCCTCTGATGCAGTGTGTTGCAAAAAGCAGTTTTTATTATGAGAAGCATGTTTCTGTGAGTGGAATTTGCACAAAAACAAGCTTTTGACTAATCAGCTGATTTCACTTGCAAAAGACACTTTTTCATGGTCCTCTGATGCACTGTGTAACAAAAAGCAGTTTTCAGTAAGATAAGCATGTTTCTGTGAGTGAATTGAGCACAAAACAAGCTTTTGACTAATCAACTGATTTCCCTTGCAAAAGACACTTTTTCATGGTCCTCTGATGCAGTGTGTTGCAAAAAGCAGTTTTCATTATGAGAAGCATGTTTCTGTGAGTGGAATTTGCACAAAAACAAGCTTTTGACTAATCAGCTGATTTCACTTGCAAAAGACACTTTTTCATGGTCCTCTGATGCACTGTGTAACAAAAAGCAGTTTTCAGTATGAGAAGCATGTTTCTGTGAGTGTAATTTGCACAAAAACAAGCTTTTGACTAATCAGCTGATTTCACTTGCAAAAGATAGTTTTTCAAGGTCCTCTGATGCACTGTGTAACAAAAAGCAGTTTTCAGTAAGGTAAGCATGTTTCTGTGAGGGAAATGAGCACAAAACAAGCTTTTGACTAATCAGCTGATTTCACTTGCAAAAGACACTTTTTCGTGGTCCTCTGATGCACTGTGTAACAAAAAGAAGTTTTCAGTATGAGAAGCATGTTTCTGTGAGTGTAATTTGCACAAAAACAAGCTTTTGACTAATCAACTGACTTCCCTTGCAAAAGACACTTTTTCGTGGTCCTCTGATGCACTGTGTAACAAAAAGCAGTTTTCAGTAAGATAAGCATGTTTCTGTGAGTGAATTGAGCACAAAACAAGTTTTTGACTAATCAACTGATTTCCCTTGCAAAAGACACTTTTTCATGGTCCTCTGATGCAGTGTGTTGCAAAAAGCAGTTTTTATTATGAGAAGCATGTTTCTGTGAGTGGAATTTGCACAAAAACAAGCTTTTGACTAATCAGCTGATTTCACTTGCAAAAGACACTTTTTCATGGTCCTCTGATGCACTGTGTAACAAAAAGCAGTTTTCAGTATGAGAAGCATGTTTCTGTGAGTGGAATGAGCACAAAACAAGCTTTTGACTAATCAGCCGATTTCCGATGCAAAAGACATTTTTTCAAGGTCCTCTGAAGCACTGTGTAACAATAAGCAGTTTTCAGTGAGATAAGCATGTTTCTGTGAGTGAAATGACCACAAAACAAGCTTTTGACTAATCAGCTGATTTCACCTGCAAAAGACAGTTTTTCAATGTCCTCTGAAGCACTGTGTAACAAAAAGCAGTTTTCAGTATGAGAAGCATGTTTCTGTGAGTGTAATTTGCAACAAAAACAAGCTTTTGACTAATCAACTGACTTCCCTTGCAAAAGACACTTTTTCGTGGTCCTCTGATGCACTGTGTAACAAAAAGCAGTTTTCAGTAAGGTAAGCATGTTTCTGTGAGTGAAATGAGCACAAAACAAGCTTTTGACTAATCAGCTGATTTCACTTGCAAAAGACACTTTTTCGTGGTCCTCTGATGCACTGTGTAACAAAAAGCAGTTTTCAGCATGAGAAGCATGTTTCTGTGAGTGTAATTTGCACAAAAACAAGCTTTTGACTAATCAACTGACTTCCCTTGCAAAAGACACTTTTTCGTGGTCCTCTGATGCAGTGTGTTGCAAAAAGCAGTTTTTATTATGAGAAGCATGTTTCTGTGAGTGGAATTTGCACAAAAACAAGCTTTTGACTAATCAGCTGATTTCACTTGCAAAAGACACTTTTTCATGGTCCTCTGATGCACTGTGTAACAAAAAGCAGTTTTCAGTAAGATAAGCATGTTTCTGTGAGTGAATTGAGCACAAAACAAGCTTTTGACTAATCAACTGATTTCCCTTGCAAAAGACACTTTTTCATGGTCCTCTGATGCAGTGTGTTGCAAAAAGCAGTTTTTATTATGAGAAGCATGTTTCTGTGAGTGGAATTTGCACAAAAACAAGCTTTTGACTAATCAGCTGATTTCACTTGCAAAAGACACTTTTTCATGGTCCTCTGATGCACTGTGTAACAAAAAGCAGTTTTCAGTATGAGAAGCATGTTTCTGTGAGTGGAATGAGCACAAAACAAGCTTTTGACTAATCAGCCGATTTCCGATGCAAAAGACATTTTTTCAAGGTCCTCTGAAGCACTGTGTAACAAAAAACAGTTTTCAGTAAGATAAGCATGTTTCTGTGAGTGTAATTTGCACAAAAACAAGCTTTTGACTAATCAACTGACTTCCTTTGCAGAAAGACACTTTTTCGTGGTCCACTGATGCACTGTGTAACAAAAAACAGTTTTCAGTAAGATAAGCATGTTTCTGTGAGTGAATTGAGCACAAAACAAGCTTTTGACTAATCAGCTGATTTCCCTTGAAAAATAGACTTTTTCATGGTCCTCTGATGCAGTGTGTTGCAAAAAGCAGTTTTCATTATGAGAAGCATGTTTCTGTGAGTGGAATTTGCACAAAAACAAGCTTTTGACTAATCAGCTGATTTCACTTGCAAAAGACACTTTTTCATGGTCCTCTGATGCACTGAGAAAAAAAAAGCAGTTTTCAGTATGAGAAGCATGTTTCTGTGCGTGTAATTTGCACAAAAACAAGCTTTTGACTAATCAGCCGATTTCCGATGCAAAAGACACTTTTTCGTGGTCCACTGATGCACTGTGTAACAAAAAACAGTTTTCAGTAAGATAAGCATGTTTCTGTGAGTGTAATTTGCACAAAAACAAGCTTTTGACTAATCAACTGACTTCCTTTGCAAAAGACACTTTTTCGTGGTCCACTGATGCACTGTGTAACAAAAAACAGTTTTCAGTAAGATAAGCATGTTTCTGTGAGTGAATTGAGCACAAAACAAGCTTTTGACTAATCAGCTGATTTCCCTTGAAAAATACACTTTTTCATGGTCCTCTGATGCAGTGTGTTGCAAAAAGCAGTTTTCATTTTGAGAAGCATGTTTCTGTGAGTGTAATTTGCACAAAAACAAGCTTTTGACTAATCAGCTGATTTCACCTGCAAAAGACAGTTTTTCAATGTCCTCTGGTGCAGTGTGGTGCAAAAAGCAGTTTTCATTATGAGAAGTATGTTTCTGTAAGTGGAATTTGCACAAAAACAAGCTTTTGACTAATCAGCTGATTTCACTTGCAAAATAAACTTTTTCATGGTCCTCTGATGCACTGTGTTGCAAAAAGCAGTTTTCAGTATGAGAAGCATGTTTCTGTGAGTGAAATGACCACAAAACAAGCTTTTGACTAATCAACTGATTTCCTTTGCAAAAGACAATTTTTCGTGGTCCTCTGATGCACTGTGTAACAAAAAGCAGTTTTCAGTATGAGAAGCATGTTTCTGTGAGTGTAATTTGCACAAAAACAAGCTTTTGACTAATCAGCTGATTTCACTTGCAAAAGATAGTTTTTCAAGGTCCACTGAAGCACTGTGTAACAAAAAGCAGTTTTCAGTATGAGAAGCATGTTTCTGTGAGTGTAATTTGCAACAAAAACAAGCTTTTGACTAATCAACTGACTTCCCTTGCAAAAGACACTTTTTCGTGGTCCTCTGATGCACTGTGTAACAAAAAGCAGTTTTCAGTAAGGTAAGCATGTTTCTGTGAGTGAAATGAGCACAAAACAAGCTTTTGACTAATCAGCTGATTTCACTTGCAAAAGACACTTTTTCGTGGTCCTCTGATGCACTGTGTAACAAAAAGCAGTTTTCAGTATGAGAAGCATGTTTCTGTGAGTGTAATTTGCACAAAAACAAGCTTTTGACTAATCAACTGACTTCCCTTGCAAAAGACACTTTTTCGTGGTCCTCTGATGCACTGTGTAACAAAAAGCAGTTTTCAGTAAGATAAGCATGTTTCTGTGAGTGAATTGAGCACAAAACAAGCTTTTGACTAATCAACTGATTTCCCTTGCAAAAGACACTTTTTCATGGTCCTCTGATGCAGTGTGTTGCAAAAAGCAGTTTTCATTATGAGAAGCATGTTTCTGTGAGTGGAATTTGCACAAAAACAAGCTTTTGACTAATCAGCTGATTTCACTTGCAAAAGACACTTTTTCATGGTCCTCTGATGCACTGTGTAACAAAAAGCAGTTTTCAGTATGAGAAGCATGTTTCTGTGAGTGGAATGAGCACAAAACAAGCTTTTGACTAATCAGCCGATTTCCGATGCAAAATACATTTTTTCAAGGTTCTCTGAAGCACTGTGTAACAGTAAGCTCTTTTCAGTAAGATAAGCATGTTCCCTTTCTTTCGGTCTCTCGACGTTGTGTCGAGAACGACAGATGGGGTTCGTCCTTGAGAACCAATCAACTCTGACTACTATAGAAAAGGCCAATGAAATTTGGCGAATGAAATTTGCATGCCGGACTCCGCCCCCGGATATCCGGTATAAAAGGAAGCCGGCGTGCAGCATTCATTTACCTTTTGTTCTTCAGAGCCTTCACTCTTGAGTACAACTTAGGATCCAAAATCCTCTACAAACTACACTGCTGGTGCTACGACGTGTTGCAGCGGATCGTCCCTACCTGCAGCGACCTTCCCCTGGGCGTCTCGGCGGTTCCGGAGGTGTAAGAGATCTTCTAAAAAGTCCTTTTCAGGACTGACTGAGCATTCTCCAGCGCGGCATGTCCCGCTGTTCTCTTGGGTGCGGCACCCTCATCGAGGAGGGGGATGGACACGATCGCTGCATTAGGTGTCTGGGCGTCCAGCACACTGAAGCAGCGTTCGTTGACACATCTGCCCGCACTGCGGGCAGATTGTCTTTCAGAAGTTGCGGTCACGGTTGGCTGTCTTCCTACGGGAACCAGCCACCATTTCGTTCACTACCTGGGCTGTGACATCTGTGGCTACGGCCCTGATGACCACCCACGTTAGCAGCGTTAGTGATATGGGGAACTCTGCGAACGTAAACCCGCCAGCCAAGTGCTCACGGGCGATCGCACCCCGATTCGCTCTTCTAAACGTTCCCCAACCGGCGGTGGCATACCGCCCGGATCCTCACGCACACACTCGGAAACGATGTGTGACGTAGATGAGACGTCGCTCGCAGCATCGGAGGGAGACTGGCATCCGGCTCTGACGAATCTGAGCTCCACCCCCGGGTCGAGTTCTAGAGGAAGCAGAAGTGATGCCACCCGTGCTAACCCGGGGATGCGTGGTTCCTGGGGTCGGAGCGCGGTGCAAACCGTGCCCACCCCGGGTTCCATGTTTTTCCCGGAAGTGCATGAGGAGCTGTGTAAAACTTGGAACGCTCCACGGACCGTTCCAGTGAAACCAGCTCCGGCTCCCTTACTTCCCTCGATGGTGTGGCAGCCAAGGTCTACGTCGACATCCCCCGGGTGGAACGTCCGCCCGCGGTGCACCTGTGCCGCGGACGGCTACCACCTGGTGGGAATCGGCCACACCTACCGCCCAAAGCACGCAGACTTCGGCATCACGGTGTCGAAGGCTTGCGATGCCGCGGGCCAGGCTGCCTCCTCTCTCTACGCCATGGCCATCCTGCAGGTCCGCCAGGCCTAGGTGTTGAGAGAGCTCTACGAGGGTAAGGCCGACCCGGGTATAATGCAGGATCTCCGTGCCACCGCTGGCAGCGCTCTACGGGCGACCAAGGCGGTGGCACGGGCCCTGGGTCGGACGATGTCCACGGTAGTGGTCCTGGAGAGACACCCCCGGTTATACCTTGTGCAGAGGGGTGACACCAAGGAAGTCCGCTTTCTTGATGCACCCATCTCGCAGGGTGGGTTGTTGGTAACACCGTCGAGGACTGTGCTCAGCAGTTTTTGACAGTGAAGCAGACAGTGGCATTAAGCCACATTTTTTCACGCCGCGACTCGGCCGCATAGAGGCCTCCGAGATCCCGCGTGACGTCTGCTGCCCTTCAACCCAGGACCCCTTCGACATCGGCTCCGGTTCCCCAGGGAAGGACAACTTCGGGCCCGAACCTTCACAGCCACGGCTCTGATCGGTCGGTACGGGACGACTCCTGCCTCGTCACCTAAGCCGGGCCCTTATCAGGGCCTGGCGCCCACTTACTCACAGAGTTTTTCCGTTCTCCCCGGGTGTACTTACAGCCGATCGCACACTCCACTGGACTGTGCTCGGCGAACCGACCTCACACCCTGGCGAGGTGTGAGGTCGTACACATACGACAGCTGTCACCACTCTCAACCGACAGTGCGTGCCGTTGTCCCGCCAGGCAGGTAAAAAGGCGGAGCCAACCTTCCCTCCGGGGACCCTCGCCAGCCGACGAACCACCCCCTGTGGGAATGATGAAGCAGACCGTCCCCTTGGTCACCCTGTCACAGTCCCTGGGAGCTCGAGAGCTGCCCACACTGTCTCGCTGGCCTTGCGGGCGGTCCGTCTTGGTTACTCGATCCAGTTCGCCAGAGACTCTCCCAAGTTTCAGGGCATCATCTCTCCCTCTCTCAGAGGCAGGGACGCCTCCGTACTTCGGGTAGAGGTCACCACCCTTCTGGCAAACAGGCATCGAGCTCGTCCCTCTAAACCAAGATGTTCAGTGGGTCTCGACCCGCACTTCATCGTTCCCAAGAAAGACAGTGGGTTGCGCCCAAATGTCTGCGTACCCGGAACAGAGCACCTTCACAAGCTGCCGTTCAGGGTGCTCACACAGAGGCGCGTCCAGACATCTATCAGGTGTCAGGATTGGTTCGCGGCAATCGACCTGAAGGGCGCTTACTTTCATGTCTCGGTCCTCCTCGACACCAGCCGTTCCCACGGTTCTCGTGCGAGAGGCGGGCATATCAGTACAGAGTCCTCCCTTTCGGTCTGTCCCTGACCGCCCTTTCTCCCTTAGGGGAAGAACGTGAGCGGGTACTAAACTACCTCAGCGACTGGCCTACCCTGGCACACTCGCGAGATCTGTTGTGTACAGTAAGGGACCTGGTGCTCCGGCACCTAGATCGATTGGGACTCCAGGTCAACCAAGAGAGGGGCAAGCTCTCCTCATTGCAGAGCATCCTCTCTCTTGGTATGGAACTCAACTCTGTCACCTCAGCGGCGCTACTGTCCGCAGTTGCGCCCAACCAGTGTTGAACTGTTTGAAATGAACATTTTAGACAGACAGCGGTTCCCCTGAAACAATTCTAAGGCTCCTGGGACACATGGCGTCCTCGCGGGTTAATACCCCTCGGGTTGATGCACATGTGACCGCTCCAACACTGGTTTCAGAGTCGAGTTCCGAGGAGAGCGTGGCACACTGGCAGCAGGCGCATGGTGATGCCGCCCTGCTGCCAACGCACCATAACCCCTAGTCTTATGACTTTTTCGACGGACTCAGGTCCCTCTGGGCAGGTTATGAGGCAGGTCGTGGTGACGGCTGATGTCTCCCTGCAGGGGTGCGGTGCAGTGTGCAACGAGCACGCAGGCGGGGTGTTGGACGAACCCCCGCCTGCGCTGGCATATCAATTGCCAAGAGTTGTGGGCTGTGCTAATTGCACTGAGCAGGCTACGGCCTCTCGTGCAAGACATGCACGTGCTGGTCCGAGGACAGCACTATAGCTGTAGCGAACACAGATCGTCAGGGTGGCGTTCGCTCACAGCAGCTAACACAACTTGCTCGACGCCTCCTCTGGTGGAGTCAACATGTGACCCGCTCCCTGCGGGCCACACACACCCCAAGCAAACTGAACTAGACAGCCTACGTGCTCTCTCGCCAGTTTATGCCTCGTGGAGAGTGGCGACTTCACCCCCGCGCACCAGCTCATTTGGAGGCTGTTCGGGTAGGCCCAGGTAAACCTGTTCGCCTCCCGTAACACCACCATTTGCCCGCTTGATATTCCTGCCCTCGGCACGGATATCCTTGCGCACAGCTGATCGCGGGATGGGCGGAAGCACACCTTCCCCCCCCCAGGAGCCTCCTTGCACAGACGCTGTGCAAGGTCAGGGAGCAGGAGCACCAGGTGTTATTGGTTACACCACACCGGTCTAACCGCACTTGGCTTCAGAGGGAGGGGGAGGGGAGGGACACATTCTGGCATCCCAGATCAGACCTCTGGAAACACCCATGTCTGGTCTCTAGACGGGACGAGAAGATCCTGAGATGGCTACTCCCCCTCCATGGCAGAGACCATCACCCAGGCTAGGGCCCCATCTACTAGGCGGTTACACGCCTCTAGACGGCGCCTCTTCTCGTCCTGGTGTCTCTCTCAATGAGAAAGACCCACTGAGGTGCTCGATCAGGATTGTGTTTTCCTTCTTACGAGACTGGAGACTAACATCTCCCCTCCTCACTGAATGTGTATGTAGTCGCTCTTGCCACTCATCACGACTCAGTCGGTGGAAAGAGTCTAGGGCAACACGACCTGGTCACCAGGTTCCTAACGGGCGCGAGAGGGCGGAATCCGCCTCACCTCCGCTCCATACCCTCTTGGGACCCTAAGTGGTCCTGGGGAGCCTCAGGGCCCCCCAAGAGCCCCTCGGAGGTTCCGATCTTCCTCACTGAGTAAGACGGCCCTCCTGACGGCGCTCACTTCCTTCAAGAGGGTAGGGGACCACCGAGCATCCTCCGTGTCGCCGGATTGCCTTAAATTCGGCCCTGGAAACTCTCACGTTAGCTTGAGACCCAGGCCCGGATGCGTGCCCAAGAAGTTCCCACTACTCCCTCCGGGGCCAAGTGGTGAACTTGCAGGTGCTCCCCATAGGGGAGGAAGACCCAACCCGATCAGTGTTGTGTCCAGTACATGCTGGACCGCACGCAGAGCTCTGAAGCTCTGACCAGCTCCGTGTCTGTTGGAGGACAGCAGAAGGGGAAGGCTGTCTCCAAACAGAGTCTGGCGCACTGGGTCGTGGACGCCGTTACGACGACATTCCGATCTCAGAATCTCCCATGCCCATTGGCAGTGAGGGCTCACTCCACACGGAGTTCAGCCACCTCCTGGGCACTGGCAGAAGCGCCTCTCTAGCAGACATCTGTAGAGCTGCGGGTCGGGCTATGCCCAAACACCTTCGCAAAGGTTTAACAACCTTTGCGTAAACCCGGTGTCAGCCCACGTCCTGCGTGGCGACATGTAGGACTGGCATCCGGGGGGGGCGTATGCCTGCGAAAGCACCATCCCACCCTCCAAGAGGTTGGGTCAGTGTGCTATCTACCCTTTTCCTCTTACCCAACCTTGGCTAAGAGAATTGGTACCTCACCAGCCTCCCTTCTTACCCACTCCTTGGTTAAGAGCAGGCATTCCATCCATCACTAAGCACTTCCTCGGGGTTGGCTGAGCAGAGCAGCCTTCCCCCTTAGGCCGGGACATTTTTGACCTACCACTTAGTTCTAACCGGACCTGTGCTTTCAGACGCAGTAACACCCCCTCCGTGGGCTGTTCCGTCTGCTATACCCTCATGACACTGGTTCCCACACTCGGTAACCCATGAGCTTCCCCAGGTGGACCTCCACCTCGCGGTTAACTACCCAGTCCGCACGTTCCATGCGTTCTCCTCCTAGGACGAGACCATACTTATCCACCATATTCCTCCCCACGGGTAGGAGGTGGCCTCTGCAGCGCTTCTCTGCTTAAGAGTGCGCTTTCCCGGTGTAAACCGATCCGGACAGCCTCTCGCCTGTAGAGAGCTAAGGCCCCGTTCGTGAAAGTTACCGGTCAGGGCTGTATCCATCTTTCTCGAAAGCTCTGGAACCCCCCGACCACCACACTGGAAGGTTACAAGTTTCGCGAAGCTTCGAGCTGACACGCCCAGGCTTGTTACCGTCGCTTCGCTGAGATTGTGACGCGATACAGCGTTTGTGGCGTTTTCCATACTTAACCCCATCTGTCGTTCTCGACACAACGTCGAGAGACCGACAGAAAGGGAACGTCTTGGTTACGTCTGTAACCTCAGTTCCCTGATGGAGGGAACGAGACGTTGTGTCCCTTATGCCACAAACCTGTATCGTTTCTGTTGCAGTTTGAGAGGCTCTCAAGCTCTTCAGAACAAGAGGTAAATGAATGCTGCACGCCGGCTTCCTTTTATACCGGATATCCGGGGGCGGAGTCCGGCATGCAAATTTCATTCGCCAAATTTCATTGGCCTTTTCTATAGTAGTCAGAGTTGATTGGTTCTCAAGGACGAACCCCATCTGTCGTTCTCGACACAACGTCTCGTTCCCTCCATCAGGGAACTGAGGTTACAGACGTAACCAAGACGTTTCTGTGAGTGAAATGACCACAAAAACAAGCTTTTGACTAATCAGCTGATTTCACTTGCAAAAGACACTTTTTCATGGTCCTCTGATGCACTGTGTTGCAAAAAGCAGTTTTCAGTAAGATAAGCATGTTTCTGTGAGTGGAATGTGCACAAAACAAGCTTTTGACTAATCAGCTGATTTCACTTGCAAAAGACATTTTTTCAAGGTCCTCTGAAGCACTGTGTAACAAAAAGCAGTTTTCAGTACGATAAGCATGTTTCTGTGAGTGGAATTTGCACGAAAACAAGCTTTTGACTATTCAACTGATTTCCCTTGCAAAATACACTTTTTCGTGGTCCTCTGATGCACTGTGTAACAAAAAGCAGTTTTCAGTAAGATAAGCATGTTTCTGTGAGTGAATTGAGCACAAAACAAGCTTTTGACTAATCAACTGATTTCCCTTGCAAAAGACACTTTTTCATGGTCCTCTGATGCAGTGTGTTGCAAAAAGCAGTTTTTATTATGAGAAGCATGTTTCTGTGAGTGGAATTTGCACAAAACAAGCTTTTGACTAATCAGCTGATTTCCGAAGCAAAAGACACTTTTCGTGGTCCTCTGATGCACTGTGTAACCAAAAGCAGTTTTCAGTATGAAAAGCATGTTTCTGTGAGTGTAATTTGCACAAAAACAAGCTTTTGACTATTCAACTGATTTCCCTTGCAAAAGACACTTTTTCGTTGTCCCCTGATGCACTGTGTAACAAAAAGCAGTTTTCAGTATGAGAAGCATGTTAATGTGAGTAGAATGAGCACAAAACAAGCTTTTGACTAATCAGCTGATTTCCGATGCAAAAGACACTTATTCGTGGTCCTCTGATCCACTGTGTAACAAAAAGCAGTTTTCAGTATGAGAAGCATGTTTCTGTGAGTGTAATTTGCAAAAAAACAAGCTTTTGACTAATGAGCTGATTTCACTTGCAAAAGACAGTTTTTCAAGGTCCTCTGAAGCACTGTGTAACAAAAAGCAGTTTTCAGTATGAGAAGCATGTTTCTGTGAGTGTAATTTGCACAAAAACAAGCTTTTGACTAATCAACTGACTTCCCTTGCAAAAGACACTTTTTCGTGGTCCTCTGATGCACTGTGTAACAAAAAGCAGTTTTCAGTATGAGAAGCATGTTTCTGTGAGTGTAATTTGCACAAAAACAAGCTTTTGACTAATCAGCTGATTTCACTTGCAAAAGACATTTTTTCAATGTCCTCTGAAGCACTGTGTAACAATAAGCAGTTTTCAGTGAGATAAGCATGTTTCTGTGAGTGAAATGACAACAAAACAAGCTTTTGACTAATCAACTGATTTCCTTTGCAAAGGACACTTTTTCATGGTCCTCTGATGCAGTGTGGTGCAAAAAGCAGTTTTCATTATGAGAAGCATGTTTCTGTGAGTGGAATTTGCACAAAAACAAGCTTTTGACTAATCAGCTGATTTCACTTGCAAAAGACATTTTTTCAAGGTCCTCTGAAGCACTGTCTAACAAAAAGCAGTTTTCAGTGAGATAAGCATGTTTCTGTGAGTGAAATGAGCACAAATCAAGCTTTTGACTAATCAACTGATTTCCCTTGCAAAAGACACTTTTTCATGGTCCTCTGATGCACTGTGTAACAAAAAGCAGTTTTCAGTATGAGAAGCATGTTTCTGTGAGTGTAATGAGCACAAAACAAGCTTTTGACTAATCAACTGATTTCCGATGCAAAAGACACTTTTTCGTGGTCCTCTGATGCACTGTGTAACAAAAAGCAGTTTTTAGTACGATAAGCATGTTTTTGTGAGTGGAATGAGCACAAAACAATCTTTTGACTAATCAACTGACTTCCGTTGCAAAAGACACTTTTTCGTGGTCCTATGATGCACTGTGTAACAAAAAGCAGTTTTCAGTACGATAAGCATGTTTCTGTGAGTGGAATTTGCACGAAAACAAGCTTTTGACTATTCAACCGATTTCCCTTGCAAAAGACACTTTTTCGTTGTCCTCTGATGGACTGTGTAACAAAAAGCAGTTTTCAGTATGAGAAGCATGTTTCTGTGAGTGGAATGAGCAGAAAACAAGCTTTTGACTAATCAACTGTTTTTCCTTGCAAAAGACACTTTTTCATTGTCCTCTGATGCATTTTGTAACGAAAAGCAGTTTTCAGTGAGATAAGTATGTTTCTGTGAGTGGAACTTGCACGAAAACAAGCTTTTGACTATTCAACTGATTTCCCTTGCAAAAGACACTTTTTCGTTGTCCTCTGATGCACTGTGTAACAAAAAGCAGTTTTCAGTATGAGAAGCATGTTTCTGTGAGTGTAATTTGCACAAAAAAAAGCTTTTGACTAATCAGCTGATTTCACTTGCAAAAGACATTTTTTCAAGGTCCTCTGGAGCACTGTGTAACAAAAAGCAGTTTTCATTAAGATAAGCATGTTTCTGTCAGTGAAATGAGCACAAAACAAGCTTTTGACTAATCAACTGACTTCCGTTGCAAAAGACACTTTTTCGTGGTCCTCTGATGCACTGTGTAACAAAAAGCAGTTTTCAGTGAGATAAGCATGTTTCTGTGAGTGGAATGATCACAAAACAAGATTTTGACTAATCAACTTATTTCCATTGCAAAAGACACTTTTTCATGGTCCTCTGATGCACTGTGTAACAAAAAGCAGTTTTCAGTATGAGAAGCATGTTTCTGTGAGTGAAATGAGCACAAAACAAGCTTTTGACTAATCAACTTATTTCCATTGCAAAAGACACTTTTTCATGGTCCTCTGATGCACTGTGTAACAAAAAGCAGTTTTCAGTATGAGAAGCATGTTTCTGTGAGTGTAATGAGCACAAAACAAGCTTTTGACTAATCAACTTATTTCCATTGCAAAAGACACTTTTTCATGGTCCTCTGATGCACTGTGTAACAAAAAGCAGTTTTCAGTATGAGAAGCATGTTTCTGTGAGTGTAATTTGCACAAAAACAAGCTTTTGACTAATCAGCTGATTTCACTTGCAAAAGACAGTTTTTCAAGGTCCTCTGAAGCACTGTGTAACAAAAAGCAGTTTTCAGTGAGATAAGCATGTTTCTGTGAGTGGAATGATCACAAAACAAGATTTTGACTGATGATGGACATCAACTGTCCTGCGTATTCAAAAATTGGACTTACTGGACATTAGGACACAACCAAAGTTGAAGTTTATTGACTTGAAACTCAGCGCTGGGCTGTCTCACACACTCACTCTACGCACAGAGTATTTCAGAGATCAGCCCCGCTTCAAAAGTTTACATCATTTTTATATGTATGTGAGAGGGTGTATTTTCTTTCTTCAGAGCTCCGCCTCGTCTTTCCTTCATTCAGCTTCATTCTCCTTTGTCTGCAACACATCACATGATACCGCAAAACACACATTCTATTCTCCTCGTTTTCTGCAACATATCATGAGACATATCATAAGACATATCATGAGACATATCATAAGACATAGCATAAGACATATCATGAGACATATCATGAGACATATCATAAGACATAGCATAAGACATATCCCAACACACATTCTGAAAAATACCACACAGTTTCCACATATGGTTTGTTTCTTAAAACCCTCGCTATATGGGTATGTGCGTTGTGTGTGCAGGATGCTCTCCTGTCCTCCCTTCCTGCATGGAATGCAACACACACACATACTCCCAACCCCCATATCCTGTTGAAAACACCATCCTGCACCCTAATATTCTTCCTTAATCTTCCAACCCTTTAAGCACACATTTTATTCGCAATTGTTCACACTAATACACACATTCTACTATTGATTATATGTAAGCCATAAAAAGAAATAAAATGTAATAAAACGTAGATTGTAATTAAATGAACATTGTAATACAAAACATAACTTTAAAACCCTTCAATCCCTCTCTTGACCTCTGAAAGAGGTCACAAACACATATCCCACATATTTAGTCCCTCTTCATTATATAGGGTACAACACAATCGTATTAAAAATTCAAAGACATCCCTATGCATGGCTCCCCTCTTCTTCACTGTCACCCTGATAGTGGTCTGCTGCCAATAATGGCATTGCATAAGGGGGTGGGTTGGGGTCTCTGGGGTCTCATTTTTCTATGGCTGTCACTATCAAACGATTACACAATTAAATTATTAAAATGAAAAAATAACACAAAGTTTATCATACCTGGTAAAATCAAGACTCACAGTTCCAGTGTGGGAAGTTCTGGTTACAGATGCTTCCAAATCGATATGCACAGCTGTAATGTGGGAAGTTGTGGTTACAGAAGCTTCCCTCAGTCTTTTGCCAATGCACCTTTTATACCCAAGAATGATATACTGTACTCAATGTTCATTGTGAATACAATGGTCATTGTGAAATTTAGTTTAACTCGTGGCTGACGAGATCATCAAATGGGAGGTCAATTTATCTGTGAACAGGATTCCCAGATAAAGCCAATCCTCTTAGATTAGTGCAGGTAATCTCCTGAAGTTAAAAAGCTCTAATACATTCTTTGTTATGGTTTGAAGGAACCAGACTCCTTCACCCATCGCACCAAGAACCCCAAAACAATACCAAACATAATGTTCAAATCTTCATAACATGACAAAACATTATAAACACAATATAGAATGTGTAAGCACTTTTCCAATGATCAAAGCCTGAAGAAATGTTGTGGATGAGAGAAGTGTGATAAGAAAAGTTCAGTTTGTGGACATCAACCCCTGATGGGAAGAAAGGATATCATTCCTCATGATCTAGCAACAAATGGTGTTTGATTGTTTAGTCCCAGTTTTACAAACAACCTTAATTCTTTGCACTTTTACAGCTGCCTTACAGTTCCTCCCCT
Organism: Triplophysa tibetana; assembly: GCA_008369825.1. Lineage (NCBI taxonomy): Eukaryota > Metazoa > Chordata > Actinopteri > Cypriniformes > Nemacheilidae > Triplophysa > Triplophysa tibetana. Next base: position 3,015,114 of record CM017915.1, on the reverse strand, counting down.
CAATCTCAGAGCAGTCCAAAGGGGACATAGTTAGGCATTTTTTTTGGTCTTTGTGTATCAATTATTACCTCAGAAGTCTCTGTAGAGCTGGTACTGTGCAGAGCAGGTGGATCTTTGCTGTTCTTTTGCCCAGGTTGGTTTCCACCTAAGTCTGATAGTCTGCAATATAATTTGTTGTACCAAGTCCATTCAGTCAGAGCCCATGTGCTCTGTTCGTAGAAGGTGTCTTCCCACCGAAGAGAAACATCTGTTTGTAGTAGTATCCTCCCCATGATATTTATCTGACCCATTTATCCTTAGTTACATCTAAGTAGAAGGTATGGTTTGCAGCGCAGCTCCATAGGTTAAGGAATTCATCTCACTAATAACACACCATTGTGTATGAGACACCTGAACGTCATCTTCATAACCATACAACAACTGAACACTGATGATTTTAGTAACATTGGGATAAGATGATAAAGGGTTACAACAATAAAAAAAATTTCATGGTACCTGGTGCGAATGGTGAATAAGGTCTCAATTTCATCCAAAGCCACACAAAGTGATCCCATTTGATTTCCTGATTCTTCACTACTATGGTGGAATTTAGATACTCTGAGTATTTTAACGGAAGAGTGGCAAAAGTCTATTTAACTGGCATATTCTCCAGTGGTATACATCATACAATAATAGTTTATAATTATATCTTTTAAATAAATTGCAACCAAAATACAAATCTACAGTATGCATATAAATGTATTTTCATGTATTTATAAAATCCAGATACAACGTTATGCATAATATGGTATAGTTATATAACTTATTTTAATAACCATAATAGTAATTCAGAATACTCAAATACGAGTTAACCCTGCAAATCTATCATTACAAAGAAGTATCAGGACATATTCTGAATCTCTAATATAGCTGTTGTCAAAAAATTCTGTGAATGTTGATGTGCACAGTACGCTACGTCACGTCCAATGGTAAAAATCAGATTGAGAATTTCGAGGCCGATTGCAGAAGCGCCAGCACTTCAGATCTAACCACTCTTTAAACATATCATTAGACATATGTTAAAAACCAGTGTGCTATCTGGCTTGGAACAATGCCAATGATTTCAATTGAAAATTGCACAAATTTTCAATTTCACCTCTCTTCATCAGAAATCAAACCATTTACTATACATAAAACTATAACCATGCAAATTTACTATGCACATTGCAAGGTTTCACATAAATCAACAGAATTGTAATAACAGGTTTTATCTTATAATTAAATTAGCATCATGAGTTTGTCCTATGTGTGAGATGCTATATAGTTTTGTGTATGCATGACAGGCTATAGATCCTTCTTATGTATCATATTTGAAATCTAGACTAATCATCCTAGGCGATGTGTAGTGTTTTGAGTCTGGATAACTTTTAAGATTATGCCAGATAATCATTTTATGAGGTTGTAGTGGCGAAAGTGTGTCCACAATGCTATATGTTCATGTCTGGGAGATGGGTATCTACATCAATCTGTGTTGCACAATTTGGATCCGGTGCTACACCGGGAGGCCGTGTAACTACTTCTGTGATGTAACTGTGAAGTGTGAATGACCCCTTGAAGTATAATCTCAACCATCTCCTCCATTTCAAGTTCTAAGACACCTCTCTGGTATCTGGACTCTATAAGGAGTCATAGTGATCAATCTGAAAAGAAAGACTTTAGGATAACAGACAGAGATAAAAAATTTCTCTCAATTCAGTCAAATCTCTGGGTTAAATATCAGTCCATATGTTGTGGTGCTGTCTGCATGGCAGTTCATTTTTTATGGCACTACCCACACCTGTCCATTGGAGATCTTTGAGGCCTGTAAGGACTAGGGAATTTCTGTGTGATATTTAACAGATGGTTCACTATCACTTGTGCCATGGTATCTATAGTGTTAATGAAAAAGTATAAAACGTATACCCCCCTTTTTGGCACTGTTTAGTGGACCAATGAAATAAAAATAGAATAATTCTATGAGTCTTTATGGTTTTGACCCATAAAAGTTAGAAATGCATGTGATGTTTCACTTTTCACCATATTTATTCTTAAATATTACTGCAATGTCTGCCCCATATGCACAGTCTTCACTTACACAGTGCGCTAAAGATTCAAATGTCACCTTTCCTTTATATGACCTGCAATGTTCCTCTGCGCTCCCTTTTGCTTCACCTTCAACACCCTCCCTCTCTTGGACCTGAGATCTCAGGTCCACAGCCGTCTGTTCCAAAGACCTGCCCACTCATTTCGCGGTGGGATCGGTCCTGGTTCAGTGTCAGGGGTGACCTGCTGTGATAAATGTTTGCTCATAGCGGTTAATTTGTCAAAATAAACACAATGTGACACTGATCTCCTGCCGAAGCGGTGTTGTCGGTCCTGGAAAAGATCGACCTGTAAGAAATTCAAATGGTGAAGCCAGAAATCCTGTTAACAGAGGAACGTACAGTCATTAATGCTAGAGTTAGTACAGATAACCAGGTCAATTTTGTCTGTGCACAGATTTTAGCCAATTTCAGTTTCAGAGTGAGATTCATTCTCTCCACTTTGCAATTGTTCCAGCACTATCTAAACTCTGTTGGCAATGCAATAAAACAGGGGTGTTTCGTGATTTATTAGCTCTCCACACTCTTCTTTCTCCTCCCCTTGTGGAATGTGTTCTCCTTGTTCTTCTCCCTCACGGGCTAACTGCTGTGCTGTTCCACTGACTAATCTTGTTATTTGGTGTAATTGCTGTCTTTGTTCATTTATATCAAACGTTGTGTCAGGCAATTCTTTACTACGTTTCCTTGGTTTAATTTTACCATAACTTGCTTCATTTTTCCGTCATACGGTTGTGGTTTTGTCAATAGTTGCAAGTCTAGATATAGTTTTGGGGGTTGGTAATATGCTGTTTGTTCAGAGGTGTCTCCCTGTTCACTTCCTGACTTCTTTATCTGCAAATTTTCTTCCCCCTCTCTTTTAACCGGACTCAGAGCAGTGGCCGTAAGCGCAATGCTTGTCCATATTCTAAATTCACCTCGTAATTCTTCACGGAGTTCTCTGCCTACTTTCTCATGTTTTCTTTTCTCCATAAATTTGATCTTGTCTTTTTTTTTTTTTTTTTTTTTCCTTCATGCACTTTAACGTGCATGTGTGCTCTTTTCTCCATTTCCCTTATTTTAGGTGCCAATGGCACGCACGGTGGGTTGTCCCATCCATTTTCAATACTTATCCGACTCCATTTCTCTTCTAACATCTTCACTTCCCTCTTATGGTGTTTAACTTCTGCTCGGGCCAGCAGCATATCTTTCATGCGGTCCCATTGTTCAGTTACAGGGAAACACCCATACTCATCACATTCTCTATCAAATTCTCCTTCCATTTTTGGGTTAATTATTTTAATATGCCTTTATTAAATGATATTATTACGCTTGTTTTATACTAATTATCCTGAACAAAAAATACCCTTTTCCAATTTTCCGTAACTTTCAATACACGGTTTCATACACAAATTACTTATAGAAACATGCAATTACATACACATATATTGTAAAACTGCGTGAGGACTTCAACCTCACGACTTAACGCGTAGGGACTTTAACCCCAAGACTTAACGCGTAGGGACTTTAACCCCACGACTTAACGCGTAGGGACTTTAACCCCACGACTTAACGCGTAGGGACTTTAACCCCACGACTTAATCCTTTTCTTATACTCTCAATTCAACAAACTTCACTTTTGTACAATTTTTGTTCTTCTATAATGATCAGGAATATTTGCAATTCAACACAAACAATTTAGAGTAGTCAATTAGCAGATGTTCGATAAAACAGGTCTCTGCTCACCTTTTTATTTTCGTCCGGACGTTGTGTTGAACACAAGATGTTCCCTCTCCGTTTTGTCACTCCGTTGTCTTTAAGAATTGTCCGAAATGTCCTTCTTTAGCCAATCACGTAGGCGTCACCATCTGATGGACATCAACTGTCCTGCGTATTCAAAAATTGGACTTACTGGACATTAGGTACCAAAGTTGAAGTTTATTGACTTGAAACTCAGCGCTGGGCTGTCTCACACACTCACTCTACGCACAGAGTATATCAGAGATCAGCCCCGCTTCAAAAGTTTACATCATTTTTATATGTATGTGAGAGGGTGTATTTTCTTTCTTCAGAGCTCCGCCTCGTCTTTCCTTCATTCAGCTTCATTCTCCTTTGTCTGCAACACATCACATGATACCGCAAAACACACATTCTATTCTCCTCGTTTTCTGCAACATATCATGAGACATATCATAAGACATATCATAAGACATATCATGAGACATATCATAAGACATAGCATAAGACATATCATGAGACATATCATGAGACATATCATAAGACATAGCATAAGACATATCCCAACACACATTCTGAAAAATACCACACATCCCCCACACAGTTTCCACATATGGTTTGTTTCTTAAAACCCTCGCTATATGGGTATGTGCGTTGTATGTGCAGGATGCTCTCCTGTCCTCCCTTCCTGCATGGAATGCAACACACACACATACTCCCAACCCCCATATCCTGTTGAAAACACCATCCTGCACCCTAATATTCTTCCTTAATCTTCCAACCCTTTAAGCACACATTTTATTCGCAATTGTTCACACTAATACACACATTCTACTATTGATTATATGTAAGCCATAAAAAGAAATAAAATGTAATAAAACGTAGATTGTAATTAAATGAACATTGTAATACAAAACATAACTTTAAAACCCTTCACTGATCAACTTATTTCCATTGCAAAAGACACTTGTTCATGGTCCTCTGATGCACTGTGTAACAAAAAGCAGTTTTCAGTATGAGAAGCATGTTTCTGTGAGTGTAATGAGCACAAAACAAGCTTTTGACTAATCAACTGATTTCCGATGCAAAAGACACTTTTTCGTGTTCCTCTGATGCACTGTGTAACAAAAAGCAGTTTTCAGTATGAGAAGCATGTTTCTGTGAGTGTAATTTGCACAAAAACAAGCTTTTGACTAATCAGCTGATTTCACTTGCAAAATACAGTTTTTCAAGGTCCTCTGAAGCACTGTGTAACAAAAAGCAGTTTTTAGTAAGATAAGCATGTTTCTGTGAGTGGAATGAGCACAAAACAATCTTTTGACTAATCAACTGACTTTAGTTGCAAAAGACACTTTTTCGTGGTCCTAAGATGCACTTTGTAACAAAAAGCAGTTTTCAGTATGAGAAGCATGTTTCTGTGAGTGTAATTTGCACAAAAAGAAGCTTTTGACTAATCAGCTGATTTCACTTGCAAAAGACAGTTTTTCAAGGTCCTCTGAAGTATGGTGGTTTTTCTATTATAGTGTTGAGTTTTCTTATATAAAATAATACATTTAGTTAGTTATAGGTTTCATGTATTCTTATGAAACAATATTGGGCCTCATGTATGAGCTCATGAACACCTGCATGAACAACAAGCATCTTATCTTAGCTACACGGACACCACACATCATTTTTAATAAGGAAGTTTGGGTTGTTGCATAGAGTCAAGGACGCTGGTATCTCTAAACAGTGAGCTCATTTTAACAAAGTTAATGTTATGAGTCTGAGAACTTGAACATCTGCACACACACCAAATATCTTTTAGAACTAAGACGTACACCCCACACACTTTTGTAGGGAAGTCTAATAAATCACATACAACCAAGGACACTGGGTAGCTCATTATCGCTAAACCATGAGCTCATCTTGGATAGAAACACGGTTAAATCATGTATGCAACCATTAAATCTTAATATGGTAGGCCGGAACTATGAGCGCAGAGGGACGGGCTAATGAAAAAGTGATGTCATATAAAACCTGATAGGAAGAAGACGATGTCATGCACACATGATTGGTTTAAACTGTGACAACAACTTGAAAACAATGTATAAAAGATGGAGTCAGTTATGTATTCGTTGGATCCCTTCAGATGAACTCTGAATATCCCACTTTGCTTGCCCGGGCAAATAAAGTTTAAACTCTTGAAACCTGGAACCCTTGTCTCTGAGATTTCTTTCTGCGATGGAAGGCCGATTCGCCACGACATATTTGGTGACCCCGAGACGTGATCCAGGTTAGAGGGCTGGAGGCTGATGACTGTGACGGGTGAACCAGACAAGCTGATCGCACAAAAAAGGGCCCTAAAAACAGGTGAGCATATTTGCTTTATAGTATAAGTTTTGTGCGGTCAGCTAAAGGTAAACTCTGAATGTCGTTTGTCCTCTAAAAGCCTCTCCTAAATTGAACAAAATTTAATGTTAGAAATTGCACTAGTTTGCCAAGTCTTAAGGGTATCCAGATCTCAAGAAATGTGTTTGCGTGATTGTGTGTATGAAAGAGTGTAAGTGTGCATGAGAGTTTGTATATAAGTTCCTGTCAGTGGGACAGAAGATGTCAAGAGGACATAAATCTTGTCGTAGGGGGCAAGTCACACTGAAAGTGCAGTGTGTCGCGTAGGTACGCGAAAAAAATTGTATATAAGTTCCTGTCAGTGGGACAGACGGTGTCAAGAGAACACAAATCTTGTCGTAGGGGGCAAGTCACACTGAAAGTGCAGTGTGTCGCGTAGGTACGCGGAAAAAATTGTATATAAGTTCCTGTCAGTGGGACAGACGGTGTCAAGAGGACACAAATCTTGTCGTAGGGGGCAAGTCACACTGAAAGTGCAGTGTGCACGCTAGGTAGCGTGAAAAATCCTGTTAGGAAACAGGTCACGTGGGGGGTATGAATGCGTTGTGATATATTTTTATGTTGTTGTATATTGAATTGTGACGACAGAAAAATCCAGGAGTGAGGGAGAGAGAGAAAAACCCCAGCCTGTGAGACTCTGTGTGTGTGTGTTAAACAGAGAGTTTGAGTGTGTGTGCAAGAGTGGGAGGCAAGGAGGCCCCGTAAGAAGTGTGTGAATAAATATTGCTGTATAATGTTTGTCCAGCAAAATGTATGGGAAGGAGTGTTAGGTTTTTGATGTTAAAAGTGGCATGTGTTTCGAGACTAGGTGCAAGTTTTTGCTGTGTGTCTGTGCCAAAGTTTCATGTGGTAATAAAAGTATTTGAAAAAAAAAAAAAAGCTAAAAGCAAAATAAGGTGTGTATTAGGGTTTAAAAGAAAAATTATTTGAGCATATGAGATAAGCAAGAGTGTGTGTAGAAGATAAAAAGGTAATTTATGGAGTCACATAAAGATTTGAAGGACATAGAGTATGTGTGAGTTTGGCTCACTGTGAGCGCATGAGACTTGACGGCAGCCGAAAAATAGAGCTGCTTTGATTAAAGCAAGAAGAGCATTGTCAAACAAAAAATAGAAGATAGATTTTGTTGATTACAAATATGTTTCAAAAATTGTGAGCTACTTTTATGGTATAGAGTCGGTAGAATATACCCAGGAAAAATCAAAATCTCAGATCATAAGGCCTGAGTGTGTGTGTGCTGGAATCTGTGAGAAGTGATTTATTAGACAGCCTCTGGAGGCCTCTGGAGTGTGTGTGTATTCTGTCTGCTGTGAGCGTATGAGACCAGAGTGCTGCTGTGAAGATCTGTTTTACATTGAGTAAAAAGTGAAAAGCATTGCTAGATTGTGAATTGTGAATTATTTTCATGTTCTATTGATGTTTTAAAGACATATGGCTGGAATTGAACTGCTAGATGAGGAAAGCTTACAATCATATTTTGAGAGAGTAAGAGTAGCCAGAACATTGACTGAGACTAAGGGAATTAGTGATCATTTCTGGAGAGAATCATTTTATAGGGACTTAGCAGGCATTAAGAAGTCACTGACAGAAGAAAAGAAAAATTATTTCTTCGACGAATTAGTAGAAGTTCAGAATTTACATTTACATTTAGTCATTTAGCAGAATTTGGAGCGAGTTGAGCAGGAGTGGCCATATGTGAATTGGAGAGATATAGTAGGCAGGTGTTGTAAAGTAGAGATATTGAGAAACTACTTAGAAGGAGTTTGCTTCCATAGAATTAATAGATTTGGCAATCTAGGCACCGCGTTACAGCGTGTCTCATTGGTAATAAAAATCCCAATCCACAACCTGGTAGAACCCTATTTACTGCAAGGAGTAAGACAAGGTTATCCAATAGGTGGAGGGAGATACTACAGATTAATCAGTCACCCAGAAATAAAGGTTTATGCAGAAACAAGATACGTAAATTGGGAAAGTAAGATATTGTGTACAACCAACAAGCAGAAAGAAATAGAGCCGCTGCAGTTTCAGGCCGTTACACTAAAGAAGCTGATCGTGCAGATAACACCAGAAAACCTAGGGCCATAGGTCGCAATAAAACAAAGGGGCGCCCAACTATAACAGAATAAGTGAAGATAATAAATTAAGAATGGCCTCCACTCCCGTAGAGATACTAGGAACAAGATATCCTGTGAGCAGAGAACTGATAGGAGAAATTTCTAAGAAATGGGCAGTGAGAACAAAAAAATTAAGAACTTCATGGCCAGAAAGTGGAACATTTGATATGACAGTGTGTGAAGAAATGGAAGGGTTGATAAGAAATCATAAACCCAGGGACAAAAGCACCAAGAGAGAAGTTAAGAGAAGAAGGGAACAAGATGTATTAAATTTGTTTAAGAAGGAAGGAATTAATTTCCTAAAGAACATAAAGAAAACAAGGGAGCTCCTAAAAGAGGACGATGAAAAGGTCAGCGAAAAATTGAGGAAGGCTATGAGTCCACCCCCATATGAAGTACTCAGGAGCCAGCTGCCATTGATTGTGGAAGATAATGAGCTGAATAATCAAATGCCTTTGCTCAAAGGAGAATTTAAGTTTACAGGAGAGCTGGACCTCCAAGGGAGAGAAAGAGAGGAGTCAAGGGATGATGAACTTCTAAGAGACACATTCGCTGAGAGTAGGCAGGAGTACTCATCCATCTTGCCAGAGCACCACCAGAAAGGGAAAGCAGAGTGGAATGCTACCCCCGTCTATAAATCAATTTATGCTGGGGTATCTGCAGAGCTAGAGGCGGCTAGAAGACAGAGATATGAACAAACAGCTCGAGAGCCGGACAAAACATCCACAGCACTGAGAATAAAAAACCTAAGATATAGCAAGGTGCCAGATGTCATGTCGGAGGAGGGGACATGGAAGATGACGCAACCCTGTCCAGTCTGGAGAATAGACATATCTCAAGTTACATTGATGAAACGTCATGACGGCATAGAAGAAAATATATACCAGATAACACCAGCAGAAGGACATGTCTGGTGACCGAACAACAGGAAGAAGCAAGATATTTAAAGATTGCCCAAGGAGAGAATACAAATGGATGTCTGGAAACATTTGTTTAGAAGACATAGATGAGGAACAGCCACAGCCAGCATGGCTCAGAGAAGGGGGGGAGACTGAGAAGATCAGCATCAGCAACCTCCGCTACAAACAACCCATTCAAAGAAATCTTGAGATAAAAAATCAACAACCACATTATGTGCCTTGGGCCACACTGGACTTGATCGCACGATTACCAGATCTAAATGAGGGAGCTGGAAGATGGATACGGGTCCTGGAAGAAGAGACGATTGGGATAGTAATAGCTTAGGGAAACATTATAGCGTTGCTAGCTAAATGCCCGGGTGCATCTTAAATAAATGAACTGCTGAAGGACTTTAGATTGAATCGAGCAATTGACTCCCCAGAATAAGATGCAGAGCTCTTTGACAAACAAAGATAGGACATGTGGCGAGCCCTAAGAAGAGAATATCAAACCAGAATTGATCAAAAAGAACTGAAGGGGGATCAGATGATAGATAAAGAGAATCAAGCCACCTATGTGCAACGACAATTAAACTGGAGAAAAGCTGGAGCAAAGCTGGAGAAAAACCCTGAAGAAGACCCGGTTATGGCAGCACTCTTCAGAGATGCCATTGTTGACACCCTGCCACCGCCAGTAAAAGCAAAACTGGAAGACGTTGCAGGACTGAACTCTAAACCACATAAAGAATTTTTAGAATATATTGTACACTGTGTTTTACAACACAGGAAGAGCAAGATGAAGCTGAACTTAAGAAAAAGAGAGTTACAGAGGGCTCCAGCACTAGCCAAACTAAATTATTCAAAACCTTTTCATTTATATGTGGCCAAAAGGAAAGAAGGTTCACAATTATTATCATAATTACTCAAATATTGCTTAAGATATATTGAGGTATATCAATATACCTATAATGAGGTATGGGCTTCACTTGTGATAATGAGCTTTGAATTAGGTGATCTAGGTGTATGATCTTTGAATTATAATTAATATATATTAGGATATAATTAGATATTTAAAGAGTACCTGAAATAATAATGGGTTCGATTTGAACACAAATACAGGCAAAGGAAGAGAACATTTTGTTTTATTTTATAAAAATTTCTACAGCTCATATTTAGTAATCCTTATGGTCTAAACAATAAATAATAATCAAACACATATTTTTAAACGTATCTGAGAGGTGCACCTTATAAATCTCTCTTTAATGAACCATCATATGTAAACCAAGAAAATTAAAAAGTTGACACTGTATTAAACAGGGAGACTAATGCCATTATGTTATTTAAGAGACTCTTATGAAGGATATTTTTTTGAACAGTTGCATGACCAATTTCTCTCGAGTCAGCTTTACTAACAACCAAGTGGACACCACTAAACTGACACATGCTGTGGGGAACTGACCGAGTATGACAGTAACCCATTGCAATTGATGATGAATCTCATACAGTAAAGGGACATATTTCACAGTGAGTCAATTTGATCTAATTCATTATGTGATAAAGGCTTTGTTAAATATTGGGACGTCATGTTTCACGTCAAGATTTTTTATCAAATTTCGAATAGAAAATATTTGTCTGACCTGATCTCTAAGCTTTCATAGACCTAGGATTTTATTTTTAACAATACATTAAGTAATTAATCTAAAGTTCCAGTTTTTTTTTTTTTAGAGAGCTGTCAGCTGAGCTCTGTGAGAAATTTATTACATTTTTGTTGATAAAGTGGGTGCTATCCGATATCTTTGAATTTACTGTCTAGTCAGGCAAAAGTGTCCAACTGTTGATTAAATCATCTTTGGGCAGCTTTGAGTCTGATTTGTTGAGAGTGTTTAATTTAGTCCTGCACAATAGACTGGGTCATTAAAGTTTAGCACCGATTGACTTTTGAATAGTTTTGTACACTGTGTCGATAACAGTGACAGTAATGAAGAAAACTGTCTATTGCTGTCTACAGCAAGATCAGTTTTCTTAGAAATAAAAAAGAATATAAAATTAACCAATAAGTATTACTGTACGTTTAAAGGCATCTAGAGTATGGATAAATTCCATATGAGCACATTTATGGCTTAGATATGGCTTACTATAATCATTACAAATGACCAAAAACAAAAGAAATTGAGAAAATATTTAAGTGAATTACTTTAGTTTGTTTTAAATTGACATCATGTTCCTGATATACGTTTCATATTGCCCTAAACAGCAGAACTAATCACTAACGGTTAGACAGAAACAATATTTTTAGATCAATTTGGAAAAATGCATATAAAATATGTGTAAAGTAAATGAATATGAAACAATCGGTTTCTAACAAACTGACTATAATTAGTTTTCCTTATAGACGTAAACAACTAACGTTTAAGTGAAAAGACAAAACCAATCATATTGCTGTCAAATTGCAGAAAATGAAACTTAACCATTTGTGTACCATATGAGATTGTAAAAGATTTTTTATTTCAATTAAATGATTTCTGGATAAATAAATGTTGAATAAAATGAGTAATAAGTAAATCTAATGAGGCACAGATGAGCATGTTCCCAGGAAATTGTGTAACGATTTGGCATCTTAATAGACAAATGTTTGCTGAAAAAGGAACAGCAAGATATTTGAATAACAGGTTTGCCTCAGCCACAATAACTGACAATTTAAAAATCCTAGGTATGGAAAATTATGAGAATCAAACATTAGCACACCATTAATCTTACCATACGAAAAGCAAGGTGTGCCCATAGCAGATTATTTTTGGGTATGTGGGGATGAGAACTTAAGACCAATAAATCTTGGCACCAACAAGTAAAATGGCCTGGCAAAATAAAAAAGCACTGAATTGGCTTTAGCAGAAAAGGAGGCGTATGCATAATGTTTGGAGAGGACTGTTGTACAAACATTGCAAACAAAACTGCCCCTGATGGGTCGTTAACAAAAGCAATGGAAAAATGTATAAACTTAAGAGATGACATGACAGCTAGTGCTGGCTCAGACAAAGAAATTGGAACATGGGTAGAATCGATCTTTGGATCATGAACGTCGTAGCTGAATAAGATAGGAGTTTTTGTAGCAATAGGATTTACTATATTTTCTGTAGTATTTTGAAGTCTTTTACCAGTTATAAGAGCTATTGGGCTGAAAGCTGCAGATAAACAGAAGATGTTGAGAACGGAATTAAGTGCGTATTACAACACTGAAGAAAATATGCTGAATATGTTAGCTGTTATAAGCAAATATGAGGAATACGATGAGAAAGACTAGTGTCCAATGAATTTCTAATTGTTTTTTGGACAGCAAGGTAGAAGAGCTTAGAATTGTATAATCATGCGTGGGAATAGTTTAGATATTACTTTAGACATTGTTAGGCAGGTAGTTAGACTGATTTTTGTTTTACTTTTTATTATTTTGACATCAACACGTTTCAATGTTTGATGTTTCAGTTAATCATTAGTGCTCTATAATCAAACACTATTATGCGAGTGCACTTGGTGCACATGTGTGAATTTTATTTTGTTTTGTTTATTGTTTTTGCATCTAAAATATATAACATGTAACTTTCATTTATTATTTTATTGATATAATCAAAACTGTTATGTAAGTGCATCTGGTGCACATATGTGTATTTGTCATTGTATCTTCCTGAATTATGAGAAGCTGCCCACCAAGTGAGCTAAAGAACCTGATCTAAATAGCAGCAAGTGGTGGTGCCAACGGTACAGGACCAGTGATTGTTAAATCTGAAGACAGCATCGTCCAGACGGTTTTCATCTGGACCAGTTCGAGTGTGGGTCCCAGGGCATGCATAAGGCGATGCAACGCGATGGACCAAAGCATCTTGACAAGTCTACAGGACCACATCGAATGTCGATCCCGACAACAGAAAATAACTACTATCTTAGAGAGAACCAGATTTACTGACACGACTAGCAAACACCTGGTGATATATCCCTGAATTGAACTGCAACAAATGACACTGTGAAGCTTGATGCAACGATTTACGAGAGAAAGAACTTTGACAAACTGAGTGACACTAAACTTCTGTTATGAGCAAAGGATCAACAATTAGCAGCAAACGATAGATCAACGATGGATTGAGCACTATCTTAAAGAAATTGATGGACCACCCTGGTCCTCAAAAACATCATGAAATGAACATGTGGTGGAGACAGACAAACCGACGGCAAGAATCTACAGGAACTAGTATGTTTGTGCCATGTTTCCCAAAGATACCACTTGAGGGGACTGGTGGGATAATCAGATCTGTGACGAAGAAATTGAAATGACTCTCGGAGAATCTGATATGTTACGCAAAGTCTACAAGACGTCATCACTTGGGAAGAACCCTGAGACAAAAGTGTTAACATATCTATGAGGAGACAACAACCAACTGCACTACCAGAGAGGCGTGTCTGAAATACCTGAGAAAAGTGTAGGTTAAAGATCATTGTCAACTTAACATGGACCAATGGTTCGAAGACCTGACTAAATCAGTGAGTTCAAACCAGTATCTGGTTACAACCAAGAAGAACAGGAGCGATGAGCAGCAAATTGCTCTAAATGTTCCGGAAGAAAGAGGCGCTGGAATCATAGAAGACAACTACTAGCTGTGTGGGTACTGAGTGTACTTATACAGAGGAACTGAACAGGACTGTGTTCTTTGGTACATCAATGAGCGATCATCATACCACATGACATGATGACACGACAACAGAGGACACGAAGAGGACTGTTTGAATTCCTTTCTGGTAGCTCTGTGCCAAAGAATCATCACATCTGGACTGTGGCGGAGAAAGTTTAGCTGTTTTTAGTCCAATGTTAGGAGTCAGCTCTTTAATGAATGAAGTTGAGATCACCAGATTTGAGTTTACGTCATTCATGAACGGATTTTTTTTTTGAAAGCCATCAAGGAGGAGCTACGTTGACTACGACGGACAGTTTTGCAAAATCGCCTGGTCTTGGACCAGTTTACCGCTGTGAAAGGAGGACTTTGTGCAGTAATTGGAGAAACCTGTGGCACCTACATTACAGAGAAGCATGAACATCTCATCGGCAAGGAAGGAAGATCATCTCTTTAATGATTGAGACTTTCACAAAATCTGAGGTTGACTCAGAAGAATTTAATTGGGACTGGATGACAAGTGTGTTTACTAACATGAAAAATTTGATGTTGATTGTGGCTTGCTTTCTTGCATGCATTATATCAACGTTATGCATTAAGTCATTTCAACAAACAGCTGCATCCACTGTTCCCAGTCAGATGATTGTTTATGTTGTATCACAACATAGCATGAATAATGATCACACATATGCCAATATTGACAAAAAAACTATCAAGAAACTGATGCATATTACAGGGTTAAAAACAGAAATAATCATGTTATGAAATATTTACAGAAGGGTGGAAGGAATTTTTTTATTTATTTTTTATTGCTTGCTCGTAACCGAAGTATTTGAACCTACGTTTCATGTCAACTTACGTAGTACGTTATCTTAAGTATTTTATCATTAACTGAATGCACACGCAAATTATTAATCAATTTGAGCACTATTGAATTTTTTGATATTTTAAACTTACAATTTATATTAGTCTATAATTTCCTTTTTACAGATAACATTTTGTTGGAGTGTGAGGCTTGTCAGCCTCAAAGGGGGGATTATATGGTGGTTTTTCTATTATAGTGTTGAGTTTTCTTATATAAAATAATACATTTAGTTAGTTATAGGTTTCATGTATTCTTATGAAACAATATTGGGCCTCATGTATAAGTATGAGCTCATGAACACCTGCATGAACAACAAGCATCTTGTCTTAGCTACACGGACACCACACATCATTTTTAATAAGGAAGTTTGGGTTGTTGCATAGAGTCAAGGACGCTGGTATCTCTTAACAGTGAGCTCATTTTAACAAAGTTAATGTTATGAGTCTGAGAACTTGAACATCTGCACACACACCAAATATCTTTTAGAACTAAGACGTACACCCCACACACTTTTGTAGGGAAGTCTAATTAAATCACATACAACCAAGGACACTGGGTAGCTCATTATCGCTAAACCATGAGCTCATCTTGGATAGAAACACGGTTAAATCATGTATCGTCCGAAACCCCCAGGAAAGTGTCAAGATAAAGAGGCACCTGTTTTTGAGGGGCGCACGCAACCATTAAATCTTAATATGGTAGGCCGGAACTATGAGCGCAGAGGGACGGGCTAATGAAAAAGTGATGTCATATAAAACCTGATTGGAAGAAGACGATGTCATGCACACATGATTGGTTTAAACTGTGACAACAACTTGAAAACAATGTATAAAAGATGGAGTCAGATATGTATTCGTTGGATCCCTTCAGATGAACTCTGAATATCCCACTTTGCTTGCCCGGGCAAATAAAGTTTAAACTCTTGGCACCTGGAACCCTTGTCTCTGAGATTTCTTTCTGCGATGGAAGGCCGATTCGCCACGACAGAAGCACTGTGTAACAAAAAGCAGTTTTCAGTGAGATAAGCTTGTTTCTGTGAGTGGAATGTTCACAAAACAAGATTTTGACTGATCAACTTATTTCCATTGCAAAAGACACTTTTTCATGGTCCTCTGATGCACTGTGTAACAAAAAGCAGTTTTTAGTACGATAAGCATGTTTCTGTAAGTGGAATGAGCACAAAACAATCTTTTGACTAATCAACTGACTTCCGTTGCAAAAGACACTTTTTCGTGGTCCTATGATGCACTGTGTAACAAAAAGCAGTTTTCAGTATGAGAAGCATGTTTCTGTGAGTGTAATTTGCACAAAAAGATGCTTTTGACTAATCGGCTGATTTCACTTGCAAAAGACACTTTTTCATGGTCCTCTGATGCACTGTGTTGCAAAAAGCAGTTTTCAGTAAAATAAGCATGTTTCTGTGAGTGAAATGAGCACAAAACAAGCTTTTGACTAATCAACTGACCTCCATTGCAAAAGACACTTTTTCGTGGTCCTCTGATGCACTGTGTAACAAAAAGCAGTTTTCAGTATGAGAAGCATGTTTCTCTGAGTGTAATTTGCACAAAAACAAGCTTTTGACTAATCAGAGCTGATTTCACTTGCAAAAGACATTTTTTCAAGGTCCTCTGAAGCACTGTGTAACAAAAAGCAGTTTTCAGTGAGATAAGCATGTTTCTGTGAATGAAATGAGCACAAAACAAGCTTTTGACGAATTAACTGATTTCCCTTGCAAAAGACACTTTTTCATGGTCCTCTGATGCAGTGTGCTGCAAAAAGCAGTTTTCATTATGAGAAGCATGTTTCTGTGAGTGGAATTTGCACAAAAACAAGCTTTTGACTAATCAGCTGATTTCACTTGCAAAAGACACTTTTTCATGGTCCTCTGATGCACTGTGTTGCAAAAAGCAGTTTTCAGTAAGATAAGCATGTTTCTGTGAGTGGAATGAGCACAAAACAAGCTTTTGACTAATCAGCTGATTTCACTTGCAAAAGACATTTTTTCAAGGTCCTCTGAAGCACTGTGTAACAAAAAGCAGTTTTAAGTATGATAAGCATGTTTCTGTTAGTGGAATGAGCACAAAACAAGCTTTTGACTAATCAGCTGATTTCCGATGCAAAAGACACTTTTTCGTGGTCCTTTGATGCACTGTGTAACAAAAAGCAGTTTTCAGTATGAGAAGCATGTTTCTGTGAGTGAAATGAGCACAAAACAAGCTTTTGACTAATCAACTGACTTCCGTTGCAAAAGACACTTTTTCGTGGTCCTCTGATGCACTGTGTAACAAAAAGCAGTTTTCAGTATGAGAAGCATGTTTCTGTGAGTGTAATTTGCACAAAAACAAGCTTTTGACTAATCAGCTGATTTCACTTGCAAAAGACACTTTTTCATGGTCCTCTGATGCACTGTGTAACAAAAAGCAGTTTTCAGTGAGATAAGCATGTTTCTGTGAGTGAAATGAGCACGAAAACAAGCTTTCGACTATTCAACTGATTTCCCTTGCAAAATACACTTTTTCATGGTCCTCCGATGCACTGTGTAACAAAAAGCAGTTTTCAGTAAGATAAGCATGTTTCTGTGAGTGGAATTTGCACGAAAACAAGCTTTTGACTAATCAACTTATTTCCATTGCAAAAGACACTTTTTCATGGTCCTCTGATGCACTGTGTTGCAAAAAGCAGTTTTCAGTAAAATAAGCATGTTTCTGTGAGTGAAATGAGCACAAAACAAGCTTTTGACTAATCAACTGACCTCCGTTGCAAAAGACACTTTTTCGTGGTCCTCTGATGCACTGTGTAACAAAAAGCAGTTTTCAGTATGAGAAGCATGTTACTGTGAGTAGAATGAGCACAAAACAAGCTTTTGACTAATCAGCTGATTTCCCTTGCAAAAGACATTTTTCAAGGTCCTCTGAAGCACTGTGTAACAAAAAGCAGTTTTCAGTGAGATAAGCATGTTTCTGTTAATGAAATGAGCACAAAACAAGCTTTTGACTAATTAACTGATTTCCCTTGCAAAAGACACTTTTTCATGGTCCTCTGATGCAGTGTGCTGCAAAAAGCAGTTTTCATTATGAGAAGCATTTTTCTGTGAGTGGAATTTGCCCAAAAACAAGCTTTTGACTAATCAGCTGATTTCACTTGCAAAAGACACTTTTTCATGGTCCTCTGATGCACTGTGTTGCAAAAAGCAGTTTTCAGTAAGATAAGCATGTTTCTGTGAGTGGAATGAGCACAAAACAAGCTTTTGACTAATCAGCTGATTTCACTTGCAAAAGACATTTTTTCAAGGTCCTCTGAAGCACTGTGTAACAAAAAGCAGTTTTCAGTACGATAAGCATGTTTCTGTTAGTGGAATGAGCACAAAACAAGCTTTTGACTAATCAACTGACTTCCGTTGCAAAAGACACTTTTCCGTGGTCCTCTGATGCACTGTGTAACAAAAAGCAGACCAGAAGGACATCGGTTCTTGGTCTACAATGCAAATGGTATGCATATGGGTTAGATGTGTACTAAAGGATACTAATGGTTGGTTAATGATCATTGACCATATATATCACATGAAAAATGCTTGTATTTTACAGTATATAATGCATTGTTTGTTTTAATTTTGCAATATGAATTCATTCACAGCTGTTAGGGAGGATGAATACTGCCAGCAAGGAAAGATGATTGCTGTGTCAGTTGTGCATGGAGGTCCAGGACCCCATTTCCTGTCGAAAGATCTTGTACATTATCTTGCAGGCCAGCCTTCATTCAAAGCACCAATTAATTTAATAACTGACGAAGAAATAGGGAAAGCTTTGAAAGAGGTGAGAATAGCATAAGGCTACGGTACGGTAGGGCAGAGTTTTACATAGTTCCTGCAGTGTTTTGAGACAGTTTACTTCCTATATCCAGTACAGAATTTGTTTCATTAATTTATTAGTTTTTTATGGTGTAAGATTACACTATGCTGTGTATGTATCTCATTAAAAAAACAGGCAAAGAGATACAGTGCTTATAGTTATTGACTGGGGTGTTTATTTCCCTTTTCAAGTGTTTTAGATTGAGAATGCTGCTGCATTGGATGCTTTGCACGAATGTATGATGAGACACAGCACAATGTTACAGACAGCAGGTTGTCTGAGACATGTGGCTACTGTGGAAGAAAAGAGAGAAATTGTTTCAGACTACCTCAAATGGTATATTATTGACCGCAACTCATCTGTAATTGACAGGTAAGATGATATTTGTAGTGATGAGATTTTCTTCTTTTTATGTATTTATATAAGAATTTTTAGTTTGAAATACCTCAGGGTCCCCATCTTTGGTTTATATGCAAGCATGTACGGACCAAAAGTTTGTAAACATTACTATTTTTAATGTTTTTGAAAGAAGTTTCTTCTGCTCATCAAGCCTGCATTTATTTGATCAAAAATACAGAAAAAAATGTAATATTGTGATATATTATTACAATTTAAAATAATTGTTTTTAAATTTATTATACTTTAAATTATCATTTATTTCTGTGATTTGATAATATAAATAAAATTGAATTGAATTAAAGGGTTATATAGGTTATTATATAATATAAAAGCAGATATAATATAAAATCAGATATAAGAGTGTGCTGTTGTTGATGGGTGCGTACAGCATCAAGCTTCATACACGAGGAATCCAGGCTGGAATTATTCCAAAGGTGGTTCAACAGCATACTGAGAAAAGGGTTCATTAACTTATGTGAATGTGACATTTCATTTTTTTTCTTAATTTGGCTACAATTTCTAAAAAACTGTTTTAGCTTTGTCATTGATGTATTGTGCGTATACTGATGAGGGAAAAGATTAATATTACTATTTTAAATTGAATCTATTACACAACAAAGTTTTGAAAAAGTGCATGGGGCATGTAGACTTTGTAAGTGCTCAAGCCACTCAGCCTTCTGTGTCATTCCAGTCTTCTGGTTCTGTGTGTAATATTTAGTTTGTAACAATTAACTTTTAATGTGCAATGTGAAAATGGGTTTTTTTAAATCAGTTTTCAACACAACAATTCCCCCCGCCATTTGTTCAGGTGGATAGTAATTGTAGAGAAAAGAATATATAATAGTTTTCTTTAAATATAAATTCAATTGCCACTACACAGCAGTGAAACAATGTTTGTGTTCACTCTGTAGATTCAGGGAGGGTCTTTCAACCCTGGAGTTTTTGACTGCACTACAGCAACACCCTACTTTGCTGGCATCTGCCCTGTGCCACTCTGAAAAGCAACTCACTGCTTTTTACCTTGAGATACTCTTCAAACCTGACCTCAGTCCTTCGGGGAGTAATCGAAGACTTAAAGAAAGTCAAACCATGGGCTACTGGGCAGACTATCTTCTTGATTGCGAAGGTTTGTTAGTTTAATTGTTTTTTTATAACTAGTTAAGAAAACACATGGCAATTAAAGCTGCAAGCAGCATTTATATCGGGGTTCAAGCATTTCCGACCTTTAAGCATATAAGCATCAAAAGACATTACGTTTTATTTAGCAATAATGTAACCACCTAAATCACAGAAGGAAAAGACCATTACAGGCAGTTTACCATAGGAATTATATACTTTTCAAAGCTTTTTGAAAGTTATCGTGCCACCTATGGTCCGATCTCCATGAAATTTTGCATGCTTCTTTAGAATGTTATTTCTCAAGTTCTAAGTTTTCGTTTAGGACTTGTAGGCTTTTGAGTGTTTTGCCACACCCATTTTCTAAATGACCCTGTTATGGCTAACCAAATGGTAAAGGTCAACTTTTTTTTTTGATAATTATTGATCTAGAGAGTCCAGAGAATTGTACTGCACTGGTTTGGTTGCGATTAGGCGAAAAATCTAGGACTAGTTCGCGCAAGTAGGTTTTTAAGATGATAGCAAATTTTTGATGAGCAGTTTGATTGACAGCAATAGTTCTTGAGGAAGTTTTTCAGTATGAGGATATCTATCAAATGATATGCATCACGTGATTACAGAGCCGTAAAACTTATAATAATGAAAAACTCCAAATAATAAAAATCAGTACAATAACAATAGGGTTTCAGCTCTCCGAGCTTGAAACACTAATTATGTATCTGAATTGTTTTTCTTTGCAGAAGGCCAGGATGCTGTGTCTGTGGAAGATGTTTTGATGTTTGCTACTGGGCTGTCTTCACTTCCCCCATCTGGCTTAGAACCACTGCCACAAATAGAGTTCCTGGATGACTCTCCGTTCCCAATGGCAAAAACATGTACAAACTCCTTGAAATTACCACTCCTAGACTCATACACTTTGTTTAAGTCACAAATGGACTTTGGAATTCAAAATAGTCCAGGATTTGGCTGTTTTTAAGCTAAATGATGGATGATCACTAGAGTTAAAACTCTGTGAAAACATTGTTGTTGTTAAAGGTTCACTTTAAAGTGCAGTTGCCAAAATTGTTTTTATAATGTAACAGTATGTGAGCATGTTTTATTTTCTCACCGTTAACATTTTGAAAATGTTTTAGATTCGTGACTCAAGCTGGGATCCCATTGTGAATCACTGTTTTATTAAAGAAACAAGTAGTTCAAGAAGTTTTGTTTTCTATACTACAAAAAATTACTAAATACTTTATATACTATTTTTGATTAATTTACTTCACACTTAAAAACAATTAAGCTGTGGGTGACAGATTCATAAAAGCAATCACCAAAGCAATATCTCAATAGGCACTGATGCTCATGACTCCCGTTGAAGTATCCGGCTTCTCTAAGGTGTGCAAATAACTCCATCCAGAACTGAGACCTATAGAAATGGATACAAATTGTAGTTATACTTTTAAGTATATACAAATATGTTTGAATAATAAAATCAAAGGTTAGTCGTAATGAAATGTATGGTCTGCATCTTTTGGTCATTTTCTTTTCAGGAACAACTACTTTTCCTGGCGGGCTGTATTTGTTTTACATTTTGTATTGATCTTTATTGTGCTCATTTTTTGTTTTTCATTACTCGTTCCTGAGAAGGAAATCGAATGGCCAAAAGATGCATTCGAAAATTGTACTTCTGTTTAAGTACCTGCCACATCGTGCGGTAGCCAAATAGTTGTCCAGGTCCACGAAGTTCCAATCTGATGGCGTTACTCACGGAGTTTGGAGAGGAATAATCCTTTCTGCGCTACAACCAGGCTTCGTTCAGTTTACTTTTAAGAGTCCTCAAGCTGATGTTTACACCGTGTAGACTTGACATCATGTCCACGATTACAGCGTACGAGTGGCCCTCGTTAAAATATTGAACACATTGATGCAGTATGTCTGGTGGTTCCGTCTGGTCCGCGTCCTTTAGAAACTCCAAACACCGACCACACGTAAAGCAAAACCGCGTTAAGCTGCTCATGTGTTTGCCACAAAACGGGCAAAACATCCCTCGGCCGCAGTCCATGTTCGGTCACCACCAACTTTATTTACGCCATTTACTCTACAACCACAACACGAATTTACCGCGCTCACCAACAACAACACCTTTTACCGCGTCACTTCCGGTGTGTGGTACATTCCCTTTCCGTGAAGAATCTGTCATTGTAAATTTGTTTCGGGACTGGTAAAAGTGTTTTGCGTCTTGTTAATTTGTTTTCTAAAATGTAAATTTGTTTCGTCCTTGGTAAAAGTGTTTTTCCCATGTAATTGTGTTTTATGATAGGTAAAAATGTTTTCCAAAATGTAAATTTGTCTCGAGCTTCGTAAAAGTGTTTCACACTTCGTAGTGTTCTTTTGCACGTCTCGGCCACCGTACTCACCCGTCTATGGACTAATACAATTTTAAAGCATATTCTCACGTATATCTTAACTTAAACTGCTGCATAAGCAGCAATGTTCTGTTGAGTCAAAGCGCAAATGACACGATTCATGCGTCGCTCGATTCAATAAAGCATTTAATAGAATGAGAGAAAGTCTTTCGAGATAATTCATGATCGCCACCTCGCAACACCGTCACATTTATAATCTGATGTCTAGAGATCCAGTTATCAGCAGTTTACTCTGATTGCACGTTTATATTATATTTATTTGTTATACATATTGCAATTTTTGTATGGATGCATTGCTTACTGTATGACAGCTTAGAATATACTGGATAATTTGAATGAATCTGTTAAATAAATCTGTTGATAAAGGGTACTTTCACACATATTTATAAAATTTCTTTAACCCCATAAGCGCCCCTATTTTTTCGCATTGTATTGATTGCAAAAACAAGTGATTATAGTTATAAAACTATAATAATAATATATAGTAATAAACTATGGTGAACTTTTACATTAGCCAATCCGAAAAATGATCTGATCCGTGACCCAAAATCTGTGAAATGATCTGAACCGTGAGTTTGGTGATCTGTTGCACCACTTTTCACAACTGAAAATGGGAACCAATCAATAGCCAGTACAATAACACCCTTTCTACACCGTGCATGATAGACAGAACATGATCTGACACTGGTCATACTGTATACTGGATTTGAATCAGCTTCGTGCTTGAGTAGACTTAAATAATGATTAAAATGTGTGCTTACCGATATGCTTGCTGACTGAACATAAATGCAATATCACAACTGTGTTAGAGCAACTTTTGTAATACTTACGAATAATAACACTGCAAATTTCCAGGTCTTCAAGGCGTTTCTTTCCCTTTCGACCCTTCATGGTATACTGAGCCCACACATTGTTAGTTGCAATTGTTCGTAAAACCCTCCTCACAGCATCACCTGGAGGTTTACTCCCAAAAAGGCTTAGATAATGGACCTGTAACCAAAATAAAATATAATTTAGCACTCTGCAGGCTTCCTTATTCCAATATCAACATCAGAGAGGAACGTTGGGAGGAAATGAATGACACAAATCATCAACAAAATTCAAGCTAATTTCATTGATTAACTTACAATTTTTTTCTTGTATTCTTGGTCTTTCAGCTTTATGCACAGATCATCCAATTCATGTGTGCTCTGGCAAGGATTTAACATGAAGTCGTCAAAAGAGTCACTTTGTTGTGGGACAAGACCTAAAAGCAAAGACTTAATATCTGACAGATTCTGGTCCATCTTGTCCAGTCGGACAAATATGGCTCGTTCCAGTTTCTTCAGTTCTAAATGTTGTGACATTGGTGCTATTAATACAAAAGAGAAACTCAAAAATAGTTTTATGGTGAAGACTTTTAGGGTTGAGTGTCAAAAAAATAACATCTACACATACTATTACTGATCTAAAATGCAGTTACTGAAAAACTTGATTTTGACTGGTTACAAATGAACTAATAAAATATTTACAATCAGCATTTTACGTCTGATTATTTACTTAAGTGGATAGAAGAATTAAAGTTAAAATACTTTACAGTACACAGACAAAACAGTGTGCCCAAGCAATCCATTAATCAGTCATTATACATTCACTAATTCAATGGTATTCAAGCATATTCATTAAATGAATAAACAGTGCAGGGCAAATTTAATACTCAAACCACATTGGTGCTCTGATTTTTGTCTCGTGTAAATGTGTCTGACAAGTTGTCTACTGAGATTAAGGAATAAAATATTAAAATCAACATATTATTCTACAAAATTAAACATGACCTCACTATGCATAGAGCTTTATTAATTATTCCTCAGTTATATATTACTCTCTTTTGTATAAAAATGTCAACTTTATATTTTTAAATTCCAAGTATTGAAATCTTTCACCTTGATAATGTTCTTCCATTTCAGATGTTGAAGCAGTGCAATTGTCTGTTTGTAAGGTACTTTCAAAAACACCTGAAAAATACAAAATGGCTTACTTTGCAGCTATCTCCGATGCGATGCCTATGTGTGCTTGGCAAAATACTCACAAGGCTCTGTTTGTCCAGTTCTGTCACTAAAAAACTCGGTTCTTGGTGTGACTAAATTGTTGATATGTAACAGTGGGTTTAAGTCAACGTTGGATTTAAAGTATGCAATGAAAAACTAAGCTCATCAAGAAATAAACGTACATATGGGTGTGCTTGGAATGCATGTCCTTGGTGCTGATGGTCTTACCTCACCTAGCCCAAAAAAAAAAAAAAAAGTGCAGATCAATGGTAGGTAACATTATGCAATGAAAACATAAGCTCATCAAAACAATTAACTCACATGTGGGTCTGCCTGCAATTCTGGGCATTTTTTGTGTTGTTGGGACATCAACATCATCATCTATTAAAAAATATTAAATAAATATTAAATAAATAATGTCAATTAATCCAGAAAGTTTACATCACTGAAAAAACAACCACAGATACATCTAAATGCAGCACTTGGCTCACAGCACTGCCAAATAGGTCAACATTTTAAGTTGCAACCAGCCAGTGAACTGACAAAATGTTGTAACACTGTGCAGCAACATTACACTTTTATAAAAGCTTAAAAAAATTCTCAAAGCAAATTGTATATTTCACCTCCTCACGCTTCTACAGTGCCTTGCGAAAGTATTCGGCCCCCTTGAACTTTGCGACCTTTTGCCACATTTCAGGCTTCAAACATAAAGATATGAAACTGTAATTTTTTGTGAAGAATCAACAACAAGTGGGACACAATCATGAAATGGAACGAAATTTATTGGATATTTCAAACTTTTTTAACAAATAAAAAACTGAAAAATTGGGCGTGCAAAATTATTCAGCCCCCTTAAGTTAATACTTTGTAGCGCCACCTTTTGCTGCGATTACAGCTGTAAGTCGCTTGGGGTAAGTCTCTATCAGTTTTGCACATCGAGAGACTGAAATTTTTGCCCATTCCTCCTTGCAAAACAGCTCGAGCTCAGTGAGGTTGGTTGGAGAGCATTTGTGAACAGCAGTTTTCAGTTCTTTCCACAGATTCTCGATTGGATTCAGGTCTGGACTTTGACTTGGCCATTCTAACACCTGGATATGTTTATTTGTGAACCATTCCATTGTAGATTTTGCTTTATGTTTTGGATCATTGTCTTGTTGGAAGACAAATCTCCGTCCCAGTCTCAGGTCTTTTGCAGACTCCATCAGGTTTTCTTCCAGAATGGTCCTGTATTTGGCTCCATCCATCTTCCAATCAATTTTAACCATCTTCCCTGTCCCTGCTGAAGAAAAGCAGGCCCAAACCATGATGCTGCCACCACCAGGTTTGACAGTGGGGATGGTGTGTTCAGGGTGATGAGCTGTGTTGCTTTTACGCCAAACATAACGCTTTGCATTGTTGCCAAAAAGTTCGATTTTGGTTTCATCTGACCAGAGCACCTTCTTCCACATGTTTGGTGTGTCTCCCAGGTGGCTTGTGGCAAACTTTAAACAACACTTTTTATGGATATCTTTAAAAAATGGCTTTCTTCTTGCCACTCTTCCATAAAGGCCAGATTTGTGCAGTACACGACAGATTGTTGTCCTATGGACAGAGTCTCCCACCTCAGCTGTAGATCTCTGCAGTTCATCCAGAGTGATCATGGGCCTCTTGGTTGCATCTCTGATCAGTCTTCTCCTTGTATGAGCTGAAAGTTTAGAGGGACGGCCAGGTCTTGGTAGATTTGCAGTGGTCTGATACTCCTTCCATTTCAATATTATTGCTTGCTCAGTGCTCCTTGGGATGTTTAAAGCTTAGGACATCTTTTTGTATCCAAATCCGGCTTTAAACTTCTCCACAACAGTATCTCGGACCTGCCTGGTGTGTTCCTTGTTCTTCATGAAGCTCTCTGCGCTTTAAACGGACCTCTGAGACTATCACAGTGCAGTTGCATTTATACGGAGACTTGATTACACACAGGTGGATTCTATTTATCATCATTAGTCATTTAGGTCAACATTGGATCATTCAGGGATCCTCACTGAACTTCTGGAGAGAGTTTGCTGCACAGAAAGTAAAGAGGCTAAATAATTTTGCAGGCCCAATTTTTCAGTTTTTTATTTGTTAAAAAAGTTTGAAATATCCAATAAATTTCGTTCCACTTCATGATTGTGTCCCACTTGTTGTTGATTCTTCAAAAAAAATTACAGTTTCATATCTTTCGGTTTGAAGCCTGAAATGTGGCAAAAGGTCGCAAAGTTCAAGGGGGCCGAATACTTTCGCAAGGCACTGTACATACAAGAGATAATTCAGAACATGCCAAAAACCCAGTCTACACTCTGCACTACTTTCATATATAGTCTGTAAAACAGACAAAGGGAGTGATGCAAGCAATGTGTGAATATAATGTGATATAAATATTTTAAAAGAATTTAAAAAATCTGTTGTCTTACTCAGAACAGCTGCATGACAGATATCTGTACCTACATATTGTTAATCACACCAAGTGTCTATAAAATGGTTAACCATAAATGTAACTTTGTAGAGTAATAATACTGTATTAACAAAAAGACTTTACTGTACCGCTAGCTAATGCTCTTTGGTATCGTGCTGGTGGTCTTCTTTTTCTTTGAATATGACTTTCATCTTCGTCACTCTCCAAGTTTGAAGTCATGGTTGCTTGGTTTGCCTTGCACCTAGCTTCTTCGTAGCTCTCTGGAAATAAAGAATAGATCAGTAAAAGACAATCAGCATAAACCACAAAAACATAAGAAACCTCAAACAAATTCTTCATACCTGCATATACCAGAACAGATGCGACATGCTTCGACCAAAGTGTAGTATCAGGTCTATCTCTTCGTTTCACCTTGGCCGTAAAGTTTTTACGTGGCCAATAGTAATATACAGCCTGTAAATTAATTGATTTAACAATTAAAACGATAACCACCTACTACAAGCTGTATTTTGCCGACTAATGATACACATAGAACAGTAAAGTTTGAAGCATAAGATGAGAATAATAGGTAATACCTCATTTGTTATATCAAGCCACGTGGAAGGCACAACATCAACAGTGTTATCTTCAGGAAATTTAATAACAGTATAGCAGTGATGCAATTTCTGAAGAAGAAACAAAAATAGTAAAGTTATGAAGAAGTACTTCATTAAAGGTTTTGTCTGAAACACACTGTTAAAACTGTCAAGGCTTTACAAGGTCTAACAGCAATGTGTAACAGCAAATCTCTGCACTCAGAACCTATTCCTAAAGACCTTGATTAGTTCAGATGTGTTTTATCAGCTTCAAGCTGCATGCAAGAAGACCTTAAAGAGATACTTAACCTAAAAATGAAAATTCTGTCAGCATTTACCCTCCATCGAATTGTTCCAAACCTCTATAAATGTCTTTGTTTTGATGAACAGAGGGAAAGATTATTGGAAAAATGCTTTAAACCAAATAGATCTCGTTTTTTGTAGAATGTAGGACAGTAGACAGTTCTGGGTCAATTTTGACGACCATTGTACTTTTTCCTACTATGGTTGTCAAGGTAAATTCTGTTTGGTTATAAGCACTCTTACAAATATCTTTCCCTGTGTTAATAAGAATAAAGAATTTTATAAAGATTTGGAACTACTCGAAGGTGAGTAAATGATGACAGAATTTTCATTTTTGCGTGAAGTGTCCCTTAAATCTTGCTTGTCAAAGTTGAAACCAATAGTGTAATAGTAGATATACAAAAGGAGAGGGAGCATTACAATGCTTTGGCTTTCACTGTTTATTATTTCTCTCCACCACTATATAATAGTGATTTTGTAGCCGTGTTCAGAAAATATGGTTCTCTTATAACCGTAAGAACTGTAAGGCAAATCCTTGGATTCAATCATAAAAAGATGTCATCATAAAGTAAATTGTGTATAAAGCGCTGATCACATTAGAAAAACTTTTAAACACATAATAAAAACTTTACCTTAACCATTGACAAGGCAGATAGATGTTGTAACAGGCACATGTCCGCATGATAGGCATTGTTAGTTGTAATGGTATGAATAAATATCAGACAGTGCTGATAAAGTGTCATGACAAATCAATTTGACTGGCTAATTACTTGAACACAGAAAAAAATGCTATGAGGTTGGTGGGGCTATTGGAAAAATAAAAAAGATTACAGCTCAGTATGAATGAAGCACTGAGAGTACAATGCAAGCACCGTCCTCAGCCTCAAACAAAAATGCCTTTCTCACCAGTTGCCTTTCAGACAATGTTTTCACTCTAGTGTGCCTTACATGAGCCTTGAAAACACCAATCAACCTAGAGTCGCAAGGAAGCATAAAGAATGGCACAAGCTTCTCATAAATGCGACAAAGCACCATTCTTCCTTCGTCTCCATTTTCA
Source organism: Triplophysa tibetana (assembly GCA_008369825.1). Taxonomy (NCBI): domain Eukaryota; kingdom Metazoa; phylum Chordata; class Actinopteri; order Cypriniformes; family Nemacheilidae; genus Triplophysa; species Triplophysa tibetana. Next base: position 2,986,184 of record CM017915.1, on the reverse strand, counting down.
CCCGTGAAAGATATTACCTCACAGCACTAAACATCACTAAGAGCATAAGCATTGTTGGGTTTCTGAGTATTAACCACAGGTTTGGGCTGTTTTTTTAACTGTTCTTTGTGCTTCTCAATTTCACTGAGACGTTTGACAATTTGCGACAGAGGATGTTTACCAGAGCGGACTTACTTCTTCAGCTGATGAAGGTAGTTTTCAAAAGGAAAAGCACTACATTCATCCAGTCCACCATAAACATTTGCATCAGAGGCAAGGTGAACCAAAGAGTGCACATTGTACACCAAGAGCTCATCCCCATACAACTTTCTCCCATCCTCCACAAAGTGGACCAAAAGATCTGAAGCAAATGAGTTGTATTCCTTTTCAAGAAACGGGCATACCAAGATGGACAATGCTACACTGAACAACAAAGAGTGTTCATAGAGATCGTCAGAGAGAATGCCTTTCAAAACAATTTTGCCTGTGTAAAGGGCAAATTGTCGCAATTCTGTAGCTTTCCATCTATCTATTTCGTTCAGGCCACATGGCTTCCTAGCGAAAAGGTTTGGTATAAATGGCCTCAAGTCAATAAGTCTGGAACTTATCTCCTTTACCTGAGCGGACGATAAACGGGTTCTGAGCTTTCCATGCAACCACAACAGAATCAGTTTCTGCATAACACCAAGACAGCATTGGTGCATATAGTCAGCAGGAAACTGCTGAACCATGTCCATTTGGAGCATGCAAAAAGAAGATACATCTAAAGGCTGGTGGTGCTCTTCCTGAAATTGATTACGGAAAGACACATCTGTTCTGAGAGTCAGATTTGTGTTTTCTGGGTAGATAACACGAGAACCATCCCAGAAACCTTTTTGCGTGCACTTATCGCAACCATAATAGCCCGAATATTGCTTTGTGCGCTTAACAAGTGCTTTTGCTGGGGCATCACAACTGACACATCGCAGAGTAACTTTTCAAAGACCCTTATCAGTCTCTAAACCATTCCGTAATATGGCATTAAGGTCGCGCATTGAATCCGTCAAAAAATCTAGATTTTTTGGTTTGGACCCACCTAAACACAATGCAAGAGGAAAAACAGTTCATGGAGTCAAATTTATTTTGCACAACACTGGCCACAGTGATTTGTTGTTGCTTTTGAATAATGGCAAGCCATCAATATTTAAAGAGATGTCCAGACATTCCAAATTAGAGACAAGACTATTGGGGTACATTTTTAAGTATTTAAGCATCTGTTCTTTGCAGCCAAAATAGAAATACTGCACTGCATCTTTGGAAGTTCTGAGTGATGTTCTCCAAGAATCCTAAGAAGGCCATCGACTGCATTGTGTTTTACCTGAAATGTATTGACCCACTGTGCAAGTCTAACATTCAGGGGCAGTATGTCATCTACACTTTCATCATCAGGCATATCAACAGAATCTAAATCTGAATCACAATTTGCTTGAGCTCCCTCAAATTCAACAGCATTCTGTGCTACCTCAACATGCTGAGCTACCTCAAGTGGCTGTGCCAAGTCAACATGCGGTTCTACCTCAAGAGGCTGTTTATTATTGGTATCCACATTATTAGAGATTGTCTCACATTCCACACGAGACCTTTTTGCAGATTTTTCCTGGTCTCTTTTAGCTCTCTTCCAAAGAGTATTGTATTTTTGTTGTGATGACATTTTGTCAGTCACCACCCACATAAAACTTAAAATAAAAAACCTTTCAACATACCAAGCCAGATTCTATTGTTTCTATTGTCACACACAATCAAAGCTGTCACTGTTGGAGCAAAAAGAAATATAAAGAATTAGTAGAGACCAACACACTGGCCTGATAAGACATACAAACAAGACATTTTAAATATTTTATTTATAAAATATGATATATATTACAGTAATAGCTTACACCGCAATCTAACCAAACGCGACTGCTATAAGCAATTTGTTCGTCCATACCGAACGCAAAAAAGGGGCGGGACGCGTCAATCAATCAGAAGACACAGCTTATCAGAACAGTTTGTCTCTGTCCACACAGCCTCGCACCTCTGCAGCTGAAAACTGGACGAAGAAAGATATATGTGTCCTGTTTCCAAAATAGAAACGGCCGTTGCTCGTCACTCAGTGCTATAACGGCTGGTTAGGACAAAACCTTTGGTTAACATAGAAAAGATACCTTTTATCGCGTGTCGCATCTCGTTTGGTTAGGACACGATGTTAAAAACTCTTGTGAAATAATTTTGAGGTCAAACAGATCTGCCATCAGTGAGCAACCACCGAATTCAAATATTGGCGCCCTGCTCCAAGTTCAACACAGTATATTCAATAAAACACAAGAGTGACTAATATTGATAATGAAACATTTACTTATTTTACTGCACTTTCGGAAGGTTAAAAAATACAAATATACTTTGGTATGTTTTTAGCTGAAATAGGCTTACCCATATGCAAGATTTAATTGTAAAATATACTTCAAAACACGTCAATATACGTTAATGTAATATCCAGTCGCATCTTAATTAAGTAATAATCGCAATAAACACACGAAGATAAGACTAAATAAGAAAACATGCTCCGTACTCACCTAGTGAAGCGCCATGTGGAACAAACGTTTGTTGTGCGCATGCGCGATCCGTTTTGGGCGCGATCCGTTTTGCGCGCCATGCTCTTAAAAATATAGCTTACATTTTAAAATATCAGCTTCATAATATTTCTGATTTCCCATGATGAATGGATGGATTATGGATTGATGGATCTAATATTTTATCACATGCCATCAATTATTCTAATAAAGTAAATATAATATTTTCTAAGATTTATATAATAAAAAATATGTTAATTAATTTTAATATACATTTAATAAAAATACCACTAACCAGACTGCTAAACAAACACAGACCAGACTTTGTGCCAGGCCCATGCGTCCAGCGTATCTATAAATTGTCTTCCATTTATAATTCAGAGCCATGAAAAACTATAATTGTGCTATATTTTTGTCCCAGGTTATGTGCAGAGGTGTTTTGTCACTCACTGCTGCATAAAAGAGAAAACACTGAGTAGTCCATTGGTTTAAATGTTACTATAGGAGAAAAGGATGCAGGTCTCAATCATTTAGTCAGAGCAGCATTACTGTAAATTCAGCCATATACATGGAACACTGTGCAACAAAGCATGGTGCACAAGATGACAGGACACTGTGCTGCTGCATAGGACACGTTGCCTCAAATGTAAATGTTTGGGTTACACAGAGATCCAATAGAGGTCTCAACTGGGCATACTAATCGTAGACATTTAAATTTTTTAGCAACATTTTCTACCCTAAATATGTGGTTATTTCTTTCTTATAAGTTTCGTTTGGCCGAGTACATGTATCCAATACTCAGAATCTGTGGTCTGCAACACACCGCAGTGGTATATAGAAGTGCTGTTCTCCATCCATCCATCTTCTTCCGCTTATCCTGGGCCGGGTCGCGGGGGCAGCAGTCTAAGCAGGGATGCCCAGACTTCCCTCTCCCTAGACACTTCCTCCAGCTCTTCCGGGGGGACACGAGGCGTTCCCAGGCCAGCCGGGAGACATAGTCCCAGCGTGTCCTAGGTCTTCCCCGGGCTCTCCTCCCGGTGGGACATGCCCGGAACACCTTCCCGGGAAGGCGTCCAGGGGGCATCCAGAAAAGATGCCCGAGCCACCTCAGCTGGCCCCTCTCGATGTGAGGAGCAGCGGCTCTACTCTGAGCTCCTCCCGAGTGACCGATATTCTCACCCTATCTCTAAGGGATCGCCAGCCACCCTGCGGAGAAAGCTCATTTCGGCCGCCTGTATCCGGGATCTTGTCCTTTCGGTCATGACCTACAGCTCATGACCATAGGTGAGAGTAGGAACGTAGATTGCACGGTAAATCGAGAGCTTCGCCTTGCGGCTCAGCTCCTTCTTCACCTCGACAGACCGGTACAGCGACCGCATTACTGCAGAAGCTGCACCGATCCGTCTGTCAATCTCCCGTTCCATCCTTCCCTCACTCGTGAAAAAGACCCCCAGATACTTGAACTCCTCCACTTGAGGCAGGAACTCTCCACCTACCTGAAGTGGGCAAGCCACCCTTTTCCGAAGTGCTGTTCTAATTTAACTAATTTCTAATTTTCCCATTTCACTCTGCTTTAAGTCACCCCAACTGGAAACTGCAGAGGGTGCTTGTGTTAAACGCAGAAGTCACACGTGCTCAAGGGCTCCAGTGGTTGTTGGAATGAGAGTGGAGAGAGTGGTGTTTCTTCACTCCCCCAATTACATTTTCTGGTGGTCCTAAGATTCACAACCTTCGGTTGTCTACAAAAAGTTCCAATTATGTTGTTCTAAAAACGTATAACCTTTAACTTTACGAGAACTTTCATCAAGCACAAAATAGCATAAAAAAACATTCTGAGAATATTGTTCCACGAATGGTTATCCTTCAGCATTACGAGAAACTTCATGAAGCCCTAAATAACAACAAAACAACGTTCTAAAAACATTGTTCTTGGAACGTTTTCCCTTAATATTTTGAAAACATTCATCAAGTGCAAAAAAACATCCGAACAATGTTACAAGAACGTTGTACTGAGAACATTTTACTGTAACATTACCAGAACATTTATCACCTACAAATGACATAAAAACAACGTTCTAAAAATATTGTTCTTGGAACGTTTTCTCTTAATATTATGAAAACCTTCATCAAGTACAAAAAAACATCCAAACAATGTTACAAGAACGTTGTACTGAGAACATTTTACTGTAACATTATCAGAACATTTATCACCTACAAATGACATCAAAACAATGTTCTAAAAATATTGTTCTTGCAACGTTTTCTATTGATATTATGAAAACCTTCATCAAATGCAGAAAAACATCCAAACAATGTTACAAGAATATTTTCCTTTAACATTACAAGAGCGTTCGTTGAGTAAAAATAACATAAATAGAACGTTTCTAGAATGTTGTTCTAAGGAAGTTTTTTCTTAACATTAAAGGAACCTTACTCATACATTGAAAACATTATAAAAACGTTCCATAAACATTATTTTAAGAATGTTTTCCCCTAACCTTTAAATAACTTCAAAGCAACGTTAGTGGAAGTTGTGGGAACGTTCCCTGTTAGCTGGGTTATTAGCACGCGCAGCATTCCTTCTCGAGTCGAGAGTCCGCAAGAGTTTTCGAATCATTCGTTTTTGGATCACAAGAATATTGATCTATCAATTTTTGTTTTGAAGGAGAAAAATAAAACATATATTGCTGGACTCTGACGAGACAAACTAGAACATTTGTCGAGACCAATGAACTAGTCTGAGACATGTTCGTGTGCAAATACCAACGAGTCCAAGACAAGTCCGAGACCATAAAAAAACGTCTTGAGTCCGAGACCGGACTCCAGTACTACAGTACTAATTGTCTGCTTTTGATTAAGTTTCCCAGGATGTCGTCTGTTTTTAGAAATAGTCATACAGCTGTATCTCAATTCAATTCAATTCAAGTTTATTTATATAGCGCTTTTCACAATGTGTATTGTTCCAAAGCAGCTTTACAAAGTATCTATCTTTTACAAATGGTAACTAAAAACTCTTTGAAGATACGAAGTATCTAATACTCCTCTATCCCTAATGTTCATTCCATTCATGCAGAGCCTAGTTAGATAAAGCAGATCCACCTAACTGTAAAAATTGGCAATTTAAATTCAAGTTTTCCTTTCAATTTGAATTCTAGATGCTGGTAGGTGTCAACATAATAAAAATATATGGTGAAGGTTAAAAAATGTATCCTTAAACTCAGTTAATTCCATTTTGTCATATAACTTTATTTATTATGATGTGTGTGAGAATATGGATTTCGGCCGTGTCCCTTACATAACCTGAAATGACCCGTACATAACCTGATATGATTATATGTTTTGTTTAACACCATCTGTTCTGTCTCATGATTGAGCAATGCCCGCGAGACATATCTGATCCGGACTGGATGACATAAATCCGGTCACCAGGTTCCTGAATGTTCTAGATGATGGAGAACAGGGAACTAAAGAGGCCACCATATCCGTGAATGTTGGAGATGATGGCGAACGCGGAACTAAAATATATGCTGTCTTGACAAAATATTATGAATCAAGGTCTGGTGATTTTCCATGACCAGTGTAATGTCCTGTCGTTACTTCCTGTTTTATGCATATATATACTAGTCCTTTAATACAATAAAATTGGACTCTGATTGAACTGCACATCTCTGTGTCTGCGTCATTCTTGGTCTCCAGGATCCTGAAACTCTGAAGGTTCAATCGACTAGACTCTTCAACTCAGAATACTCAAACTTAGCTTTAAGGGGACAGTAAGAAATAATCTTACAGATTGGGGGCTCGTCCGGGATGGGGGGGAAGAACATCTCTCCTAGAACCAAAGAGGCCAAACCATACCTGAGGCGAGCACACCCGAGGCGATCGGCAAAGACCTACATTAAAAGGGGGTGAGTGGTTTTTGTTTCTTCTATAGTTTTTCTTGTGACTTAGAGAAATAAAAACGCTTACCCTGTAGGATTCTCGTGGTTTAATATTTCGTAGTGACGAAATAGGGTTTTTCAATTCATGTTAGTGAGAATTCACTTTCTCATTGTTGTGACAGCACGGCTGACAACAGTAGTTGTAAATAACTATTAACGCACGAATCTGAATGGTTAAAACAGTACTGATCACACTGTAATTTGGGATCGCGATGTAAGCTTTGCTACTCAGAGGGAAAGGCTTGGTTACTCAGAAAAAGAAATTGTTTGATGTTATTTCTGGAAAAAATCAATTTATTCAAAGGTTGTATTAAATTGGGAAAATACATGATTGATATCACTGTTACTGTATGGTGTATTGGAGTATTGTTATCAGGAAAAAGACTGTGAATTTATCACCCCGGATCACAATACAATACATGCAATATTGTTGAGACTGTCAGTCGATTGAACACGAGAGTTTTTTTGCTGCTATTTCTGTTTTGTCTGTATTGTTTTTATCACTGCCATTTTTGTCTGTGTAAAATGGGTCATTCTGTTTCAAGGCCATTACCGGGCGAAACGCCAGTCGCATTTATGTACAGAAATAATCAAGGGTTTTATACAGATCCATATGTTAGCAATCTAGCAGGATGGTCAGAGGGAATGAAAACCCAAATTGATATTCCCTACCCGAGGGACGGTTCATTTTCTGATGAAAATATGGCTTTGTCAAGGGGCATGGTAAAAGAGGGTTGGGGAGACCCAATGTGGGATTATCCATATATGAATAAGGCATATGCCGTATGGAAAGACATGAAAAAGGTCTGGGACCAGGGTCCCGAAAAACCTCAAATTGTTGCGTATGTCGCAAAGCAAAATAGGTGGCCGTCAGAGAGGCCGCCCGAATACTCTGTCCCTTGCCAAAGCCCGATTTATCCCTCTGCACCCCTGCCGCGACAAACAGTCGATATTAAACCACAAAAACCCCGGTGAAACGGTTGATTGATTATAAAACCGACACAACAGGGAAACCTCAAAATCGGTTGATTGATTATAAAACCGACACAACAGAGAAACTTCAAAATCGGTTGATTGATTATAAAACCGACACAACAGAGAAACCGCTAACTCGGTTGATTGATTATAAAACCGACACGACGGAGAAACCTCAAAATTCAATGGTTTGGGTCCGAGCTGGCAACACGGTAAATGTCAGGCCAATACGAATGTCTGACATGGAAGCCATATGTAAAAGTTTGCCTTCTCCACATGAAGCGGGGAAATATGTGTCGATTTTGCAAACGCACACGAAATATTCACATTTCACAGGTGCTGATTTCCGCGCGGTGTTGCTTAGAACACTAGAGAAAGATGTGACGGAAGAAATGTTGATAGAAAAATGTCCCACATTGTCAATAGCTCATGATAGAATTACAGGCACTGGTACGGCTGCAACGCCACACGAGTTATTTTGGGAAACTTCTGCAAATGCTACAGAGTTCTTTAAAGAGCTGAGAGTTTTCCTTGATGAACGCTTAGGCAGCCAGCAAGATTTGTCTTTCGCAGCAAGTACTAAACAGGCAGCAAAAGAATCCGCTGCACAATTCTTTGTTCGTTTTAAAAAAGCGTGGACTGAAGATTCTAAATTGCCAATAAACAATGAGATAAAGCCTCTCTTTATTAATACTCTGCTGAATAATATGAATGGCAAACAAGCGCAATTAATTAGGATAACAACTTCTAATCTGCATGATATGACCTTAGATGCTTTGGGCAGGCGAATCAGGGAGCTCGACAGCTCTGGTGGGTTTTCCATTAAACCGGAGGGAGCGATGTTTTCAGGCTTTCATGGGCAAACGAATGAGGAACATAGTCTTGAAAACCCACAGCAGCCATACTCTAGCCAAAAGCAGAAGTCAGACATAATTTGCTTTCATTGCGGCAGGAGGGGCCATTACAAACGAGAGTGCAGGCGATTGCACAAGTTTGAGTCACCTCAGCCGACCTCTGGTGACACACACACACAGCAGAGAGAGCCACAGCGCAGTGAGCACCGCAGACAGGAGAGAGAGCCACAGCGCAGTGAGAAGCGCATACATGAGAGAGATACACAGCGCAGTGAGCAGCGCATACATGAGAGAGATCCACAGCGCAGTGAGCAGCGTAGATATGATGCCACTGGCGCCTCCTACCCAACAACGTGGCACTCAAATCAAGCATAGAGTTGCCCACAGAGTGATGTCAGTTCTACATTAAGTATGATGACTTTAGCATTTGCCAATAATGGAGAGGATTTGCCTCTTTTTTTTCTCTTAAAGTAAATGGGCAGACTCAAACCTTCCTGCTCGATACAGGGGAAGATGCATCATCAATGACATCCAATAGTTATGAAGGTCCTATAACTAATCAAATAATTCACTCTGTGGGAATTTCGGGAACTGACATTGCTTGTGCGGTCACACCTCCATTACAGGTCAACGCAGATGGTCTTAAACCATTTTATCACAAGTTCACAATTATTCCAGGTGCACCATTTAACCTTTTAGGTCGTGATATGATGCATAAATTAGGCATGGATATTAAGTTTACTGATCACAAGGTTGTTTTCTCTTTTCTGTCTAGTCTACAGGCATCCGTCGATCCTTTGCCAACAGGTGGACAGCCAGGCAGTTCACAAGCACCTGCCTCAGATGGCAGCATGCCTACACGGGTAGACTCCATGATTAACCCTTCGTTATGGTCTCAGTTCAAGGATGACACTGGTTTCATTGATATGGAACCCTACAGGGCTAAATTGAAAACAAACAAACCTGTCTACATTAAGCAATACCCTTTGTCTAAAGATAAGGAAGTAGGCATTACGCCTTTGATTGAAAATTTTGTCCAGCAGGGCGTCCTCGAACCAACACACTCACCATACAACACACCAATTAATCCTGTTGTGAAAGCAGATGGGAAAACTTGGAGATTAACTCAAGATTTAAGAGCAGTTAATCAGTTAATCATACCACTCGCACCAATTGTGCCTGATGTTTTGACTGTTATGAATTCAGTGCCATACTCACACAAGTATTTCACTGTAATTGATTTGTGTGCAGCTTTTTTCTCTGTACCTGTACACCCAGACACTCAGCCTTTGTTAGCATTTACATTTAAGGGGCAACAATATTCGTGGAAGCGTCTTGCTCAGAGATATGCTGACTCACCCGCTGTTTTCTCTGCGGCAGTACACCGAACTCTGGCCAAAATGACTGATTTGCCTTCATCGGTTTGTGTTCTTCAGTTTGCAGATGACATCCTCGTGTCGGGGGAGACGGCGGAGGACTGTGAGAAAGCATCTGTTATTGTTTGCAATGTTCTTGCGGAAACAGGTTTCAAAGCATCAAAAGACAAACTGCAATGGGTTAAAACTAAGGTGACCTATTTGGGACATGTGCTGATGCAGGGTCTCGGAGCAATATCCACAGACAGAGTCCAGCTGATCAGAAAAGTTAAGTCCCCACGAACAGTGCAGCAGCTACAAAGCTTTTTGGGACTGATTAACTATTGTAGACAGTGGATACCTGATTGCGCGATTCACGATAGACACCTGAGGGGTCTGATCGATCACAAAGCCCCGCCAAACACACCATTGGAGTGGACTGCTGAAGCAGATGAACATTTCAATGCATTGAAAGCAGCCATCACAACCGCACCAGCATTGGGCCTGCCAGACTACGCAAAGCCTTTTCACTTGCATGTTAGGGAAACAGCGGGGGCTGCTCTTGGGGTCCTTTTGCAAGAACACGGCTCAACATATAGGCCAGTAGCATATCTGTCTAAAAAGTTAGATAACATTGTCACAGGTATGCCAGCATGTCTTCGTGCTGTCGCTGCAGCTGCTCTGGTTGTACAGATGGCTGAGAAAACTGTGCTGTCACACCCTTTAACATTATATACGTCCCATCAGGTTGGTGCAATTTTACACAACATGCAAACACAACACATGACAGCGCAACGACGCTCAGGGTATGAGGCTACTCTGCTGGCAACAAAAAATCTCACCATTAAACCGACCGCGAGCATTAATCCTGCTTTGCTGAGCATTTTGGGTATGGTAGACATGACAGATTTTAATGTTGAACATGATTGCATCTTTGAACTGACCAAGTCTTATTGTTCCAGGGTCGATCTGTTGGATACGCCCCTAGAGGGGGGAGAACATATTTATGTCGATGGATCTTGTTCAAAGCCCTCAGACGGTGTCTACCTGTGTGGCTATGCTGTGGTTTCCAACTCAGGAGAGGTAAAAGAAGCTTATGCTCTGGATTATAATTCAGCACAAGCAGCAGAGTTGGTAGCATTAATACGGGCCTGTAGGCTAATGTCAGGAAAAAAGGTAACTGTCTACACTGATTCAAAATATGCTTGGAGTGTGCTTCACCATTATGCTAAAATGTGGGAAGTAAGAAATTTCACAACTTCTGATGGCAGGCCAATAGCACATGCAAATCTGATAGGACAGTTGACTGAAGCAGTTCAGCTTCCGCTCGAAGTGGCCATAGTAAAGGTCAAGGGTCACTCTTCGGGAGATGATGAACAGGCATTAGGCAACAGAAGGGCTGACGAGGCCGCAAAGGCAGCAGCCCAGGCTCAGATTAAATCACCATTTCAGCAGAAAGATGAAACACAGGTAGCAATGACAGTGCACATAGCAAATATACCGGACATTGACATCAAAATCCTGCAAAGTTAACCAACGAAGGGAGACTTAGAGCATTGGAGTAAAAATGTTTGTGCTCCTGACACCGATGGCATTCTCAGAGACGAACAGGGTAGAATAGCGCTATCAAAATTAGGGTTAATTATCCTAATTAGACACTACCATGGTTTATCACACACCAGTTGTGCAAAAGTAGTTCAAGCAATTAATCGATTGTATTGCATTGCCGATGTTCATAAAACAGCAAAGCTCGTTTTGGATGCATGCTTAACATGTGCTCAGGTAAATCCGCACAAATCAACTAAGCACGATGCATTAACGCACTCCCGGAAGCTCCTTTTCAACACCTACAAATTGATTTTACGCACATGGCGCCAATAGGTAATCTGAAATATCTTTTGGTAATTGTTGATCGATTTTCAAAGTGGCCTGAAGCATTTCCATGTGCAAGAGAAGATGCAAAAACGGTGGTGATCTTTTGATGAGTTAGCATAGAAATGATAGATTTCACAAGATGCGACATTCGCTTGAGCGTGCATTCATCCCTTGTATGGCTTGCATCTGAGATTGAGATTCAATTTTATTGTCATTACACATGTACAAGTACTATGCAACGAAATGTATCAAGAAGGAAATACAGCATAACATGAGGAAGGTGGGGAGAAAAACAAGCAAACAGTACACATAGACATGACTTGCAACAGGGTAAGTAATCCAGCTCCGGCAAGCAGCCATCCGGTCCTGCAGCCATGAAGGCGCTTTACACAGACCCGCTTGCCAAGCTGGCGGGTCAAAGCGATGGAGGCTTTGAATCGGTCAGGCGAATTGTATGTATGTATGTATGTATGTACTGTATGTGTGTGTGATAGTTCTGAGTCTTTGTGTGGGTGTATGAGCGATAAGGTCCAAAAGTCTGTTTGTGTGTGTATGTATGATGGGGGAGGGAACGCAAGAGCGTCTCGCCACATTGCTCTTCAGGGTTGTTTTTCCAGTATCGGCCTTGGCCAAGGCCAGTCCTGGTTAAGGGGGGCCGAAAAGATAAGATTGCAGTTGTTTCGTCTTGGGGCGAGTAAACCCCATTCCAATTCCACGGCTACTCTCTTTGTCCATTTTGGTCTCTAGCATCAACAATTTTTCTTTCCATAGCCGTTAGCTTTTTCAAGATATAATCCATATTGCGATTAATAGTCTCAGTCTCAATGCTGACCGCTCTTCCCACGGCCTCCGTCAAAACGGGCAGCCTTGTGAGGCTTTGGACAGCTGTTCCCGTTTTAAGAATTTTTCGATAACCCAGGGCAAAGCCTAATCCAATCAGCATAATACCTGTTATCATGGTTCCGAAAAGGTAGATATCTTCAATGTCCTCCACGGAAAGAGCCGCCAGACACACGATCCGCCATCTCTCCCACCCGTCCATCGTGTAGCCAGCTGCGAACGTTCCGTCAGGGCAGTCAGGTTCACCCGAACCTGTGTTTCTCGTCGAGAAAATGGTGTCAATTGCGCTGAGAGACCAGTTGATCAGATCCATAATTTCCAAGTTTCGATAGCAGTGCAGGGAGAGTCTCTCAATAGATGAGATGAGACGAGACAGGAGACAAAGCAGGGAAGATATGGGGAAGGACGGGGAGTGAGAAAATGCGACCGCCTCCACTGAGAGCCAAACGACAAGGGCTCTGAGTTCTGTTCTCTATGTTGATCGATCATCATAGCAATAGACTCTTCGTGTCTCCTGTTGGAGTTCTGTAACATCTCTGCAAACTCTCTAGCTCTGTTACTCTCAGCTTCAGTGTTCTGTCTCTTGAACTCTTCAATCTCTTGTGTCATCCTGTCTGCCTTGTCCTTAAAGCCCTTTTTCAGCAGAGCAGCTTGCTCCTTCAGTTTACTGTCCATGGCACGCTCAGCCTCCTCTTTCTGAAGCCTAATCTCTTCATCCATCTTCTCCTTCATCAGTCTCATCCTCTCTTCATTACTTCGTCTCTCTGCTTCCATCTTCTCCACTAGTTGCCGCTGCTCCTCCTCTTTAGCTTTGATTTCCTGGTTCAAGAGGGCTGCTTTCTCTTGTTCCTCTGGTCATTTATTAACAAAACAGAAAGAAAACATGGTTTACAAATACACAAATAGTTACAAATTGAACTGATTTTTAATAAATAAAATATAGCAGTACTGATCTTGATCACATTGATACTGTTCTAATAATGGCATAAATAGCCACCCTAAACTAACGGGTGCAATTCTTTGACCCTTGAAAAAACCTTTAGCATATCATCATATATGAATTATGAGGTTCTATCTGATTTTTTCTGTCAAAATTCACATTCTTTTGATGGTGTGATAACACTGCGCAGTTTTAAGTGTTCAAATCAATCATAGTAAAAGTAATTTTGAACGTACCCACATCATTTGCAATAATAATAGACGGGCCGACGGTATACACTACTTCCGCATCTGTCTACGACAGTGTAACGCAGTTGCTACGTCAGTAAAGGCGGTAACAAAGGGTAACGCGGATATGAAGCCATTGACAGGCGAGTAAACGCCCCCGGTCCACTGTTTAGAACGCCGATTTACTCAGGATTTAAAAGTAGTTGAAACCATTTGAGATATTTTAAGTACTCGGATGAAAAAATATGTATAACATTGGCCAAGTGGCTTTTGGATATTTTACTGCAAAATTCTAGCAAACTCTACCTTTAAAACTACTCATATAGAACCTATAATTTAAGGTGGCAATTTGGTGCTACTTTTTGTAACATTTTCAACCGTATCAGCTCTTACATCATCTTGTCCATGTCCTTCGTCGTTCAACAGCATAAGGAACCTTTTACAAATTCACAAAACTGGAATATTAGGATTTGAAAGCTTCGAGACTCTCACCCTTAATAATCTTTTCCTTCTGAGTCAGTTTTTTGTCAGCCTGCAGAATGGCTTTAGAATCCACAGACTTCTGTTTCAAAAACTCCTTTAGGACCTCTTCAGCCTGTTGATGTACAAAGACACAGAAACAATTGATAATTTTGACAACAGTGATGAAAGTCTTCATATTTCTGTCATGTGTATAGATAATGAATATAGAACCTTGACTTCTTTATTGGTCTGGCTCTTGTATTTCTCCACAATGTCCTCCAGATCCTTGCAGAAGAGATCATAGCCACCCGGTTTGGCATAGAACCCTTGCTTGAGTTTTTCGGTCGTTGTTGCAGAGAGGGACGAGAGAAGATTCTCACAACTTCTCTTTGAAGCTTGCTCATTATGGCTAATGTATCCATCAAATAGATAATTGATGTTTTCCTGCAAACATAATATTTTCATAGGACCTTTTACTTATGCAAACTCTGACATCTGTTTGTGGCATTGTACTGTGAAGAGATTTGGCCTACCTCTAGAGATTTAAGGTACTTTCCATCAGTGTCTCTGAAAGATCGTTTCATGAAGGTTTGTGTTGCCATGCTGCTGAGATGTTGGTGTTCAGTGGACACATCCTTCAGTTCCAGGGGGAAGGACGTCTTCAGTTTTTCCATTCCACTCTTATACACTTCAAGCCCCTCCTTTACTGCAGCTTCATTCTCAATCATAGCCATAGCAATCACAGCATTCTCCAGACATGGCACAGCGCCACTAGGGATTGTGTCCACATACATATTGGCCAGATTACCCAAAACTTAAGAGAAGGAAAGAAGACCAGGAACGCAATTACAAAGAAAAGAATATCTCGACTGAACAATGAACAGTTGATAGTAGATATTTTATTTTTTACTTACCCCTGCCAGTGACTTTGTATCCATCTTTCAGCATCTTCACTTGGCTGTCCTGAAAGACAAACTTGCAGAAACAATTTGTGACCTCCAAGAATTTAAAATCAAGGACAGCAGGATCCAAACTCTCCAGACGAGACACATTCTCTGGAATAGTTGGAAAAGGGGAAGTGAACCATGTCCTGGAAGGGAAGAATTTTTGTATGCACTCCCTGGGCAGATTGTACTCCATTACTCTTTTCGAAGTGCCTAGAAAAGATGAACACATTCACTGTAAACCCCGATAAGTTCATAGTACTCAAAACTTTTGCAGAAACTAATTACATAATAACTTTTGAGGTAACTAACTTAATTTTTTTAAGTTTGATTTTTTTAAAAGTTACACTCTAATCAAACTTAAATGTTAAAATTTTATTTTTTAAAAATTTAAGTGCACCATGCTTAAAAATATTGTTTAACACTCGCACAATTTTAGTTTCTCCATACTTAATCATTTTGATCCAATGGTACTTATTTAAATAAAAATCTACTAACTCAAAAAATATACTTGCACTGTAAACCCCAATAAGTTCATAGTACTCAAAACTTTTGCAGAAACTGATTACATAACTTTTGAGTGAACAAAGTTAATTATTTTGATCCAATGGTACTTATTTAAATAGAAATCTACTAACTTAAAAAATATACTTGTGTATAACCCACAAGCTAATGAAATTTAAAGTTAACTACAAAAAAATACTTCAGCTGTACATTTTCTTTTTTCTTTTATTCAGTCTTTAAATTTTTTTATACAAACATGTCAGAACATCAACAGCATTCATTTTTGTAAAACTTTGTTCTAGCTCAGAGGCGTCTGTGCCATGATGAGCTAAGTGACTCACTTACTGGTTTCACCACCTACCCAATAGCTGTAAGTGTGTTAACCAGTGAAATAACCTGGTGAAGTATTTAGTTGGAATGAACACTTACATAGACAGCAAAATTAAACACCTCTGCTCTTGATACAAATATAACTAACATTAAGTTAAACTCATTTAGTGTATGGTTGTGCGTTTGTGTGTGTACATATGTATCTCTACATATCAAACAGCAACAAGACAATCAGGAACTGAGCATCTTAAAGTGCTTAATACAAAACTTTCTTAAAGCAGCATTAGTAACAGCCATGACCATCAAAGTGCAAATGGAATTAAAAAAATACAAATAAAAAGTAAATAAATAAATTTATCAAAACACAAAATCAAGACATATAATCTATCCTGTTTGTAAAAACCTATAAAAACAAAATATAAAAAAAGGCACATCTCACATCATTATAGGATTCAGAGCACCAAGTTGGTGTACAACCAATAAGTATAAACAACAGCAACTACGTTAGATTTGGTGGGCAAGACATAATCTGCCAAATGTAAACAGTTTCACATGCTTTGACTACCATGGTGTTCAACAACATACTATAAAGTTACGATACTGGGAACCCCAAGAACACATCAACATGCAGACATGTTTAGATTCAACTTTACTTTATTGTCATTACACATATACAAGTACAGTGTAACGAAATGTAGTGTATTTCCTTGTAAACACAACTCTTAAGCTATCCTACTATTTCATTAACAGGTCATTTTTGAGACTCAGTAGGCAGGGCTTAAGTGGTTTTAACCATCATCAAGACCCATTAGGATTTTCTGGATGAATGTAAAAGTGTGAATGAGTTTCTTGGGATAGTCCAAATGCAATGCATACATCAACCCAAGTTGGTCCTGTGGGCACAGATAAAACAATCAATATGAAACCAGTCAAATTATGCAATCAACCTCTTTACAAATTAATGATACAAAATTCCAAGTGTTAATGTAACTTACAGATAAAGTTGCTCTCTGGTGACAATGTAGGTCTGCTGCACATGCACACAAAACAGACAGCAAGATAGCAGAAGACTTTTAATTGATTTACTCAAGGACAGCAAAAGCAAAAATAATTGGCAAGGACTGGGTTTTATAGATACCATTACAAATCACTTTGCAAAAAACGATCAAAGTCTTCAGTGTCCATGCATTCACTGCTGACTGCCTAAAATAACTGATCTAGAACAAGAGTGCAAATAACAATATTATCAGATATCGAAATGGGTGGGGTATTATCTGCTTTATGCTTTGATATTATGAAATCACACAGAATGTGTCTGCTTCCGCTCTTAATAAACATTTAAATGAATTGTCTGACAACACAGAATCCATGTTGTTTCACTTTAGAGGGTGGCTAACCTTAACTTGTTATTCAAAAATAGTAGCTCAAGAGATAGTGTAAGGCTAGATTTATATGCTAATGAATTAGAAATGGAATTAAAAAATAAAAGAAATGGTGAAAAATAGGTTAAAGCCTAAATTAACATTTGACTCACCTTGGTTTTGAGGGATGCTTACTGCACTTCTTCCACAACCTATAAGGAAAAGACGTTTGTAAAGGTTTAATAAAAACTTGCAGAGTTCATTCGGTGACTATTATGTACATAACCTTAACTTTGTTTGAGTAAAGGTTACAGCTAAGGGCGCTTAACACAAACAGCAGCAACACACTCAAAAGCAGAAGGACTATCGCTTGCTGAAAAGAGTTATTAACTAACGTTAACATTATTGTCTTGCCACGACCTTAACAGTACACGGGACATTATCTGTCACTAGCAGGCGGACTGATGGTAATTGCGCTTTCGGCGCCTAAAAAATGCGCGCGGCACCGTGAAGATGCGCGTGAAAGTTATATATTAAAAATAGCCTCGTCTAGCAGTCAAATATCACATGTAATATGATATTCTTACAATGTTACAAGAAGCAAAGTAGTTTTGAAGTGTTTTGGTTTACTTACAAGTTGCTTCATGCTTGATACCAGGTCGCTCGAGAGGGTAGCCATCTTGGATAGATTTTTCTGGTAACGTCAGTAAGCGCCGCACGTCATGACGTCATATCACGTGATCAACGGTACACTTAAAAATAGTGAGGGAACCAGCGGTGTTCCCTCAAAAATGCTGAGGCACACAAACATAAAAATACATATTTGTTCATAGACATTAATAGTTTAAAGGTGGATGAACTCAGCAAGAGATTTTAACTGTAGTGACCTCAGTCTTTATAAGCTAGTAGTACTGTTCGGGCTTACAGTGTTCTGTAGACCAGTGTTTCTCAAACTTTTTCTGCAATTTCCCCATGGGGTAAGGGAAAGGTTCGGAGCCCCACCTGTCCCCTGTCGCCCCAACAAAATGGTAAAAATCCTTAGGTCCACTGTCTGTCTTGGTTTTCTGCCGGTGCCAAATTTTCAAGTTTTGTTTTCTTTCCATGTCACAAATGTATCCATTGCTAACTTTTATACCCGCTACCGTCTCTTCAAATTCAAAATTCTGACATGAAATTACTCTTGTATGCTACTATTGTTCCATGTGTCATTTACTTCGCAGTCTGATGTTGCTCTAGGTAAGGCTGACATTTAAATGTGTCGTTGCATTGTTTTGAGTGTATTGTAAAGAAATAAAGGAATTAATAGAGGTGGGCACAAAAACTACCAAATTTCCTCCCGTTTGTCGCGCCACACTTGTCATTTCTCTATGCCCCACCAGTGAGGCCTGCCCCACACTTTTAGAAACGGAACTTTAGACCCTCACATTTCATATATTGTGAAACTTAAAGTACCACCTCCATAAATTATGACTTTGAGTAGCACAAAAAAATATTTTGGGAAATATATGGACCAAAACTTCTCACACAAAGTCAGTCCGCAAATAATTTGAGAGAATTGTAGGATTTTTTTAATTACCATGTTTTAGCTTTAGAGCAAACTCTAAGTACTCATTCTCCGTTGCATCTTTGCCATCTTAAGCTCAAGGGTAAAGTCTCTAACTGCCCAGATGAATTTACGGAAGAACTTCACAAACTGGCTTGAATCATCGGCTTCCTCTTCTGATGATTTGATCTTAATGCACTCTGTTAGTTCACTAAGATATCTGAGAGTTTGTTCAGGCATGAAAACAAAGCAACTGTCAAAAACAACGGAAGAAAGGAAGAAAATATGTTACTCCTTCGGTAAGAACATTTAAAAAACACTAACTATCACAATGCCTAGCTATGTAAGAATCCATGCCCTTAGTAAAAGGCAATTCAAGGGACACCCTGTACATTTTTTGTCATACGTGACCCCTGATCACAAAACCAGTCTTAAGTAGCACAGGAACATGAAGACAAAAATACATTGTATGGGTCAAAATTATATATTTTTCTTTTATGCCAAAAATCATTAGGATATTAAGTGAAATCATGTTCTATGAAGATATTTTATAAATATCCTACCTTAAATATACAAAAACTTTATTTTTGTGAGTGGATGACCTGCCACAGTGCCCCGGATTGACAACTTCAAAGGCAATTTTCTCAATATTTAATTGTTTTGCACTCTCAGATTCCTGAGTTTTAAACGGTTGTATCTCAGCCAAATATTGTCCTATTCTTGTCAGTACCTTGGTGAGCACTTGTCTGTGTGTTGGTGTCAACCAGCTGCACTCATCACTCCCTCGTCACCCTCAGTGCTTACAGCAGGTTTCCGCTAATTTTCACCCTTACTTAATCCCCACCACTTCTCACTTCCGTTGTGCTCTCTTCAACGCTAGTTGGTCCAGCATGCACGCTATTATAGTCTTGTTAGTAGATCCAGCCTAGCCTAGCCCAGCCCAGCCCAGCCCAGCCCAGCCCAGCCCAGCCCAGCCCAGCCCAGCCCTGTATTGTTTATTTAGTCTTGTCTTGTTTTGTTGTGTCCTGTGGAATTCTTGTCTGTGGATTGTTCATTCTTTCCAGTCGTCCTCACCCCTTACCAGCTACGAGGAGTCTAAATCGTTGTGCTTCTCCACCATTGACTGTGCAGCCTCTCACTCCTTCTGGGAATAGTAAGCCGGGATATCTGCCTTCGGTGGGATTCCTCACATGCTGTCGGATTGGTCCTCTTGTGGATTCTTGTCTCCTCACCCTCTGTCAAGCAGCCGAGCTGTTATACTCTTCATCCAGTCGCTGGCGCTGCCGTATGCTGGGTTTCCCCAGTTGGCCTCGTAGCCAGTGCGGAGGACTTCGATCTGCGTTACATCCAGTCGCTGCCGCTGCCGTATGCTGGGTTTCCCCAGTTGGCCTCGTAGCCAGCGCGGAGGACTACAGTCTACGATTACATCCAGTCACTGCCGCTGCCGTATGCTGGGTTTCCCAGTTGGCCTTGCAGCCAGAGACTCTGCCTCAGGATCTCAAATTGACTATCTGTCCACCTACCTCTAAATAAACTATTGTTCACCCTGCGATTGAATCTGTGTGTTTCTATCATGACAAATCTAACAACCCATTCATCAATATAAAACGTATTTATTCATCTTTCAGATTATGTACCCTTACATATGTGCAGCTTCACAAGTTCGCCTATGCAGATGATAACAATGGAGCAAGGGTAGAAAAAGGTATGCGTATTTGGAATGCTGTCAGGAATCAAGTGACATCTCATTGCTGTGACTACAAACTGATCTTGTATTTGCACAAATTTGTAAAATATAAATAAACGATTGTAAAAGTATGTGAATTGTCAGAAGGCTACTGCCGCTCCTCAACAGCCCTGTTGTCAATCTTTCCTCGACTGTTGTAAACAAGAGTGCTACTCAGTAACAGAGCCAGACAGAAGATATTGGTGTCATGCTTTGAGTCCCCCTGTCAAAGAGACAATCTTTGGGCTAGAAACAACATGAAAGGTTGTTTATGGACTACAAGATAGTGACTGTAAATACTATGCAAAGTATTTCACATCTAAAGGTACTTTTGATTGGAATGGAGTGAAATAAAAGAAGTTATGGGTTTTGTTTATAGAGTTAATGTTTAATGCAACTGACTACAGTATATGGTCCTTTTTATTCATGCACTTGTTCTTGCAAAAAAGTATTTGGTGAGGTCAAGTCCCATTTTTTTGTCCCTTGTTAGTCAATCGGGTGCATAGTTAGCCCTTCAAATTTTGATATTTGATGCTACTTGTGTTTTGGTAGTTTGGGTGATATGTCACCTTGTCCACGTCTCCAAGTCCCTCTGTGTCCAGCAGCACCAGAGTGGTTTCTTTTTTAGTGGGGTGGGGCACACAACACATCCAGATACCCTTCGTCTTAGACTCAATTGTGCTGCCCAGTGCAAACCCTGATAATGCCGCACCATCAAAAATATAAATAAATAAAATTAATGAAACCACAATGAATCATAACTGAATGATGTTTCTCCTAAGTTTTATGATGCTATCGTGTGAGGGTTTTACCTGTTTGTTTCCCAGCGAGACGGTTCATCAGGTAGGACTTCCCTGTGCGGTAGAGACCCACCACAGACACCACCACCACCGGCTGCTCAATCTTCTGCAGGATCTGCAGCGCTGACTCCTGCACACACAGCTTCCCATCTGATGTTGAGTCAATGAAGCAAGCCGGTTTGTCCATGTTCACTGAAGACGGAGGTACAAATGTTTTATTTTCTTATTTCTGGGAAGGAAGGACTGTGAACATCTGCATAAGGTTTTTAAAAGTGAGAAGAGTCCAGCACATTTTGAAAAGGGCAGAGTCGTTCCAAGGATATTGTCACAGCAATCAAAACTTGATGGGCCCAGAATGCCCAAAAAGTGTGAACGACCAACGAAGAGCCAGGTGGACAAGCACATGCAGCCTAGAACATGCACCAGGTGTCTCTGTCTGTAATTTATCTCCATTGCTGCTACACTGTTTTTGAATATACAATGAGCAATTTATTAAACTACCACTATCAGTACCCTCACAATAGCATTGACTTGTCAGCTGTATAGAGTAAGTGCTATTTGTTGGGGTAGTTTTAAGTGACTCATGCTGCAACAGTGAACAACCTTTTGGATCTTCACACTGAATTTTGGGAGGAATTCTCATTTAATCTCATTGCATAGTAAGATTACTTCAAATAGTAGCATTAATTGGTAAAATATTCATAAGTGCTTCTCTTTGGAGTAGTTTTAACTGTGTTTTAAGCTCCAGACATGACTCATCTTAGGATATTTCGGTATGTCACTCAAGGTGCAGCACCCCATTGGGAGCGGCAATCCTCCTGGAATGTGAACAAGATGATATTTGCTCCAACTTATATGCATCTGTCTTTCCAAATTGACTAGAAAGTGCAATCAAGTTGAGTACATTTTTGCTTACTGACTTTATGACTTAATTTACGTTCTATCATTTCCTTCTGTCAATGCACAGTTCAAAGAGCTATCCAGACGACTACAAAGAGGAGCAATATTTTTTCTTGAATAATAAGTGCTTCTCTTTTGGGCAATTTTGTTGGTTTGTGCTCCTCGTGTGGTTCAAACTTTTCCCTTAACAACACCCTCTCCAGACAACAGGGGGTGCTGGTTTCTGCATTCATCTCCACTTGTGGTTACAGCTGTATGTTCTAGATGCATGTGTCTTTTTTTCACATTTTACAGATTCATCCCAGTTTAAATACTATCCTTCGTTAAAGACATGGGAAGGAAGGGCTGTGAACAGCTGCATGAGGTTTTAAAAGGGAGAAGAGTCCAGCAGAGAAGGGCAGAGTCGTTCCAAGGATATTGCCACAGCAATCAATACTCGATGGGCTTAGAATGCCCAAAAAGTGTGAAAGACCAACGAAGAGCCAAGTGGACAAGCAGCAGGTTTTAAATGAGTGTTGTGCACTGATGGCCTCACATCAGATTTATTTAGCAGCCTAGAACATGCACCAGGGGCCCGTTCTTCGTACGTCGCTTATTACATCCGAGATCAAATGACACATCCAAGATGATATCATCGTGCTAATCAAGATCCGGCTAATTGGGTTCTTCGAACACACCTGCCGGATACGATTAGTATAGCTGGATTGAGTCATCTGAGATAATTGCGCGTTCATGCGCTTGTTTAAAAGGGGATATGTATCGATAGTAGAAACATTGATCAGCAGCGCTGCTATTGGCTGCACACAATGGCAAAAGAGCGCGCTGAGTTTTTCAACGTAGCAGAGCAAGAATTATTACTGGAAGGGTTTGCTTCCAGAAATAATTTGAAAAAATAATTAAAACGCCAGGGGAGAGGGCTGGAAAAAGTAGCAGACAAATTAAATGCGTAAGTGTTCCATGTTATGGTTATATCACTTATTATTACAGTATATAGTCTTATTTTAATAATTTCATATTTCATATATATTTCAATTTTCGTAAATAATTTGTTGCTGCGTTAAATTATGTCTATAATCCAAATGGCTTGTACAGTCATTTCAACAGATAAATATTGAGTCAATTGCTTTGAGTTGTTAAGGTGAAAGCTGCATAACAAATGTAAAATATTTTGCAATATGTTATTGATCATATTTTCTCCTAGTGTATTGTAATGTCATTGAGTTTTACTACACTCTTTTGTGTTGTTTTACATAATACAGCAACAATTTACCTGTTCCCAGGAAAGTGGTGTCTGAAATACGTGCAGTAAGTGGACATTTCTAACTTTACATCAAAAGGAAAGAAAGTGCAACACTTTGTAATACCCATTTTTCTTTTGCACAGGACAGTGAAGAAACCCTCTCAGATGACTGTCCTTTGGAGGAAGTACTTGTAAGTGCACGAATAACTTTATTTAATTTATAGGTGTATACATATTATTTCTGACTGCAATATGAGTTGCAGGAGGAAACGCCTACAGACAGGCCTACAGCACAAAGCGATACAGAGGTGGGCAGTCTACTTTTCCTTTTTCTGTTGCATGAGGCTTGTGTTTTCTTTTTTCTTTTTTTAACGGCACAGGGGGATATCCGTACCCTATATAAACGGAATCTTCAACATAAAATGGAGTATTTTGCTCTTAAAAAAAACAAAAATTAAGGGGAGAAATTGAACTTGACACCTTAAAGAAGAAAAAACTGGCACTAGAGATTGAGTTGCTTCAAAAGGAACTTCAGAGTAAGTGCTAAAACACTATTGTTCTCACAGAGCACTATTGCTGCCCTTGGATAACAAAATATCTTATGGCAGGCAAAAGATGACAATCACTGGCTTTTCTTGAGAAACAATAATTGAAATAAAACTCCATGAACTAAGCATGTTGTCTTGTCTTCTATTATTCATTTAATGAAAGTGCATGTGTAAAAAAAATAATTCATAAAATGGTGTTCCACAATTCTGTCCCGTGCAGCTCTGCCACTAGGTTGGTCCAAGTGCACTGGCCATAGGTCATCATCAGGCTGCACCTCCACCACAGGGGTCCTCTCCTTTCTGATGGTGGCAATATTGTGGAAGATGGCACATGCAACAATAATGTCACAGGCCCTGTCAGGTGCAACCGTGAGACCCTTAAAACACTGAAATCTTCCCTTTAGTTGGCCAAAGGTCATTTCAATGCATGGCCTTGTCCTGGCTAGAGCTAATTGTAACGGGTTTGTGGTCCAGGGTTTGGGTCGGGGAATGGCGTCATGAAAAATGCAGTTTTGTTAGGCTCAGAATAAAATGATGTAATACAGTGAGTTTTAAATAATTTTTCCTTACCACGTTCAAATAATGTGCATAAATGTGACTCTCTGAAAATCCTGTAGTCATGCACAGAACCAGGCCATGTGGCTTCCACATTTGTAATGTGGAACATGGAGTCACACAGCATCTAAAATATTTGTAATCAGTCAACTGCATACTTTTTGATTACATTACATTTATTTATTGATTATCTGGAATATGAAGAATTGTTATAGTAATTTACTTGCACATTTACACTGTGAAATCCCTTTCGGTTCACAAAATCCCCTTCATTTGAGCCAGGTGGGGCCTTGATGGGGACGTGTGTGCAGTCTATGGCACCAATAACGTTAGGGAAGCCTGAGGAACAAATACTGTAAGTCCTAGGCTACTTTTTGGCATGATCATGATTCCATGATCTCTGTTAACAATTATAATGTACCTGCAATGGCAAAAAGAATCTACTTCACAGCCCGTGGTCTTAAGTGGCTTGGAAATACCACAAAGCCCCCTAAAAACTGTTTGAGTGACAGATAAACTTTGCGAATGGCACGACATACAGCACTTTCACCCAAGTTGTCTGCATCTCCAATAGTGTAAAGGAAAGTGCCACTCGCAAAGAATCGCAAAGCTAAACAAACTGTTTGTGCAGTTGTCGATCTCGCAAAACGCGATTAATTCGAAAAGCTCTTCGAATTATTCTGGAACCTTCAGCAACTGATTCCTGACGTAAAAACGGACAAGACATGTCTGCGAAAGACTTCCCATATCACCTCCTTTTATAAAGCCGCAATCTAATCCTGTTTACATGAAGTAAGCCTGCTCGCGAGCAGGTTCAAGCTTACGGCCCTGTTGCTATGACAGCAAGTCCAGGATGAGCGTCCAAGAACCAAACAATCCAAGATCATGCCAAATCGTCAACAATCAAATCCAGCTAACCGAGTTAGCGACGTACGAATAACGGGCCCCTTGTCTCTCTGTCTGTAAATATCTCCATTGCTGCTACACTGTTTTTGAATTTACAATGAACAATCTTTAAAACTGCCACTATCAGTACCCTATTAATAGCATTGACTTGTCAGCTGAATAGAGTAGGCTTCGCTGGTGGGCCTCATCTTTCTGGGCTATGAAATCGGCAGCTGCTGTCCACAAAGCCTTCGTCCCTGGGTGGGCTCGAACCACCAACCTTTCGGTTAACAGCCGAACGCACTAACCGATTGCGCCACAGAGACGGTAGGCAAGGATTTTGTTTGGATACCTTGCTACATTTGTCTCCGAATTAAAGGGCAAAAACATGGCCAATCGAAATGAGCGCCAAGCTCGTTTTCGGGGAACCCCCTTCGGAAACAGAAGCGTGAGGAAGTAGCACTCGTCTCAGGAAGATCACGGCACTAGGCCTGCTGCCCGGGACATGGGGCTCGAACCCACGACCCTGAGATTAAGAGTCTCATGCTCTACCGACTGAGCTAGGCGGGCAGGAATCCACGCACGGCCCTTGTCTGTAAGTGCTTCCAAACGATCAGGCGGAGTTGTAGGGTGCCATCACTGTTAACGGTGTATGGGAGAAGAACGTATACAAGCACCAACAATAGCCTGGATAGCTCAGTCGGTAGAGCATCAGACTATTGTCACTCTGTTTTGAATTGATCCTGCTTGCAAGCTATAAAATATGTTTAAAGACAAATCTCGGTCTCCTCTCTCAGAATTGTTTCCACAACATCGTCAAGGCATTGTTGGGCCAGCCCATGGCCCTTCCTACTGGACCAGCCGCTCTTTCACTCTTGATACCCACCCTAGCCCTGCTTTCACATGCTTTGTTGTCCCGACACCCTCGGCCACCCCTTTGTTAACTCCGCAGATGACTTGTTATTCGATTTTTTCATATGTGCTGGTTTCTCATGCTTAACGGGGTCATCTTGTTAAAAAACGAGTTAGAAGTTTAGTATTTCTGTGCTCGATACGCTCCCTCAGCACTCCAACTTGTTTGGGAAAGTTTTTTTACACTGATCCTATTCCTTTAATTGGGCAAAAAAAGCACGGCAAGGCGAAGGTCAGAGCCCGCCCACGCGCCAACCGAGAAGCCAGACCCGCTTGCCATCAAGACTGTGTGCGCTGCAGCAAGACTGGCTCCGGCTGTTACTCTTGCCATAAGGAGAGAAGTGTGTGGTGTGTTTCGGCATTTCAGTGATGGATGTTATATAAACGGTGGATATAACACTTGATTTGAAGATGGTTTGAAACTGATAGATGGAGCAGTGGTCCCAGTGCTAACAGTTGTCAAACCTTTAAATATAATTAACCTTTTCAGAGACAAAAGGCTCAAATGTCCTACGATGTGACACATAATGTTCAACTGCAGTGTCACTCCAGAGGACGAAAATGTGACGCTGTAAAGAAAAGGTGATGCTTCTTTGGTTTTGAGACAGAAAAAATTGAGGGAGAAAATGAATCGAAGAGCAACTATAGAGAGAAAATGAACAGGGATCCACACAGAAGCGAGGAGAACCTTAGAGAACAATGCAGAAAGAAAAAATTATTCCTTATAAAAAATAGCTGCATACATAAATAATTCACCTCCGAATGAATACGTTTGAATAGCAATTAGCTGTGCAGTGCTGTAACACTCCTGTGTGTTCCCTGCCTGTTCTAAGTTTTCCCCCATGGACTATCATTTTGCCACGGTCCCTCACCTGTGTTTTGTTCTCTATGACTTTTGCACCTGCACCCCAGTATCTAGTTCATCCCCATCACCTGTGTTGTCCTTGTTAACTGTTCTATTTAAGTTCTCCCTTTACTTCAGTTCCTGGTCGAGTATTAATGTTCTAACGTTGTTAGATGTATGTCGGTGTTGATGCTATCCTCTGGAATATATCCTGTTTACTTTGTTTATGTTATTCTTTTGGGTTACCTGTATTCCATGAGTAGATTGTTTGCATTAAGTCCTTTAACCCGACCTATGGTGTGAAATATTTCTGTCCTCAAGTAACCCGTGACAGAATACTCGACCCTCAAATCTGCGGCTCAAAATCTCTCCAGAGGACAATCTGAGGTACCACCTCAGCCAGGACGGCCGTCCTCTGTAGAGATATGTGGAGGACTTCCTCGGTCTGAGTCGCGGGGTGAGGTGGGATGATCGCTCGCTTAATGCATGTTTTTTGATGGGGTTGGAATTTATATAACCTGGTAGTGGTGTGGGCAGACTGACCCCGCCACAAGTACATTTTAAGTAAAAAAAAGAAAAAATATATAATGACTTTCAAATTGTGTGTTAAACTAGCATTCATAGTTCACAAAACAAGCATTCAACAAAACATCTAATAAAATGTGATTTTCGTGTAAAAAAACAAAGATTTGAAGATTCAGATGGTGAAACTCAGCGCTATGTGTTTGGTACATGTATGATTTAAATAATGAAGAATAATGGCTGACTTTCCTTATTCTTCTTAGGGCCGCTCTATTATCTTGATTTTATTGAAAATAAACGCCTTACTCACTGATAGCTTTCCTGCTGCTGTCCAATGTCCTAGAGTAATTTCACAGACAATACGATTTTTCACATCTTTTATGTTCGTTTGGACGTGCCTGGAGTTGCAAGGACATCCAGACTATAAAGTCTGACATATGTGTGCGGAGTGGACCAGCCCATCGTATCAAACAGTTGCTGCAAGGCCCACCTCTTGCTAAGGCCACAGAAGATTAAACCCCCATTGTTGAATGAGCTATGATTCCTAAAGGGTGAAGATTGACCGCGCACCTCATAGGCCTGAGCAATAGCATCCCAATGTGACATTGTTTGCAAGGTGGCAGCCACCCCTTTTGTTGCTGCTCAAAAAGCATGTGAAAAGCTGCTCTGATTTACGCCACTGGCTAGTGTGGTGGACGTATGTCTGAAGAGCACGTACTGGACACACTAGGCGTAATCATTCCTGCTCCGACGTCATGAAACTTTAGGCAGATAACGAAGGGGAAGATGCAGAATAGCTTTGACCATCCCAGGGGAAAAAATTAAACAGAACGGCGAGGACGAGAGCGTCTGCAAATCTCCGATTCTCTTAAGAGAGGTGATTGTCATTAGAAAACCATTTTAAAGGTCTGAAGCCTGACAGGTGCTGACTAAATAGGTTCTGTAAGAATATAATTTCTTTTGTCCCCTTGTCTAAGTATTATTATTCTAAGGTTGAAGAGTCTAGTCGATGAAACACACAGAGTTTCTGGATCCAGGAGACCAAGAATGACACAGACACAGAAGTGTAGTTCAATCAGAGTCCAACGTTTATTGTGTTATGGACTAATATTTATATGCTTAAAACAGGAGGTAACATTGGTCATGGAAAATCACCAGGCTGGAAAATTACCAGACCTTCTGTTTAGTCTTACTCCTCCTGAGAACGATCAGATATGCTATACGAGGTTAAACAACAGGAAAGTTAGGAACAATAATATGATAGGTGAATATTGTATTAGACACAGCGAGGACACAGACGAAATCCAGATTCTCACAATGGCCACTTTCAGACCAACGGTCTTACATGCAGTCCTGTGTCCTTTTAAAGAAAAAAGGTGTTTATACAAAATCTTTAATAAAAGGATAGTTGCATTTGCGTATTTTTGTGTGGTTTTCTGGTTTGCAAGCGGTTATGAGATAAAAGATCAATCAGGATAAAAGATCAGTCAGACTGATATGTAATAAAAACATAACAAAACAAATCATCCCCAATAAAAACAAAAGCATAAACATAATTATATCTACTCCTCATCATCTACCGTGCCAATCTCAATTACCGAATCGTCAAACCCATTATCTCCTTCCGTTTCATTGTCACTTTCATCAACATTTCTTTGTTCTTCTATCACCGGTCTTTACCTACTAAGGCCCCTACGCAATAGTTAATTCCTTCATCCTTAAACGTAACATCTTTTATGGTAACATTCATTACCCCTGCATAACTTTCCTTATATCTTTCACCAAGAAGAGCAGGAATAGACCATGCCTCAATAGTCATTGTATTGGCACAATATACACAGCGTTTTCCATCCCACGTTACTCTCTGTAGTAACTTTACACTAGTACGTCTTCACTGATTTAAGAATATCTGGGCCAAACACATTTTGGATGTAGTTTTAGTGTTACATTTTTTCTTGCCTCAAAAGCTGAACACATTTACGGATGCCATGAAGGAAACACAATGCATTAAGAGCAGAGGAGTGAAGACTTTGAATTTGAAGATCAATGTAAATTGAACTTATTTTGTGTTCTGGAAAACATGCACGTATCTTCAGTAGCTTCTGATGACACACTGCTAATAGAAATGGTAAAAAATAAGAAAAACTAACACATCCCTATTCTATTCAAAACTTTACACCCAACATTGCATTATGTTTCCTTCCTGAGCATCAGTAAATGCGTTTCTTTCTTCTGCAGAACAAAAAAAACTTCTATCATTTCTTTTGTAAGGACACAAAACCACTGCAAGTAAATGGGTGCCAGTCACCAACATTGTTCAAAATATCTTCTTTTGTCTGTAGAAGAAAGAAACCCATACATGTTTGAAATGCCAATAGGGTGAGTAAATGGTTAAAAAAAATGTTTGGTTGAACTATCCCTTAAATGTTTTGCATCTTAGCGAAGGACAAGTATGGCATGTGTTTAGTAATACAATATGTAGTAATAGGTAATACAACAATATTCATCCTACCATTACAACACTTAGGTTAAAGTGTAGCGGTTACATTATTATCGCTGGATAATTCCATCTTTGTTTTTCAGAAGCATGCAGGGGTGATATTTCAGTCATATGCTATGTTACTGAGTTGATCCTCCTCATTCAGTGACACGAACGATTCACAAGGTACATTAGCAAATGATTCATGGAGTCATTTTTGTGCAATTCTTGGATCGATTGTGTGTTGAAAGAATGGTCAAACTCTGATGAGATGTTATGTGGAGATGGAGATGGTGGTCTAGTGGGTTAAACCACTGAACCGGTAATCAAAAGGTTACTGGTTCGATCCCAGCAGCCACCACCAGTGTGTCCTTGAGCAAGACACTTTACTCCATGTTGCTCCAGGGGGATTGTCCCTGTAATAAGTGCACTGTAAGTCTCTTTGGACAAACGCTAAATGTAAAATGTAAATGTAGGCTATGTGATTGCAGACACACTGAAGAGAGAGAGCTCCCTGTTACAAAAGTGAAATAGGTTGTTGACTCATGCCCATTGTATAAAACAAAATACTACTAAACACACACTTTCCCAGAACTTTATGGGGAAAACGTATGAAAATAAACCATATATTATTTCAGCATGTCCTTATAACATAGCTTCTGGTGTGTCGGCCCATGACCTTAAGAAAAACATTGATACAATAGACAAAGGAATATACCAGTGAAACAAGAAGAGTCAGTCTGCCTCGGGTCAAGCAGAGATCTGGCAGACGTCTGGCCAATTCCATTAAGAGATATGTCAGCAGTAGGTGGATCAATTGGGGGTGCTGGACAAGTGGAAATAGTGTGGTATCTTTTCTTTTTACCCCCCGCTGGCTCACTATCAGAGTCTGAATCGCCATAGATTTGCCTAACAAACAACAGATTTAAATGGGACATAAGGATTTTTTTGAGAATTGTGAATGGAACATCAACAAATTGCTTCAAACGTAATTAATGGTTATATTAAGTCAGACACATATATTCAATTAACTTACACTACTGTGTAAAAAGAATTGTTGATCTGTATTCCTATTTGTATTACAGTTATATTAAATATACTACAAGAAGTCCATTGCTTACTTTGATTTTTAAAGTGATAGGATACCCGAAAATGTATTCACCCACTTGTCATTTCAAACCTGTATGACTTTCTTTCTTGCGCAAAACACAAAAGAAGATATTTTGAAAAACTGATGGTATAACCACACAGCATTGGCACCCATTCACTTCTATTGTATGGACACAATACCGATGCAAGTGAATTGGTGCCGGTTGCCAAAATTCTTCAAAATATCTTCTTTTGTATTCTGTAGAAGAAAGAAAGTCATACAGGTTTAAAATGACAAGAGGGTTAATGGCGACACAATATACATTTTTGGGTGAACTACCAATTTGAAAAGTAAGCACTCAGCATTACAAAAAGTGTGCACTACCTAATAAAGGGGTGGCCAATGTTGGTCCAACGTCATACATTATGGGTACAAGAAAAACTGCAAGACTGTGGCTTTGTATGACTGAGGAGTTTGTGGCAAGTCGAAGTTAATAGTGCTTATGTGTTCCAATTACTAAAGTATTAATGTGTTATTTGTTTAAGCATTCTACAAAGATACTTAGGTGTCAGTGTTTGAAACCTTGGCTTCATTTTAATTTTCCTGGCAACTTCTTCCTCATCATCTGTTTGCAGCTCCGATGTATTACAGGTCAGTGATGCCCTCGCTGGTTTCTCTCTGGCTTTAAGATAATCACCTGATCGTAAATGACAAAAACATACTTATTTCACATATGCAAATACACATAAAATGATGACTGTGTTTAAAATACATTACTTTAGACAAAGTACACTATAACATCTATTTTGTGGTATACTTCAACCATTTGAGCAATTGACCATAATCACAAAACATTTTTGAAACGTCCGCAATAAAATTCACCTTTTCTTCACATCTCCGTGGAGGGCACAATTACTGCAAGTGATTTTCAGTTGCATGCTCATATGCACTCATAGTATTTGATATTAGTTAAAGAATCTTTTTGTTTCTTATTATAGTTAATAATAGTAAAGCTTCAGAGACATTTTTAGCTGTTAAAGGTTTTTACAACAGCAAGAGTCAGATTAAAAATGGTAACAAACATTAGTGTTTAAGCCGATAACACTGTGTTTACAGCTTCTCGGTTAACGCAGTGTTAGGTTAACACCTCTTTTATTAGATTCAGCAGCTTTTCCAACCCCTTTAGAGCAAAATGACACACCTAGCATCTTTTTGAATAAATGTTATATTACATGGGAACATGTTGACAGTACTGCCCCTTGAAAACAAGGTCTTTGTTGATGAGGTATTGCCTGGCTCCTTCGACATCTACCCTGTGCAGTGAGCAGCAGGGAGAAGCAGAACAAATGGCACCTGACTCGTGAATTGATCTGTACAAAACAGTGTTTACAAAACCTGCAACTGTCAACGACTGTTTTGAAATTTAATTCGGGGCTCGCGGTTACAGAATAACCCTTTAGAAATCTAGGGTCAAGTACCAAAACAAACTAGTGGCCAATCCAATCAGCTGAGGGGGCGAAAGAGCACTCAGTGCACAGGATGGACATTAGCTGAGCAGAGTTCACTTGCTTTTTCATATGTAATCGTATTGGATCTATTTTAAAGGGGCGAGACCCTTTTGGAGTAGGGGCATGTTTGTTTTGGTGATTTTAAACATTGACAACGGCTACCAGAAAACCAAAATCCTATCGGAAACACTGGATTAATTGAATTTAGTTTCTAAAGTAGATCCTTACCAGTTCTTGTGAGGACTCAAACATCATACTTTTTCCAGCCTGCTCCTGGCTCTTCACATTTTTGGACAGCTCTGTTTACACGTTCATGACTTTTATAATGTGGCCACTAAGGGACACCATCCTCAAACCATGACTCAGATATAATGTTGACTGTCTTTGTTTCAATGAATTCAACAAGTAAAAACATCTGTAACAGAAACATTTGCATAAACTGTTACAAATTTGAAAATATGATCCATTTGATTCACAATATGTTAAAGAACCCTTTTGTCATTTTCCTTCTTTCCATTAAAATGATAGTTCACCCCAAAATGAAAATTGTCATCATTTATTCACTCTTATCATTACAAACATGTATTACTTTCCTTGTCCGCGGAAGACAAAAGAAGATTGTTTGAAGAATGTTGGTAACTGGCACTTATTCACTTGCATTGGTTTTGTTACCAAAAAATAGAAGTGAATGGGTGACAATGCTGTTTGGTTACGAACCTTCTTCAAAATATCTCCTTTTCAGTTCTGCTGAAGAAAGAAAGTCATACAGGTTTGAAATAACAAGAGTGTGAGTATATGTTGACAGAATTTCCCTTTTTGGGTGATCTATCACTATAATTTAAATTTCACACACGAACCGCGCTACCTGGGTACCAGAGTTCAAAGATGTGATTTTAAATGGAATTATTTTGAATACATGAGCAAAATATCTTGCAGAACTTCATCAAAATGTTTCATGCTCTTTTAGATCCACATAGTACAAGTTATAAATAAAAATCCATCGTGCTTTGAAGGATACGAAGTCACTTAAGGGTTAAATCACCGTAGGAGAGAGTGACTGAGTTGTGATGAGACCGCTTTTCTCTCCTACATATGCAAAATAAGCATGACGTCTATCTGATTTTTTTCCATGACAGTGGGGTTCATGCAGTACACTAACAGCGTAATGCGATCTTTTCCCACTCATTCATATGCACTATAATCATAGCATATAAGATATTCTTGAATTATAAATCCTTTAAATGTGCTGTTGTTGTTTTGGCCAAAAAACTCCTGACAAAAGTTGTTTCTGGAAGTAATTGTGACATCAGACACCACTTACACATTCAATAGATCTGCATTTTGACCGGAAAGAGTGCACGGCGCTTTGAGCGTGAGCAGCGCAGCAAAAATAGAATTATCACTAAATTTATCGCTGCACTGCTGCTTAGGCGCCACTTCAGCACCGATAGCATGCGCTGCTTACGTGTGCGGTATGAATGCTCTCATCTGTTAACATGTACGCCAAAAGAAATACGCGCTGCTTACAGGTGCAGTGTAAAAAAGCAGTTACCTGCAGAACATTAATCCCAGAAGGATGACGCTTTGTTTTGGGGGCATCATCATGTCCTGTCTCTATAACATGGGTGCCCAAACTCGATCCTGGGGATTTACTGTCCTACAGAGTTTATCTTGATCAGCTGGAAGCATCCAGAAACATTTGTCGAGTACAGAAGCTCTTCGTCAGTTCTTGTGTTTTCAGTCTTTAGTCAGCATAGCTTGTCTTGACTCCCACTACTCTGCTCCTAAACCCTCTCCTCCCATAACCCCACCTATATACGGGAACTGTGGTTGTGCAACATGGGCATGACAACAAATCTGTCTTTGTAAGGAAGGAGCACACACTTGTGAGAGATCTGAGATGATTTTGCTACCCTAAACGGGCCTGTAGGCTCAGAGACAATGAATACTATGAGAAAGTCTGAGCTCATTGGATAGTTGTAGAAATGTTTCAACTGTGTAAAAACTTTAAACACTACATATATTCCTTCGACAGACTGAACAATGTTATACAAATGTCTTTGTCTATAGCAAAAACATTTTCACCTGTGGAAACTTTCATTGACCACTGATCGGTCTGCAGCTGCCTGTACTGTGCTGTAGCTTGAAGGCCATAAGGAACAGGTCCAAAACAATGTTGCATTCTTAAAGTTTTACTGGGCAACTTAACAGTACACCTTTCTTCAGCCTCTGATAACCCTCTAATTATCTGTGCAAGTGGAAATTCTGGCTTTCCTACGAATTTCTTCAGTGTATGGAGGTAATTTTCATATGGAAAAGCTGCTTTAGAGTCAGAAGAGCCATGCAGTTGGGCATCAGCTGACAGGTGGACCAAGGCATGCACATTATACACCAAGGTATCATTTCCATAAAGCTCCCCAAAATGTCTTACAAATGTTGTGAGTAGTGTGTTTGCATAACTGTTAAACAAGGAACACATAGCTGAGGACTGACTAGGATGCTAATACCTGTATACAACAGCATGAATTTATTATATACATTACTATCTAAATATGGTGCTAGAACAACAGGGCCAGTATACAACAGAAACTGCCTTAGTTCAGTAGCTTTCCAACAATCAAGCTCTCTCAGAGACCTCGGCTTCCTTGCTAACTCAGCTGGTATGTCTGCACGCATTTGAATCAGACTTTGAGAAATGACTGGACGACAAGCGAAAATTTAAAGGGCCCCTCAGCCAAATATTCAAAAACCTACGGGTGACACCTAAACATGCAAGGTACATGTAATCTAAAGGGAATTTAGACACCAGGCCCACATTTAGACCACTAAACCAATGTGGTCCATCGTGATGATGCTCGACAACTCTGTCTGCAAATGATGGATCAGTCCGCAAAACAAAATCATTTCTGGGGTATGTCATCTTGTTGTTAACATAAACACCTGGCTGAGAACACTAATCACATCCATGATATCCATTGTGAGCTTTTGTGTTTTTTACAAACGCTCTAGCTGGGGCATCACATATAACAGAAACCAGTTCAATGAAAGCCTTTTTTCCTCTAAAATAGAACCCTTCCTGCAGCTGCTGTAACTCCTGTGTAAAGTCTCTCAAAATTTCATCAGGAGCATTTGGTTTCTTTGAACCACTAAAAAGCCCATTAACAACAGGTCCTTTCATTGGGACACCTAACAAAAGTCCTAAAAAAAAGTGAATGTGAACGATTCGTCAGGTATGGTGACCCATACCCGAAATATGACCTCTGCTTTTATCCCATCCAGTGATTAGTGAGCACATACACAGCAAGTGGTGAACACCCGTACACCTGGAGCAGTGGGCAGCTATCACTGCAGCGTCCGGGGAGCATGTAGGAGTTAGGTGCCTTGCTCAAGGGCACCGCAAGTCCGACTCTCTAACCATTAGGCCACGATTGCCCAAAATGGGCCATAGCTGTAAACTTGAAATCTTAAACAATTCTAAACCATCAATGTTTATCTGCAATCTTAAATTAAAGCCATCTGCGACACTTTCAATTAGCTGGTTTAGGGTGTTATGCATAGCTGTCAGAATACCTCTATAATAGTACAAACCACCAGTAGGATTTTATATTCAGTTTTTGTTTTAAGGATGGCTCGAGCATCTTTGGGCAGTTCTGGGTGGTACAATCTCAACAAAGTAAGGAGGGCTGTGAGGGCTACTAAAGAAACACCAAACTGTAGAGCTCAATTGGCTAAGCTTTCTGCAAGGGTAACTTGATCCTTAGCAAACTCAGACTCTGATTCAGAGTCTGGCACTGAAACATGCTGTCCTTCGGTTACTTCTCCATTATCATCATCCGCAATAGAATCTAAATGGTCATCTATCTGAGGGAGTCTTGAGTCATTGCTGCTGTCTGTGTCATTGAGGTTGGAATTTGTTTCAGCATTATGAGCTTGAGCTGGTTCTATCAGACAGTCTTCTGCAATGTCATGCATTCGTTTTTCAAGGGCATTGCGAGCCCTTCGTCTAACTCCAGAGCTTGTTAAAGTGGGTTCCCTCCTTTTCATTGTCTCTAAAAGTTAAAAAAAGTTCATAATTACAAGAAATCCTTACACATGGTTTATTATTTTGTTGACAATCAACTAATTAAATTAAAGAAAGAAAGAAATAAGAAAGTAATGCCACTTAGTAAGTCCTCTAGTTTCACAGCAAAGCTATATGGTAATACAATATATGAGAGTAAAAATGTTTAGAATGGTGGCTGAATCTATAATAGTTTACAGATTAAAAAAAGTTTTTTCTAGTTTTTTAATCCTAACTAAAACCAATTTTAATTTAATGTTATTAATCAAGAATGCATTAAATCGTTCAAAACAAATGTAACAGCGAAAACTCACACCCAAACACTGATGCACAGTAAAATAATTGTTCATTCAACTTGACTCATCTGAACAGAATCAGAATTAAACTCCACAACATTATTACCATCTTCACTGATTAAAAAACACTTTCACTTTATTTCGGTTGTATATAAGAGATCTTAACAGAGGTTTTTGCTAGTTAATATTTTATTGAAAACAAGTTGTCATGATTCAGGGCATTCAGTGTTTGTTTCAGTAGGGCTCTTGACTTTCATTATTAAATAAATGAACCTTTTTGCAGTTGCAGAAGTGTTTTTACTCAGAACACTTGTGCGTTGATGATGAAAGAGTTTGTCTGCTCTTCTTGAAATGACTGAGACCCAGAAACATGATTGATTAGCAGATGTGTTCTTCTAAGCAAATGCTGTTTTTATGATTGACCACGTACTTTATTAATACTGAGAACTAATTTTTATTTTCCCAAAAGATATCGAGACATCACCACTCATCATACAAACCTTATGACATGTTGTTTGATTTTCTGCTAGTAAATCAACTCAACTTTGATTTATATAGCGCTTTAAAGAAACAGCTCTGTATGACACGTGTTAACTATAACACTAAGAAATACATTAAATATTTAAAGCAGAAAAAGTATCAAAAACAAAGTATAGGTACACTCTTATCCACACACGACACACAAACATACAGTGGATACACACTCACATAATGGATAAAGACATATGTGCGCACACCAACACAACACACATACACAAACACATGCACAGCACAGACACACAAACCATACTTTTGAAACAGACACATTTAAACCCACACACACCAAGCATAACATATACGCACTGTCACACACACTGGCGCACACCAAAACAGATACAAACCGAAACACAAAGTATGCGAGACACATAACCATATGCACAAACCACATTGTATCACAACCAATCAAGCCACACAGATCAACACACACACTTCATTCTCAATGAGATATTTTGTATACATTTAACATAAAGTGAAAGTGGAGTTATAATAAGTGAATATGTTAACAGGTTTTTTTTTCTTCTGTTATTTACAGCTGTTCATTTAAGATTGTGACTTTAGGTCAGTTGTGGTTTAGTTTTTTTCTGTTGTTGTTCATATTTCCAATAGAGATTTTATTACAGTTTTTAACAATCGTTTTTGCACTAATAACAGAACCTTTGTTTCATTTTTCAAAACTTTAGACACAAAACTCAAATAAACAGTCATTATTTGTAACACAGGCAGTGTTCAAAACTTTGCATATTGCGTTCATATCTTTAAAGAGACCTTGCATTTGCAGAAGCATTGTTTCAAAAAACAAATTTATTATGAAATAGCATAGGAGCATTACTTTAGATCACCCATACACAAGATAACCATAGTTTCAATGTGTATTTGTAAGTACAATCATTAAATATAGTTGTACAAATTATGTGATTCAGGTTTCATTATTTTACTGTAGACTAGAGAGAATAGTACAGACACAGTGGTATCATTGAAATACTGTAATATTGAATTTACTGATGAACTAAATCACAACATACGCTTTCCAAAGGAACAAATTAGATCCAAAAAAGAAAAAAAATACAGTATACTGTAAACTGAAGAGTTCCTCTCTGCACTATATATCTATGTATCCATCAACCCGATCTTGTGGATTTGGCGACAGGTTCTCATCTACATCACAATGGATGTTTTCATTCGCTAAACATCTTGAAAAGAATCTTCTGGCATGGCGAATCCAGGCCTGACACTGTTCTGCTGTGATGTCATTGAAAGCATCATCCATGGCCTGGAGAAGAGTGACTTGTTTGTGAGGGTGCCTATCATAGACCTTCCACCTCCATGCGGAGAAAAACACCTCAATTGGATTAAGGAAAGGGGAGTATGGAGGTAAATACAGGGTGAGAAATTGTGGATGGGCCCAAAACCATGCATGGACCATTGAGCATGATGAAACTGAACTTAGCCCAAACTATTACGTAGGTCACACCATCAGCTCTACCGACCTGATTTAGCTCATCAAGGAAGGTTATTAGGAGAGCTGCATTATATGAGCCAACACAAGGTCTGCGTCCATCCACTCCATAATCTGATAAAGCTGCAAACGGCGATATTGGCACCACGTTGTCCAGGTACTTCGATGGTTGCCCGCTGGCCAATGAAATTCCTTGGCTAGGTTAAAGCCTGCCTCATCCAAAAATAAGAATTTGTGATGTTTTTCATCAGCATCCAGCTCCATCACCCCCTAAAAAGACAAAAACAATTACTGATTACAATGACATAGAATGTTTGGGGATTTTTCTCACCCAAAAACCGGCAAATTGATCATACCTGAACATATTCATTCCTCAGTTGCTTCACTCTTTCTGCATTTCTGTCAAAAGGCACATGGTATAGTTGTTTTAAAGACACCTGGTGTCTTTTCAGCACCCGTGCAATAGTCGGCAAACTTATGGCTTCCACATTGCTGAATATGTCGTTACTGTCCAAGATGTGCTGCCGAATTTTTCTAAGGCGAATATCATTTCTGACCGGAACCATATTGACCTCAGCCTGCTCTTGTTGGTCAGTCAGAATTTTGCTTCTGCCTTCCCTTTTTGGCCTAGTCTCTATTCTGCAGGGAGAAAGTCACAGTAAGAAAATATTTACAGAAAGCACGTCATACTCTGTGGTACACACTACCATGCTGTACACACTAATTTACTGTTTCAGTTTCAAGTAGCGTAAAGTTTGGTGGATTCTGAAGACTTACCTGTTTTCAATGCGGAAAGTTCTGATGATTGAGGCCACAGATGATCTTCTGAGGTTTTGTTGAAAAATGTTAGATGCTGCACTCATTGTCATGCCATGATTTATGACGTGGTCTACAACCATAGCTCTGATTTCAATCGACACCCTTTGCTGTTACTGCCGGTGTCTAGGTCTGTGGTCTTGTCCTCTACCACATTCATCTAAACCTCTCAAACGAGGCCCATGGTCACCTCTCGAAAGGGGTGGTTCTCCCCTTCTACAACTTTGACCACCATGTAATCCTAGCCTTTCACCTTCCACTTCTGGCTCCATGTCCTCACTATCTTGAGTAGGCTACTTAGTATCCGATACCACTCATCTTAATTATATATGCGTACAAATATGTGAAATCAATCAGCAGTAATGAGTAGTCCTTGCCCTAACTCATTAAAACCACAAAAGCAATTACGTAAGTGACATCTTGCATACAGTAATGTTGAATATGAAAATGTTTTCTGTAAAAGAGGTACATGGGACCATAGAAACCATATCTGATAAAGAATGAAATATGACTTCCATAGATAATGTAGTCCATCCGGGTCATATTCTGTGGTAATTGGTGTCAAACGATCTATCCTGAAACTGTCAGAATCTAAACATTGATTCAATTGTTCATCAACTTCCATAAAAGCTTTGCTTCAAGAGTGTTTAACTGTTTGGAAGCAGATCTCCTAAAAATTGTTAATACTCACTGCTCTCAGGAACTTTCCCAGAGTCCCTAAAAAATGCAGTTGTCAAACCTCTTCTAAAAAAGGGCAATCTAGACAAAACCGTACTGTCTAACTACAGACCAATATCAAATCTTCCTTTTATAGGCAAGATCATTGAAAAGGTTGTCTTCAATCAGCTGACCAAATTCTTGAACTCAAATGGCTACCTGGACAATTATCAGTCTGGTTTCCGTCAGCATCATAGCACAGAGACAGTGCCCATAAAGATAATTAATGATATTCGATTGAATTCTGATTCAGGCAAAATATCAGTTCTGGTTTTACTAGATCTCAGTGCTGCTTTTGACACGGTAGATCACACCATACTCCTAAATAGGCTGGAAAAATGGGTAGGGCTTTCTGGATTGGTACTTAAATGGTTTGGGTCATACCTTAAAGGGAGAGGTTACTATGTGAACATAGGCAACCATAAATCTGACTGGACACCCATGACTTGTGGTGTTCTACAGGGCTCAATTCTTGCTCCGCTCCTCTTCAACTTGTATATGCTCCCACTAGGCCAAATAATGAAGAAGTACCAAATTGCCTACCACAGCTATGCAGATGACACTCAGATCTACCTAGCCCTCTCACCCAACGATTACAGGCCTATTGACTCTCTTTGCCAATGCATTGATGAAATTAACAGCTAGATGCGTCAAAACTTCCTTCAGCTAAATAAAAACAAAACTGAAGTCATTGTTTTTGGTAACAAGGATGAAACTAACAAGGGAAACACATACCTTGACTTAAGAGGTCTAAAGACACAAAGCAAGGTAAAAAATCTTGGGGTCATTTTGGAGTCTGACCTCAGTTTCAGCAGTCATGTCAAAGCAATAAGCAAATCAGCGTACTACCATCTCAGAAACATAGTCAGAATCAGATGTTTTGTCTCAAGCCAAGATTTAGAGAAACTAGTCCATGCTTTCATCACCAGCAGGGTGGATTACTGTAATGGACTCCTTACAGGTCTTCCCAAAAAGACCATCAGACAGCTGCAGCTCATACAGAACGCTGCTGCCAGGATTCTGACCAGAACCAAAAAATCTGAGCATATCACTCTAATCCTCAGGTCCTTACACTGGTTACCAGTTACTTTTAGAATCAACTTCAAAGTATTATTAATTGTCTATAAATCACTTAATGGTCTAGGACCCAAATACACCTCAGATATGCTCATTGAATATAAACCAATCAGACTTCTCAGATCATCAGGATCAAGTCAGTTAGAGATAACAAGGGTTCACTCAAAACAGGGCTAGTCAGCGTTTAGCCATTACGCCACCCGTAGCTGGAATCTGCTTCCAGAAGATATCAGACATTCACCAACAGTAGATACTTTAAATCCAGATTAAAAACACACTTGTTTAGCTGTGCATTCACAAACTGAGCACTGTGCTGGTTTACATCAACTGCACTTCTATTTCTAATTTATTTTATATATATACACTCATATTTTTAATCAATTTTATTGCCGTTTTATTGTTTCTTAAAATCTAAAGTTTTTGTGAACTTAAATCATTTGCATTTTAAAGATACGTTTTATTTCTTTCTGTCAATCATTTTATGTAAAGCACTTTGAATTGCACTCGTGTATGAAATGTGCTATATAAAAAAACTTGCCTTGCCTAAGAGGCTCAGCAGCCAATTTTTATGAAAGATGACAACCCCTCATTATATATGTAAACACCCTCACCTCTCTGGACCCCAACTGAATCAATCTGAAGCATCGCAAAATAATTTTATTTTATGTTAGCAGACCTTTTAGTGAGCACCCTATTATATTATGTTTTTTACTATAATTGTTGATTTTTATTTTTCGCCTCCCTTTGTGTGTTGTTCTATTCCGATTATTTGTTCTCTGTATTTATTATTTGTTGCCACCACCTGGTTGATTACATGTGTATCTTGTCTTTGCTTAATTTCTTGTCCATTTTTGTTTTGTTTTCTCTCCCTCTTTGTTCTTGGAAAATGTTACCATGGAACCATGAAAAAGAAAAGAGTGGAAACAGCCGTGGAATAACTGTGGAAGTGTATCGATGCTTGCGAAATGCTGTTCTGCAATAAATAAATTATTAAAAAAAAAAAAATTTGATGTACAAGTACAAGCACTTGAATGTGAGATAAAGACTTATTGATGCTTCCAGACGAAACATTACTACCGTATGCTTCTGTGACAGTAAAGTTTTCAGTTCATGTAGCAGAACAATGTCAAAGAGGTTTGCTATAGCAAAGACCCTGGAACTTTTAGAAATGTCATCTTTATTGTTACTAATAAACGATTCCTCTGTCTCCTTTTTCTTATTGAATGATCAGATTTGTCTGGCATCTTTGCACAGTTTTACCCACCTAGAATGAAAATCTTGTTTCAAGTGATTTTTATGTGAAAAATACCAGAATAAATAAAAACCTGTAATCCTACCAAGGACAAATTTGTCCTTGAAAGTCACAAAGAGGCTCCTCTTATGAATTCAATCACAGGGTTAATTTGCTCAAGCCACTGTTCTTTTGTCAAGGTGTCTGCCATTGGGCAGTAAATGGTGCCTTTGTAATGGTTGTGTCCAGTCTTGCTGTTCTAAACTGAGCACATTTTTCACAAATGCTGGCCTCCACTCTTCTGTGCTGTGGCTGGAGTGTTGCAGAAGATGTTGCAACAACAAAGCATGTGAAAGCAGGGCTAGGGTGGGTATCAATAGTGACCGAGGGGCTGGGTCCAGTAGGAGGGACACAGGCTTGCTCCACAATACCTTGAGGGCGCGAAAGTAGCTGGCTTCTTGTTGAAAGCTCAGGTCGGACCACCTCAGCTATGGTTTGGGTGGGCCGAGAGCGATGTCTTAGCTTACCCTGCTGTGCTTTGTGGCAGGATGCACATGTACTATCCTCTTTGGATTTGAGAGGGAGGTTCAGCAGGCAGGTGGAAGAGGCTCAGAAGCCACAGAAGACAATATCACTATATAACTGATTTAACTGTAAATCAAGAAATAAAATAAAAACATGTTTGTAGTGAT
Organism: Triplophysa tibetana; assembly: GCA_008369825.1. Taxonomy (NCBI): domain Eukaryota; kingdom Metazoa; phylum Chordata; class Actinopteri; order Cypriniformes; family Nemacheilidae; genus Triplophysa; species Triplophysa tibetana. The sequence goes on along the minus strand of CM017915.1, from coordinate 2,942,575 downwards.
CTATGTACGGTGATCATCTTGGGATAGGCAAATTTTAATAAACAAACAGAGCCTTATGTTGTGTAATTAATATATATATATATATATATAGCATGTCAAATGCCAAATTATCCAACACTTATTAGATGAGTGCAGTAAAAAGTCAATGGTCAATTGTAGCCTATCGGACCATTTTGAGAACAACATTGTGTGCTGTGTGATAGCAAATCATAACATTTATCAATGTTGAAACACATGCACTCCTACCACCTTCATCTATTGGATGGGCATAGGTGAAGCCATAAGATCTGCTGTCCTTCTAATACTAAAACTCGAAATTAAAAAACATAATAAAGAAACATAATTTTTAATGATTCCTAGAATGATGAGAAGACGATTCAACCAAGATTCGAACCCTCGGAGACAGTATACTAGTCAAGAACACTAATTCAACTGTTTCATTGTATCACGAATTAAGCCTCGCTCTGTCCATCACTACAATATATAATTAACCAAATAAACATTTTGGAAGTCTGCTTAGACACACTTGTAGCAAAATAGCTATAGCACAACTGATCTAGCAATGAAGACCACTGTAAACAACCACAGTAAATAGTTGACTCGAAATTCAACAAGTTTACTCTCACAAGAACATTGTTCATCAAGCGCAAACGTTTCCTCACTTTGGTCTGGGACAGTCGAGAGCGTAACACTCAAGAGAAACAATCTCCTCGAAGAACATATTCCTCTTAAAAGCAGTATCCTCCATGCGACAGGTAATGACAAGCACCTGTTGCCAATCAGAGTCCTAAGAGAGGCTAGTGAGAGGGACAAAAGAACAACATTTCCCAGCATCGATCACCTACAATATTTCACCAACATTTCTTTTTTCAAAATAATAGAAAAAAATAACAAATATATATACCCCCACCCAGAAATGACAAACTACCACTGTATTTTGTAACATATTCTTAACACGAAGATATTTTCAATAAACACTTACGAAATGTCGGGAGAAAGCATCAGCTATCACATTGTGCTAGCTGATCCTTTTTTGTGACAGATCTCCAAGTGAAACTCTTTCACAATGAGAGACCACCGCATTAGGCGTTGATAGAATTAAGCATACGAGATAGAAAGACCAGTGGGTTGTGGTCTGTGTACTACATCTGGGGAATAACTACTTCCAACATAGACTTCAAAGTGCAGTAGACCCACGAGGAGAGATAAGGCCTCCTTCTCTATAGTGCTTTCATTTTGCTGGCACTTAGAGAGTTTATTTTAGTAACATACCGGGTGATCTACTCCGGATACATCCTCTTGCAACAACACAGCCCCTATGTAAAGTCAATACTCTTCAATAATTGGCATATCAGAAAAACATGAATTTGTACAAATAGTATTGCCCCAACAGCAACGGTTTTGTGGAATCAAATGTACCCTTCAATACTATCCTATAACATATGGGTTGTTCATAATAAATGTGTAATTCCAAACAAAGCCAAAGAAATTCACATTAAATTCTCCATAACTTTTACCCCTGTAAATGGATATTCAACCCAATCTTTTTGTGGTGACGAAGACGAATCAGTGGTTCATTTGTTTTTCAGATGTACAGTAACAAGGTTATTTTGGACTGAGGTTTCATTATTGATTTTTAATTTGTTTATTAGTTTGATTGATATTAAAGAAGAAATGGTCCTGTGTTTATTTTCCAACACTGGCTTCACTACATGGGACAATGCTATCAGAATCCTGTGCTTGCTTGGAAAAAATTATATCCATAAATGTAAAGTTATAGGTTCTAATCCTAATTATTGTTGAGTTAAAATGTTTTGCCGAAACTCTTTATCGAAGAAAAACAAAAAAAAGGTTAAAACACACCAAATATTAGATGTAATTGTTACGTTACCAGTGAACAAAAATAGAATGTTCAATTGATTCCTTTCTAACCCCTTACTCTACTCAAAAACAAAAAAAAATACTTTTCATCATTTTCATTTTTATTTTTCATTTTTTTCTTCTCTGTATATTATGTTTACAAATATATTGTTATACATAATATTGAAATGCATCCTTTGTACTATTTTCAATATAAATGTTTATAATAGCTAAAGGCTAAATAAAGCTTGACTTGATGATAATAATCATTTTAAAAAACGTCGGACACCTGCTGCTTGCCGTAGAGTGACGTATGCGTCGCGTTTCCTTTTCAACGCGTGAAAGAAGTGGATTAGATAGAGGATTTGTCCAATAAGCAAACGTTTAAATTGTGTATGCGATGTGCCGCTTAACACTGTGTGCCTTAAATCACTAATTTAAGCAGGAGCCTCTTATTGTTGTAATTGTTCTAGTAAAGATGTCAATTTGAGATAAACCCTCTGGGCATGCAGTTCTTATTCACCACTCATTGTGAAGTGAGTATACAAAACGAATGAATAAGTATTAGTGGAACTGAAGCCGTTAGAATTAACCCGAAACGCACGTGATCTTTGTCGTACGGTGTATCTAGCCAATCACGAAAACCCATGTCGTCATCACAGCCAGTTTTTTTACTTTAAACACGCCTTTACAGACAGTCTACAGTCTTTTTTTTATAATGCTAAGAACAAAGACACATACAACATACGTATTACAACCAGGGAAGCTAGGTATATAAAAAAATTAATAGACAATAAAAACAGGACCTTTAAATTATTCAACATTTTTAATAGATAAACATAAGTTAACAGCTTTTCTGTTGGTACTAGTTGGAATGACCAAAACATTTTTTTTTTTTTTTAATGAATACTTTATTTTACCAGGATAGTCCCATTGAGATAACAAAATCTCTTCTCCCAGGGGGTCCTGGCCAAAATGGCAGCATACAAAGTTTCACAATAAAACAATTTCAAAACAACATATAACAAACAAGATCATTTGCCCTACATCCAGATAATTACAGATATGTAATTTACTTATAACAGGTACATGTTTCCTTCAAAGTGGACCATAGAAGGTTTATTAAGATATTTACAGAAGGGAGTGTTTCCAGCATAATAATACTCTGCGACTCGTTGCATAACGAAGGAGCAAAAAAAGAGAAGGCAGTTTTGCCTATCTCAGAATGTACTCTAGGGACATTTAAGAGAAGTTTAGTTGAAGATCTGGTATTGCAATTACAAGTATAAAAAGATAAAAGACTGCAGATATATGTGGGTAATTTTCCCAACAATGCCTCAAGAATAAACAGCAACATGTGCACTTTCCTTCTTTGAAACAAGGAGGACCATCCCAACAATTCAGACAATGTACAGTGATGGGTGCGTGAAGAAACACTCGTCACAAAACGTAAAGCAGCATGGTATACATAGTCCAATTTTTGAAGTGAAGATAAACTTGCATGCATATAGATCACATTGCCATATTCTAATACTGAAAGGAAACAACTCTGTATAATTCTCTTTCGTGATTTAAAAGGAAAGCATTTCTTTTAACGGAAAAGAAAAGCCAACTTTAATCTAAGCTTTTTTTAAAAGTTTTTCAATATGAATCTGAAATCCCGGTTTGTCATCCAACCATATGCCCAAGTGTTTATAACAATTCACTCTTTCAATAGATTCTCCTTGTGAAGTTAAAAAAGAATGATCAGTTTCCGTACGACAACGAGTGAAAAGCATGTATTTTGTTTTCTTTGCGTTTAAAGCCAGTTTTAAGTTGGATAATGATAATTGCAATAACTGAAAGGATTCTTGCAAGAGCTCAATGTCTTGATTCACTAAATGTGCTACTGTGTATATATTTGTGTCAGCAGCATATAAATGAATTCTAGCTGAGGTTATCCCACAACCAAGGTCATTCATATAAATAGAGAATAAAACTGTGGCTAAAATCGAACCCTGTGAAACACCTTTTGTTGTTTTTAATTCCTTTGAAGTAAAATTTTCGACTGAGACACATTGAGTTCTTTCTGTTAGATAATTATTGAACCAATTTAACGTCATTTCGCTAAAACTTATATGCAACTTAATCTCTGCAATAAAAGTTTATGATCTACAGAGTCAAATGCTTTAGAGAGATCTATAAATAATGCTGTGCAATGTTGTTTACTATCTAGGTATTTAACAATATCATTTGTAACCAGCAAAGCTGCTGTTATAGTACTATGACCTGGTCTAAAGCCTGACTGAAATTCATTAAATATTTTATTATCGGTTTCACTTGATCATTGACTAAAGATTCGAATATTTTTGCCAACACAGACAACCTACTAATTGGCCGATAATGATCCAGAACTGATGGGTCACCAGCCTTTAACAAAGGTAAAACTGACGCGGATTTCCATGCACGAGGAATAACATTTGGGATTAAACTCAGGTTAAAAATAGATGTAATGGGCTCTGTTATAAGATCTGCAGAGATTTAAAAAAAATAAGGTTCTATTTTATCAGGCCCTGCTGATTTTTTTATGTCCAAATTAGATAGAACTTCATGAACTTGAGAAGCTAAAATAGGAATAAAATTAAACTGCTGACTCTGAGTAGTATGACATGAAATAGCTTCCACATTTTCTTCTTTCCTTAAGTAACTACAATTGTGGGTCTCCCCCGCCGAAATAAAATACCTATTAAAATCATTTACAATATTCTCTTTATCCTTAATTATACTCTCATTTAATTTTAAATGATCAGGTAGACTGGTTCAAGTATTTTTACCAGAAACTGATTTGGTCAGTTTCCTAAAAGAAGATGGATCATTTAAACTTCATTTCACTTTAAAGGTGATTATTAGGAACACCATACTAATACTGTGTTTGAGCCCCTTTCACCTTCAGAACTGCCTTAATTCTACGTGGCATTGATTCAACAAGGTAGTGAAAGCATTCTTTAGAAATGTTGGCATATTGATAGGATAGCATCTTGCAGTTGATGGAGATTTGTGGGATGCACGAAGCTCCCGTTCCACCACATCCCAAAGATGCTCTATTGGGTTGAGATCTGGTGACTGTGGGGGCCATTTTAGTACAGTGAACACATTGTCATGTTCAAGAAACCAATTTGAAATGATTGGAGCTTTGTGACATGGTGCATTATCCTGCTGGATGTAGCCATCAGAGGATGGGTACATGGTGGTCATCAAGGGATGGACCTGGTCAGAAACAATGCTCAGGTAGGCCGTGGCATTTAAACGATGCCCAATTGGCAATAAGGGGCCTAAAGTGTGCCAAGAAAACATCCCCCACACCATTACACCTCCACCATAATTGCATTAATGAGAAATTGAACAGGTGTTCCTAATAATCCTTTAGGTGAGTGTATATTCTCATTTGTCGTACGGAAGGTCTTAGTTGGGCTAAGCAGACCAAAGAGAAAAAACTGTGAAGTTTCTTTAAGAAGATTTAATTTTCTTCACGGACAGGTTCCAACCAGGATTCCATCACAAAAGTCATATCCAGGAAAATAAAGTACAAACAATAATAAAAACGAAAAATAAAGGAAACCATAACATGATAATGTTTACATGAGACCATCAAACATATTGGCTACTGCCCAACAGTCACCCTTGGTTCTCTCTCCAACCCCCCCCCTTTTTGTCCAAACAATTAGACTCTTTATAGTTGAGGCTCCTCCCCTCAAATTCAAATGGACCAATGGCAAGACTCTCCAATACTCTCCAATACCATCTACATAGTTTATTTAGCAAATCATGTTTAACATCCACAATTACCCATGAATTTTAGCTTCTTTATCAAGCTCCCTTATACTCATAAAACCCCACGAGTTTTAGGAATCCTAAGACATACATTTAAATGTAATCGTTTAAACATTTTCCATACTTAAACTCCTCCTCCTCTAAGAAGGTATAAAGCAGGCTTCCTGTTCGCGAGCTCCTCCTATTAGGAAGTTCCAGGAAGAAGGTAAGAAAAGATTTCACCATTAATCAACAAGTCCTTATTGCCATAATTTACATTCATCTTTCTCTTATTTACAGGCATAACCGGCTAAGACCAACAAACATGAGTTGCAATGGAATGTGCACCTTCCATTCTACACATGTAAGGGAAAAAGAAAACGTGAATAAAGTTATCTTAAACACAGAACCCATTGTTTGATTCTTTGGCTCAAAAGTTACATACCTCACTTTATCACATCATTTATCAAATTTAAATTATAATCACATTTAGATCCTTTTACTAATTTTGTACAATTAATTCTTAATGTTCTATAATTTATTCATTCCATTTGATTATTAGTTTTCTTTGCTTTAGCCCATGCGGCATCTCTTCTTTTTATAAGTGAAGATATGGATTCATTAAACCAGGGATTATCTCTATTTTCGCACTCTAAAAAAAAGATTTCTCAAATTCTTTAAACAGAACAAAGAAGAGAGGCGTATTGCCGGAAAACGTACACGTATGAATATAATATTTAAGTAAAAAACCAAAGAAATTGATTAAATAAGCTTCATTCGTTATACTTTGATGACATTTGAACAACCAAAGGTCATCACAGCCTGGTGCAGCCGCTCCACAATTAACATTCATCGTCCACAATCTGCAGTGAAGTGTACATGACAAATTCCACATATAATACATAAACATACCAAGAAAGAAAGAAGAAAATGCTGTAAAAATCACACTGACAAACGAAAAGTCATCAAGAAAGAGTTTCAATATTTAGCTTTTGTACATTCTACCTCTTTCAATCACTTGACATGTAAGGAAAAGTTATCTTGAAAACTATTATCAATTGTCTTTAAGTTCTCGCGCTATTTCAATGCATCACGTGACAGTCACGAAGCAAAGGAAGTAGTAGGACAAACTTGTCACCCGCCGCCAGCGCAGAGTCACAAGACGCAGAAGACATGTAGTGTTCTGTTATTACGTGATAAACGTGGCCGTGCAGGAGAGTCTCAATCCTGTGATAGAAACCGATGTCTCTATCACGTCATGATCCGAGAAGGAGAGCTCTCCATCCCGCACGACCACGAATTGGACAAGGCGTCGTCCTCTACCTATACTTCCAAATGACGGTATTTCAAACGGTCGTAAACACAGACAAATTTCATTAAAGTTTCATTTTGAGATTTACGAGTCAGAAAATCGATTATTATACACATTGTTGTCTAAAAGGGACAATTATATGTATAAATGAGTAATAAAAACATGGCAAAATGGAAGACAGACCATGCAAAGTGCTACCTCGTTGATTATTCAAAACAACAGCCAATGACAAGTCTCCACCGTCAGCCCAAGCAATAACTGGACAAAAAATAGGCTTGTTCGACTTCATTCGGCGACGCAAGAATCTGCAGCCGCCTGAAAACAGCGATGCAGTCTGTTTAGACACTTTGTCCGACTTTGATCGTCGCAGCAGCCGTTTTACGATCACATGTGCCAACAAAGTATCGCGAGAGTAAACGAGACCAGCCGCTCAGGTCAGGCAAAGACTGTGAAGGAGGGTGGAGAAGGGGAAAGAAGAAATAAAAGAAAGGGATGATTTTATTTATGACTTTGTCCACCAGCAGTAAAGTTTTTTTTTCTTTGGGTTTCATAAATTATTGTAAGAACATTGTTTTCTTTCTAACAATGCATTTCAGTGGGAGTAAAGATGATCATAACGTTACTGGTTTGAATCCCACAGTTGGCAGAATTTAAAGTTGTCACTTTACGTTGTTACTGTTTTACGCATTACAACATTATTTGTGTTATTCCTTATTACAATTTAAATTTGATGGCCATAAAGCTATGTGTATGACCAATACAATCTTTAATCTTGAAATTTGAAATGAACATTGTGTTCAAAATATATAACAGATTCTAGACATTTTTACAGGTCTTTTTACAGTTTTAGAGTTTAGGCACTTTTAAGACTAATCCTATTAGAAACAACTAATGTCCCTCATAGCCAATCTTTTATCAATTCCTGGATTCATTCACTCTTCTTTTAGTCAATCCATTTATTTTTGAAAGCTTAAAACAAATAATAGTACCTAGTAGCTGGAATCTGCTTTCAGAAGACATCAGATGTGCTCCAACAGTAGCCACTTTTAAATCCAGATTAAAAACACATTTGTTTAGCAGTGCATTTTCAACCTGAGCACTGTGCTGGTTCACACCTACTGCACTTTTATTTCTATCTTTTGTTTCCTTGCGTTTTACTCTTTTTTTATGCAGATTTCGAATCCATTTCATTTCCTTTTTATTATCATTTACATCCTTAAGTTGTATTTGTAATGTTAAATCAATACTATTAAAGATGTCTTATGCATTATGGGTTCTATGTGTTATGAATCACCTGTGTATGAAGTGTGCAGTATAAATGAACTTGCCTTGCCTCTAACTTTTGACTATACAATAGCAAATGTACTGGAGCAAATCAAAACAAAACCAAGAAGAGAGAGAGAAGCATTTATGTCCAAACTTATTTTCAATCACTCATATCAAACTTTCTTTAATTCCTTGATTCACTCATCCTTCTTTTCTGTCTTTTCAAGTGCAACACAAAACATACATCAATAAAACTGTTATAGATGAATAATCCTCTTTCTTTAGGTTGTTATTAAAGCAAAAGTTCACCCCAAAATGAATATGATGTATTCAAACCTGTATGACTTTCTTTCTTCTGCAGAAGACAAAAGAAGATGTTTTGAAGAACGTTGGTAACAGAAACAGGCAGTTTTTTATTTCCTCCAACCACTGCTCCTTTGGTACAGCCTCTACAGAGGGGCAGTATACAATCCTCTTATCTTCCTCTTCAATTGTGCCTGGCCGATGGTTCTAATGGGCAAGTGGTATTGGTGAGCGAACAAAACACATGCAAAGGTGAACATGTATGACAAGTCAAAGAGCAAAAGTGGAGAAAGCTAAATGTTGCTGACCTGCTGGTGTGTGTGAGGACCAGAGAGAGCTGGTTCCTACGCTTCACAAGATACTCTGCTCTGAGAGAATTTTTTCACCAGAGTTATCCACAGCCTGAAAAAAACAGTGATGAGCAACAATTTGAGGATTGTGAAGTTGGACTAAACACAGACACATATACACTAATCTACATAGATGACCAGACACCTTATTGCGTTCTAACCTGCCAACGGATGTGAAGCCACCAGAAGTGTTTAGTGGACATCTTACTATTTCTACGAACATATTTGCTCGAATCACAGCATATTATTGTCACATGAATAGTTCTTTAGAATTACAAGTGTTTTTATAAGTTGTAGTTCTTAATTCTGATTGGTCAATAGCTGTGCTTTCTTCAGGATCAAGCACAGGTATGACCGCCGCTGAACCTAACGATTCAGTGTATATAATATGTTATTTACATACCGCAGACTCATCAGTAGATGCCGAGGTGCCTGACTGTGGCATGGAGTCAACAGCCAATGTGGTGGAGGCAGCAGCTAGGAAGGAGAGAGAATCAGAGGAGAACATCCAAGGTTTGGTCTTCATCAAAGCCCTCGTCTTCTTCGTACCCTCCTTCATCCACATCCTCAAGCATGTTCTCTGTCTTCTCCGAGTCGGGATCCACCACGAGGGGCTGTCCAGTCTGACTCAGGAGAACAAAAAGACACACACACATATATGACTAATGATATTCAAACCATAGCACGTAGATCAAATTGTAATTCAACTTCTGTGTTTACAATGAGCGTAAACACAGCCATATCCACAGTGAGAAGGGACGCTGGCTTGCTGGTCACTCGCCCGATCCTGATTCCACCTGTTCAAGCCATCCAGGAGGTAGAGCTGGAAATTCAGAGCATTGGCAGTAGTTCCTATAGAGAAAAAATATACCAATAGGAAGGGACATGATTTTCTATCTGAATAATAAATACATCATTAAAAACGAAATGTATCAAAAGTTATGCGAGATACCGACCTGGAATGAACCTGTTCAAGTGGCAGTGGAAAGACTACAGGGATGCGGACCCTCAGCGATACCTGGTCAGGATGATCCCCGCCTTTGAGGTGGTGCCGACTTTAGTGTAGAGTGGCATTCCTGGAATGTCCTGAATGCACTCCCATTTGCCCCACCCAGCTCCTGCAGCAGCTTCTCGATGGGGCGTATTGTGGCCTCCTCATTGCGTGCCCTCCTGTAGCAGTAAAGGCTGAGCTCTTTCTTACCGATGCTCCTGTCCACTAGGAGGTCAGTGATAGTTGGCAAACCCTCCTGCATCAGTTGTCGTCTTTTTGCCTGCCGCAACAGGCTGAGGTCTCCTCCATCACCCTCAAAGATGCAGGTGGACAGCATTGCGATGAAGGTGGGGTAGTCAGGATGGGTGTCGGTGGTGCAGCACACCTCCTTATAAAGTGCCAGATGTCCAGCCGTATGTGGAGATCTGGCCACTTCCAAAACCTGGACTGCAGTTTGGTGGTTTCCCCCTCACTCACGCAGTGAGTGACACCTGCAACCATCTAGTCCAGTCCTGGCCCCTCCTTCACCTCCAGGACACTGGTCAGGATCAGTCCGACCTAGTTGCCAATGGAGGTTACCCAGAGTACTGTCCCCCGTCCATGACCAGCCAGCTTCTTTGTGATCTGACATTTACAAATGTAACAACATATTCATGATGTAATGTTACCACTGACAACAATTTCATTTTGATTTCACTTTCGAGTTGTTCCAAATCTGTATGAATGTATTTGTTGTGATGAACACAGTGAAAGATATTTGGAAGAATGCTTACTGTATAACCAGACAGATTTTGCCTCCGATTGACTGCCATAATAGGAAAATACAATAGTAGTCATAAGTGACAGAAGTGTTTGCTGTCCTACATTCTTCAGAATGTCTTCTTCTGTTTTTCTAAGGTAGTCAATGGGTGTTGAGATCTGTTTGCTTATAAGCAAATATCTTTCGCTGTATTCATCAGAACAATGAAATGTATGCAGATTCTTGAAGGTGAGCAAATGAACACAGAATTTCCATTGTTGGGTGAAGTATCCATGCTGGTGATCAGTGTGTGCTTTGGTTTGACTCTTGAACCTTGACCTTCTTTTGAATTGCTATTTGATTCATATTTTTCAGTAACTGCATTAGTGTTTTGTAACGTACACTTATTCAATCATATTGAAAAGCTGTTCAAGTTATATATGTCTGCCTCTGAGCTGAAATTGCATCTGATTTAAATCATAATTTAACATTTATGGTTCCAGCTGATGGAAAGCTCTCTGTAAAATGATTTCTTTGCCATTGAGGCACACTTATACACTCGACCAACAAACCTCATTAATGGTGGAAAGCAATCATGGATAAGTTTTGAACTATGCGCACAGCAAGCATTGCAGCATGAAGCGGTTCAGTTGATTGTCACCATTGTTGAGATTCAAGTGTGGATTGCTGATGTCTCGGTGTGTACTGCTGGTGCAGTGGTTAAATCTTTTGTGTATTTATCAAATCAGCACTTTTTGTAAATGACTAAAGCTGTAGCACATCATTCATTTGAGTCACACCACTTCACAAGAATTTTCCACCATAAAGTAACATTGTTGAGACCACACGTTTAGGAAGAATTCACATTAATAATATGATCCAACAGATCAACTAAAACAAACACGAATAATAACTAACAACAATTCAACGTCTAAACCTAAATAAGAGCAACAATAACCGACAATAGTGGTAAAAATGGCTGGTAGGGTCTAACAGCGTGTTAGTATTTGATAACATCTTGGTGTATAACACAGTCTGACTGTTTATTACCAGCCTGGTGGAACCCATCTTTAAGATGTTACCAAAGATGGATGTGAAGCTGGCCTTCATTTGATCAATTTGGGAGAGGATGTTTCTGCCATATACAGACAGCAGCCAATGACTGGTGGGGATGTGTGTTGGGCTCTCGCGGCTCCTGGCAGACCACAGGAAGGAGACTGGGTCGATCAACAAAGTCAGAACACTTCCCAAGATAGTGTGCCAACCGATTCAGCCATTCCTCCCTATGGTTCTCCTTTAACTTCTGCAACAAACGAGCTGGACTGTTGAAAAACATCTCCATGCAACTCTGAAAGTCTCCCTGTGATTCAACAACAGACACACATTAGGCCCATATCCTGGTCTAAACCAATCAATGATAGTGAAGGGCGGATCCCCCTCTGATTGGCCGTGGTCCAGATACTCCAGTACGAGTTTGTACCAGAGGTCGCGCTTACCTAAAATTCTCTGGTGTTGACAAATTTTTTTACCAATGATGGAAAAATCTGAAGGCCGTCTGTCATTCTGGTGGATCACAATGAGGGCAATTTGTAAATCTCCGTTTTCAACTATCAAAGTAAACCTAACTTCACCATAACATGAACAATGAAGGACTATCGATGAATGCACATATCCTGCCAGTCATGTGTAAACTATGGAATGCAAATTAGTTTTATACAATGTTTTCGTGAGATGACAGAGCTCCCAGTCTGCAGCACTGGGTGTTATCCCCGGTCCGCTGCTCACGTGAGTCGGAACGCGATCGCAAAACATACAAGGGATGATCAAAAGTCCAGAAACTATGCACATGATAAACAACGTAAAACTTGCTTTACTGCTTATAAGTTGTTGTGCGTAATTTATTTTAGCTTCTTTGTGTAGTGATAATGGCAGAGCTCTCGTTCTTTAAGTGTGTGCTGCACCATTTTCCAGTATTTTTATAGACTTCAACACTAGGAAATGTTTTTTAATGATATTGTTATTAGAGTGAATGTCTTACCACTGTAAAGTGACTTTTACTTGTGATACTGGACTGTTGTGCTTTTATTTTCATCGCTTAACTTCTGTTGTATTCAAATACAACAAGTTCTGAGACGCAAGTACAGCGTGATGACGTCACGAACATAATAATTACCACCTAAAGCCACCTTGCACCATAGTGACGGTTCATTTAGATAATGAAAGATTTTTACGTTCGGAAATGCGTGTGCTGCAGTCAGACAGAGAGAGGTTAGCAGCCTAATGCCGTCAGTTAGACAGAGTGGATGAAGCAGTGGATGATGAGAGAAGATGAAAGAACAATTGATAACTTTTTCGTGAATAATGTTAAGTTTAGGCCTGATCCGTCCGAATATCATAAGTTAATGCTCTGACACGGAGCCGTCCTGCTTCCAGGTTATGTCAAGTCCTGGTCCATTTATCTTGAGATCTTTTAAGTTTAAATCTCAGTTCAGTGGAGCACTTTAATCACCAACACTTTTTTAGTAAGTTACCTTTCTTGTAGATTTGGGCTCCAAATAAAGAACTTTGTGTTGACCAAATTGTTAGTTAATCGTTTACAAGCCAATTTTGCCTATATGGACATAAAAAAAGGGAACTGGTAAAACCATTTAAATGTTAAATGCGTTAAATGCGATGCGGTTGAAAATTTGGGTGCACCTAAATTTTGTGCTGGTGCACCTAAGAAAAAAAGTTAGGCGCACCAGTGCAACTAGTGCAAAAAGTTACAGAGCCCTGTGATGTCTAACACAGCTTCAAATCTTGCCGCAGTTTTCCAGAGTGAAATAAGGTGTTGGCAATCCACCTCTGGTCCTCCACAGGGATGGACCTGTTCCATTCAACTGGCACCATGATTGTAGCTGAGTCTTCAGCAGGTGCTTGGCTGGACTCCTTAAGACCCCTTCTGTTTGGTAGACAATTTGGTTTTAATATAAATAAAGGCTGCACTAATATACACAACAGCTTGTATAATACATTGGTGTTGTTATACTCACAGAGGATGAACCAGGACTGTGGCTCCTCACAGAGGATGGAGAAGGGTCGGCTGTCCTCACAGAGGATGGAGAAGGGTCGGCAGTCCTCAAAGAGGATGGAGAAGGGTCGGCAGTCCTCACAGGGGATGGAGAAGGGTCGGCGGTCCTCACTGAGGATGGAGAAGTGTCGGCGGTCCTCACAGAGGATGGAGAAGGGTCGGCAGTCCTCACAGAGGATGGAGAAGGGTCAGCTGTCCAAACTGAGGATGGAGAAGGGTCAGCTGTCCTCACAGAGGATGGAGAAGGGTCAGCTGTCCTCACAGAGGATGGAGAAGAGTCGGCGGTCCTCACAGAGGATGGAGAAGGGTCAGCTGTCCAAACTGAGGATGGAGAAGGGTCAGCTGTCCTCACAGAGGATGGAGAAGGGTCGACGGTCCTCACAGAGGATGGAGAAGGGTTGGCGGTCCTCACAGAGGATGAAGAAGGGACGGCGGTCCTCATTGAGGATGGAGAAGGGTCGGCGGTCCTCACAGAGGATGGAGAAGGGTCAGCAGTCCTCACAGAGGATGGAGAAGGGTCAGCTGTCCAAACTGAGGATGGAGAAGGGTCAGCTGTCCTCACAGAGGATGGAGAAGGGTCAGCTGTCCTCACAGAGGATGGAGAAGGCTCAGCTGTCCTCACTGAGGATGGAGAAGCGTCAGCTGTCCTCACAGAGGATGGAGAGGGGTCAGCGGTCTTCACAGAGGATGGAGAAGGGTCGGCGGTTCTCACAGAGGATGGAGAAGCGTCAGCTGTCCTCACAGAGGATGGAGAAGGGTCGGTGGTCCTCACAGAGGACGGAGAAGGGTCAGCTGTCCTCACAGAGGATGGAGAAGGGTCGGTGGTCCTCACAGAGGATGGAGAAGGGTCAGCTCTCCAAACTCAACTCAACTCAACTTTATTTATATAGCGCTTTTTACAATTTTCATTGTTACAAAGCAGCTGTACATGAGACACATTGAATACAAGTAAAAAACTAAAGGCATATACCTGTAAAAACAAGAAAAAGGTGAAAACAACAAAGACAGACATACAAATGCTCCACACACACGATATGCAAACATACATACACACACACATTGACATAGACGCACACACACACAGTGAAAGCACACATTGGCGATAAAGGAGAAAGAACCACAGGTCAAATATTAAACGGACTCTAAATTCTTATGTGCAATATTAATTATGTCTAATTTCGGAATTCAAAAGCAGCCCCCCCGGCCAGGCAGATAGTGCAAAACAATATGCAAACGGTGGTGAGGAACCCAAAACTCCCATCGAGAAAAAAAACCTCAGGAGAACCCAGGCCCAACCAGGGGATTCCAGTTCCCCTCTGGCAAAAGCTGCTGCCTCTGCACAAGCTCAACAGTGCTTGCACAACAAGGCTAAATAAAAATAAAAGATGATAGATTTAAGATTATCATTAACAATCTAATAACATTTGAAATGTTGTAGGAAAATCAAAGTTGTCGCGTCCTTTATCCAGCTCTATCCTCTTAGCTCTTGTCAGGTCACCGCTTCCCATTCTCAGCTCTGCCATCAGGTCTGGGCATGAACTGCATCCTGCGGTAACCTTGGAACAAAGAGACAAGACTGGCTGAGAGTAGAGTACTGTTCTGCACTCTTTGATGCAACAAGTACATCATTTGTTGTTGGATGTGTTCCTGGTTCCGGTTGATCTAAATAATGCAGCCTAAATCCTATGAGGATTAATATTATGGAGGTGTAGTGTATGCAACATTAAAAAGATGAGTCTTTAGTCTAGATTTAAACTGACAGAGTGTGTCTGCCTCCCGGACCGTGCAGGGAAGAATATTCCAAAGTTTAGGCGCTAGATAAGAAAAGGATCTTCCACCTGCACTTGATTTTGAAATTCTAGGTATTACCAACTGACAGGACGCCTGAGAGCGTAATGTACGTTGAGGTCTGTAATACAATAGAAGTTCATTCAAATACTGCGGCGCTAGACCATGTAGGGCTTTATAGGTAATAAGCAAGATCTTAAAGTTAATGCGATGCTTTATAGGTAACCAGTGCAAGGTTGACAGAACCGGGGTTATATGCTCATACTTTTTTGTACGTGTAAGAACTCGAGCTGCCGCGTTTTGAACAAGTTGCAGTTTTTGTAATAGGCCTGCAGGGCATCCACCTAGAAGTGCATTACAATAATCTAGTCTTGATGTCATGAATGCATGAATTAATTTCTCTGCATCTGACAGTGACAGCATATGACGTAGTTTAGATATATTCTTAAGATGGAAAAATGCAATTTTACAGGTGTTGGCGACATGGCTTTCAAATGACAGAGTACTATCGAATACAACGCCAAGATTCTTAGCTGATGATGAGGATTTTATGGAGCATCCGTCAATCGTTAAGCAGTATTCTTGGTTGTTACGTATAGCGGTTTTCGGTCCAGTAAGTAACACTTCTGTTTTGTCCGAGTTTAGTAGTAAAAAATTGTTACTCATCCACATTTTTAAGTCAACTATGCAATCCTTTATTCGATGAAACTGCTGGGTTTCATGAGGCTTCGAGGAAATATAAAGTTGAGTATCATCAGCATAACAGTGAAAGCTAATTCCGTGTTGCTTTATTATATCTCCTAGAGGTAGCATGTATAATGCGAAGAGCAGAGGCCCCAAAACTGAGCCCTGTGGAACACCGTACTGGACTTGTGATTTGCGGGACACCTCATTGTTTATTGCTACAAATTGAAAACGGTCAGATAAATAAGACTTAAACCATTTCAATGCTATTCCGTTAATGCCGACGTGATTTTCGAGTCTATGTAGAAGTATGCTGTGGTCAATGGTGTCAAATGCAGCACTGAGGTCTAGCAGCACCAATAATGAAATACAGCCACGGTCAGACGCTAAAAGCAGATCATTTGTAACTCTGATCAAAGCAGTCTCTGTACTGTGACATGCTCGAAATCCAGACTGGAGTTCATCATTAATGTAATTCCTTTGGAGGAATGTGTCCCGCAAATCACTTTTGTGTCCCGCAAATCACAAGTCCAGTACGGTGTACCACAGGGCTCAGTTTTGGGGCCTCTGCTCTTCGCATTATACATGCTACCTCTAGGAGATATAATAAAGCGACACGGAATTAGCTTTCACTGTTATGCTGATGATACTCAACTTTATATTTCCTCGAAGCCTCATGAAACCCAGCAGTTTCATCGAATAAAGGATTGCATAGTTGACTTAAAAATGTGGATGAGTAACAATTTTTTACTACTAAACTCGGACAAAACAGAAGTGTTACTTACTGGACCGAAAACCGCTATACGTAACAACCAAGAATACCGCTTAACGATTGATGGATGCTCCATAAAATCCTTGTCATCAGCTAAGAATCTTGGCGTTGTATTCGATAGTACTCTGTCATTTGAAAGCCATGTCGCCAACACCTGTAAAATTGCATTTTTCCATCTTAAGAATATATCTAAACTACGTCATATGCTGTCACTGTCAGATGCAGAGAAATTAATTCATGCATTCATGACATCAAGACTAGATTATTGTAATGCACTTCTAGGTGGATGCCCTGCAGGCCTATTACAAAAACTGCAACTTGTTCAAAACGCGGCAGCTCGAGTTCTTACACGTACAAAAAAGTATGAGCATATAACCCCGGTTCTGTCAACCTTGCACTGGTTACCTATAAAGCATCGCATTAACTTTAAGATCTTGCTTATTACCTATAAAGCCCTACATGGTCTAGCGCCGCAGTATTTGAATGAACTTCTATTGTATTACAGACCTCAACGTACATTACGCTCTCAGGCGTCCTGTCAGTTGGTAATACCTAGAATTTCAAAATCAAGTGCAGGTGGTAGATCCTTTTCGTATCTAGCGCCTAAACTTTGGAATATTCTTCCCTGCACGGTCCGGGAGGCAGACACACTCTGTCAGTTTAAATCTAGACTAAAGACTCATCTTTTTAATCTTGCATACAATACTCCTCCATAATATTAATCCTCAGAGGATTTAGGCTGCATTATTTAGATCAACCGGAACAAGAAACACATCCAATAAAAATGATGTACTTGTTGCATCAAAGAGTGCAGAACAGTACTCTACTCTCAGCCAGTCTTGTCTCTTTGTTCCAAGGTTACCGCAGGATGCAGTTCATGCCCAGACCCGATGGCAGAGCTGAGAATGGGAAGCGGTGACCTGACAAGAGCTAAGAGGATAGAGCTGGATAAAGGACGCCACAACTTTGATTTTCCTACAACATTTCAAATGTTATTAGATTGTGAATGATAATCTTAAATCTATCATTTACCTTATTAAGTTTATTTTTTATTTTTATTTAGCCTTGTTGTGCAAGCACTGTTGAGCTTGAGCAGAGGCAGCAGCTTTTGCCAGAGGGGAACTGGAATCCCCTGGTTGGGCCTGGGTTCTCCTGAGGTTTTTTTTCTCGATGGGAGTTTTGGGTTCCTCACCACCGTTTGCATATTGTTTTGCACTATCTGCCTGGCCGGGGGGGCTGCTTTAGAATTCAGAAATTAGACATAATTAATATTGCATATAAGAATTTATAGTCCGTTTAATATTTGACCTGTGGTTCTTTCTCCTTTATCGCCAATGTGTGCTTTCACTGTGTGTGTGTGCGTCTATGTCAATGTGTGTGTGTGTATGTATGTTTGCATATTGTGTGTGTGGAGCATTTGTATGTCTGTCTTTGTTGTTTTCACCTTTGTCTTGTTTTTACAGGTATATGCCTTTAGTTTTTTTACTTGTATTCAATGTGTCTCATGTACAGCTGCTTTGTAACAATGAAAATTGTAAAAAGCGCTATATAAATAAAGTTGAGTTGAGTTGAGAGGAAGGAGCATAATTGAGTTGAAACGACTTTTTCCAGAACTTTAGATATAAATGGTAAATTCGATATAGGCCTGTAATTCCCTAGTTCTTTAGGGTCGAGTTTTTTTTTTTAAAAGAGGCCTTATAACAGCAACCTTAAATGCTTTAGGCACATGTCCTAATGTCAGAGATGAGTTAATAATACTAAGAAGAGGATCTGGGAGAATTTCTTGGAGCATTTCTTTCAGTAGTTTTGTAGGTATAGGGTCTAGCATGCATGTTGTTGATTTAGATGATCTAATGATTTTAGACAGTTCATCGTGATCTACTGTAGAAAATAATTGCAATTTCTCCTTTGGGGTGCTGTAGTTAGTTTGTTCAGCGGGATTCACTACAGGTTGCATTGTTATAATTTTTTCTCTTATATCTTGGATTTTACTAGTGAAGTAGTTCATAAATTCATCACTGTTATGCTGATAATCAGAATCTGACGTCGCTGACGACTTATTTTTTGTTAATTTAGCCACGGTGTTAAATAAAAACCTAGGGGGTCAAACTGAGGATGGAGAAGCGTCGGCGGTCCTCACAGAGGATGGAGAAAGGTCAGCTGTCCTCACTGAGGATGGAGAAGGGTCGGCGGCCCTCACAAAGGATGGAGAAGGGTCAGCTGTCCTCACTGAGGATGGAGAAGGGTCAGCTATCCTCACTGAGGATGGAGAAGGGTCAGCTATCCTCTCTGAGGATGTAGAAGGGTCAGCTATCCTCACTGAGGATGGAGAGAGGGTGGCGGTCCTCACAGATGAAGGAGATGGGGTGGGGGGCCTCAAAGAGGATGAAGAAGGAGAGGGCTTCCGATCTACTAAATTGGGCTTCAGTGAGTCCAACTGGGAGCCGCCAAAGTGTGACTTTGTGAATTGTAAAGAAAAAGAAAATGAATGTCATTATGCAGCATGATGGAAGTTACATACAGCATTTGAGTGTATAGCCTACTGTGTGTGTGTGTGTGTGTGTGTGTACTTGTTTAACTCTCCTGTTATGTGCACATTCGAGCAATGATTTAATGTTTTTAATTGACCCCAACAATTTCAATGTATGATTTTGTCATTTGCTTTTTAAGTCACAAAGTTTTGATTTGATTTGTATGTAGTTGCACATTTGATTTGATTCTCTAAATGAAGTTCCTGCAAAAACTACAAGATGTTGATTTTCAAAAAAGGCATGAGAAAAATATATGAAAATAACTGAAAACGTTATACATGATTTTCATACGTTTATGATCATATAAATTAAAAGTCTAACCTTACCACTTCTTAGACTCAATGATTAAAAATACAATCATGATTCTTTTGATAAGATGTCAAAGAGGATCGACTATACTTGTGAAGGCAAAATGTCTTCATTTAAATTATTATGAAAGAAGGTTTACTAATCTAGTGTTTTGCACGTTCCTGTGATGGGCAGGCTTATGTCATGGGTTTGTCATAGAAAATATCATTCAAGTGATAGTTCATCCAAAAATGAAAATTGTGTCATCATTTACTCACCCTCTTGTCATTTCAAACCTGTATGACTTTCTTTCTTCTGCAGATAACCGAACCGAACAGCGCTGGCACCCATTCCTACAAAACCACAATAGAGGTAAATAGGTGCTGTCGATGTTCGATTAACAACATTCTTCAAAATATCTTAATTTGTCTTCTGCAGAAAAAAGAAGGTCAAAAGGTTTGAAATGACAAGGGGCCAAGTAAATGATGACCAAATTCACTTTAATCTGATAAAGAATCAATTTAAATTCTATGCAATGTCCTCACTAATACAAAATCAAACAATGTGTGTGTGTGTGTCTGACTGATCAGTTTGCCAAAGTATGCTAGAATAATTTTGAACTTGGTGGGCTGTATATCCTATCGAACAAATACTAAACACATTAACTAGAGAGAATATATTCACCATTGACATACTTGGAGGAGGCCTCAGGAATGATCGTGGGGCAGGAGCCGTCTCTGAAGACCCAGACTGTGGAGGTGCAGCAGGAGACTGAGCGGCAGGGGCAGGCTGCTTAAACAACGGCAAAAAGGCATAAGATATAGTGGAACAGCATAACGTCATTTTTCACAGACATGTGATATAACGTTAAATGTCATTTTCAATTAGATCGCCTTAGTGGTGTGGAATCCACAATTGCAGTGCTTAGACTCTCCAAAGAGGAAGGTCTGTCCACGGGCCTGCATGGGGCATTTATCGATCTGAAAAGATAAGTAACAATATCTATTTATATTGTCTGCACCACAGTAAGGTGACCTGTATACTCGACGCTATGTACATACAGGTAAATTTGCTTTTCCTTCTGATAGAGGTCATGCCATTTCTGCTGCCTTGGGGCTGGTCTATTGCCTCCTCCAGAAGGCCAGACCCCAGAGCTGGCAAACCCCCTCAAGCTGGACATCCATTCGCCATCTCCCATAGCCTTGTGCCTCTGTGGTTTAGTGGTCATCTAAGCATAAAATGGAAATAAAACCAAAGAAGTTCATTTTTGCAAGTATTGGATGTATACACTTAGTACTAGTATTCATTTATTCAACTATACAGAAAACTTTCATTTCAATCAAAACCTCAAGCTTACTAAACTATGGCATGCCTTGATTTAACCATGTTTTATACAAATAAAGGGAAAAATTGGTTAAAATAGTTGTACAAGGGCAACCACAAATAAAATGTGGTTTTGTTAATCTATCCATAGCTTAAGCATGATATATGTGGTGAAACTGTGATTATGTTGTTTCATAAAAGGTAATACATCTGCAAAAAAACATGCTTAATAAACGTTTACTCTAGTAAAACCATCGTCAATTTTCGTAAGGTAAACCTACTTTTCAACTGTAGTTCTATTCCGTCAAAACTAAATTGAAAATGATTATATTATGAATAATATGTAAGATTATGGGCCACTTGTGATAACATGACGACAGTTTTTAAACACAAAACCGAAAATACGGTGAATTGAGCGAAATCATCGTCCTTCAATTTGACAACGGGTGTAATCGCAGTGAAGGGAGAAACTCGACAAAACGACGGATAGAAACATGACGAATGCATGACTAATAAAACCTGTCATAAACAGAAGAAGAAAAATGAAGTTTATGACTTACTTTGCTGATTTATCCGCTACCTGCGCCAGTCATCCAATCTCACGAAGGGTGTGATCGCGTTGAGTGGGCGTGTCCATTCTCATTCCGCGACGCGATTGGCTCCCGTCCCCAGCCTCACAATGGAGAGCGAGCGCCGATGAATATCACGTGGTCTGCTGTAGGTTCAGCTCCCTATGGGAAGCAGGAAGTGTCCGATGTGACGGCCGTGTCTCGCCTGCAATCGGCTGATCTCGCCAGTCGGTGGCAGGCTAGTGTGGGTCAACTCGAACAAGCCTAATAAGAATAGCACCGGTCAAAAGTGTTTGGACACTTGAGTGAAACGTTTCTCATTATTTAAAAAAGCTTGTGATCTGAAGGCGTATGCTTAAATGTCTGAAATGGGTTTAGTAGAAAAGATTGTTTGGCCAATGGCGCCATCTAGTGCCCACCTCCGCAGCAATACTGAGACGAAGACGTATTATTTTAAGTTAACATAAATATATTTTAAAAACATTAAATTAATGAAGCGGCGAATGTCGGCTGAAGTAATTAAGACAAATCTAGTCCATATATGGACTTAAGACGGCTGTATTTCATGCGTAAGCGCAGTAAAATGCACACAATACTGTTATTTGGTCTTGAAATGTAGGTTTAAGAGTTGTTCATGCGAGAATGTATCAGTTTTCACTTCAATATGCGCTCGGTTAATAAAGATTTGAACATTTGCTCAGACGCTTTCGGAGAGCGAGCTCCAGGCGATCATCGGGCGTTCAGTGTGTTGTGTTCTGAAATGGTCAAGAGATGGCGCTGTAGTCCAGATCTTGTGGCCAATAAAAGGGACCGAGTGAGAATGCAATATGTGTGAATTTCAGATGAAATGAATTAGGGTTTATTCTGATGAACTAATGCAACAATTCTAAACACAGTTTTACTAGTGTACATTGTGTTTATGATGATGGTACAGCTCATCTTGTGAATTTAACAAACATCAGTACATCAATATGAATCTTAATATTCGTATAAACCTTAATCTCTTCATTTCTTTTGTTGATTATGAGCAACTGCATTGATATTATAGCAGTGCACAGTATTCTGTTTATATGCTTAGATTGACTTACAGTTTTTGTTGTATTGTCCATTTACTGTTACCCCTTTGTAAGATTTACTTGATAGCAGTGCTGGATTGGCAACCGGGGCATTTTCCAGGTGAGTTGATGTACTTTTTGGGCCGAAATGGAAGCATGGGCCGGGCAGATGGACGGACCAGAAACTTTGATCGGACGCGTATGCAAGGAACGCGAATGAAATTGCAAATTGGACACACAGCCATGAAACACAATGACAGCAGAATAACTTAACGGCTGCAACCCCCCTGTCGACAGAAGTGGTGGAGGGCCAATTTAACGTCCCAGTCCAGCCCTGCTTGATAGGTCAGCCCACAATTAAAATTGTTTCATCTTTTCCTTCCCCTCTTCTCATTTCAAACCTATATGGCTTTCTTTCTTACACAGAACACAAAAGATATTTTGAAGAATGTTGGTAACTGAACAGCAGTGGCAGTGAATGGGTGTCAGTTACCAACATTCTTCAAAATATCTTCTTGTGGGTTCTGCAGAAGAAAGTCATCCAGATGTTTAATCACAAGTGGGTAAGTAAATGATGATGACACAGTTTTCATTTGAAAGGTATGGGGTTTTGACTTAAACATACAATATTAAGGGAATAAATACATTTAAGGATTTATTCAAACAGTTGGTTTCATATGTGAAAAAGAATGAGACCAAAGAAAGAAAAAATATCAATTGTTTAATTTGCAATTTATAATGCGACGTTATAAAAACTTAAATTTGTAACTGAAGTTAATAAAGACAAACAGACACACACACACACACACACACACAAAAAAGTCTTCAAACGTCTCAGCAGAGATAAACATGTACGATGTCTGTTACTCCTATATCATTTCGGCTTGTCATCGTAAAAAAATAAACTCCCTCCATCCGGATAGAGTGAATTTGATTGTGGTTGGATGAGAAGTATAAACATATTTGGTACTCAAAATAATGTGTGATATCATTTTAATTAAGTGGGGAACTTGACAGGGATTTGTAACGTGTACAGCAAATCCGAGTCAAGAATTTGAGACGTCTATGTGATATGCTTAATATTATCTATATACAGAGACTAAAATAGGCCATTCCTCCACTTAATGGCTTAAAACTATACAAATGCCTGAACTAGTTACTGTTTAATATAAACGCGTAAAAGTCTCTACTGAATGCATACATTTAAATGTATAAATACTGCAATATGAAGCGTTTGCAAATATCTTTTATTACATGCGGATTAATTTGGACATACGCTGTACGAATGAAGTAATGCGCCATCTAGTGGCTGTGTATGGTAGTCTGTAGAGGACGCTGTATTCTTAACATTTTCTGTTCAATTGTTTGATGAATTATTGCTGATTACAATAAAATTTAAATTATGCGTAATATAAACTATTCAAGGGGTGCCACACATGAGCATACGATATTTGCACAAAGCATCAACCTATTTTATTCACTATTGTTTAGCTGACTGTTAAACTGATAAACATTTGAACTGATATTTCCAAAATTGCCAGTCAGAATTTAGTGATTATAATAGTTTTGTGTTGCTAAGTGAAAAAATATATATTTTTAGCAAACAGTTTCCTGTTTTTAATCATGCAACATTTAATTAGTAACATTAAAGACTATTTTGGGGGGATTGGAGTTGGGCGAGGGGGCATGCAGTCTTCCTTCTTTTTTTGTCGTGGGCTGATCACATGATGAAACACATGTTAATGCTCAGTAGTACGCACACATGGTTCTTTAATGTATTTGCATTGTACTAAAATGAGTTCATTTTCAACGGGCATGTATGCGGCTGAAACAGTCTAGTGCATTCCGAATTTAACATTAACATTTTAATATAACATTATAGTCATTATGGCCTTTACAAAAATGTGATTTTGAGGAGGTGGGGTAGTGCACAATAGGCCCCTGTGGCGCGGCCTAAGCTTTTGTACCTAATGGCATTTTTTTCCTTTCATTACTTTTCCTTTTATACTTTAAGTAGCTTTGAAACCAATACTTTTACACTTTTAATTGAGTAAAAAGCTTGAGTTGATACTTCAACTTCTACAGAAGTCTTTTTAAACCGTCGTATCTATACTTCTACTTGAGTAATGAATGTTAATACTTTTGACACCTCTGCTAAACACAGACGACAGATATATATACAGATACACAGATATATCTCTATCAGAGCACTGCGCTCCTGGGGAAAATATCAGGCACTTTGGCGAAGTGTTTGAAATCGAGATAATTGCTCTTCTGCCACTCGCTGAGAGACAGCAACCGACCTCTGACACGATAGTTTCTACAAACATAAATAGAGGAAACAAACAACAGAAGAAATGAAGAACGTTTGCAAAACCAAAAACGGTTTGCGGGGGGGTGCTGTCTGCTTGCAAGATCTTGATGTGACAGTCAGATTTAAGAAAATACCATTTTTACACTTCAGAATCATCTATATAAGTAGAACAAGCATCATGAATGTATAAATATTGTACAATTTACATGAAAAAATCTTTTTTTCACATTACAGTAATGTTTTTTTTTACCTCCGGGTGAGATCGGCTGGGTGCTGCAAGTGTGTTCCATCACGTCCTGACTGCTGACTGTAACGCTGCCCGGCGACTGTGTTCATCAGATGATGAAGTTATGTCATCACACCTGCAAAGAAGAACAAACAACACAGACGCGTGCGGCCATGTGTTGAATGTGATGAGGGCTGGACTGATTCCAGAACACAACCCCTGAGTAACTACACACTAAAGTTGTTTGAGTTAACACTGTAGTGTAGTGTGTATGTAGTTTGCTACCATTTCCTGCTCTACTTGTATCTGTATACATTTCCATTGCTCTCTGCCAGCTCTCTTCAGTTCTTAACTCACACTTCTTCATTTCAATCTAGGTGTGCTTTATTGGCATGACAAAGTGTAAATTTGTATTGCCAAACCATTTGCAGCTGGGCTGCGTGCAAGTAGTGTAATATGTAAACAAACGAAAAGAAAGATAATATAAAAATAAATCAAATAAAAAAAGTGTGATGTATGTAGTGCACTTAAAGTGGTTTATAATATAATATATGTAATTATATAAAAACAGAAATAGAGATTTACAAAATCAAAATATACATTTAAGTAGAAGAATAAAGGGATATAATGATATGATTTTATGAACATATATTGGAAAATCAGGTCAGGGTAGATCACTTTTTATCATTTCAGTTATTATAGTGTCCAGTGACAGTCCAGTGTCCTGCAGAGTTTTGCTTTAACTTAACCAAGACAGATCTTGATGAGCTAAACTTCAGGACACAAGGGGCCTCATGTATCAACGCTGCGTACGCATAAAAACTTTCACGCTCACGGTCAGATGTACTAACAGTTAAATGAGCGTGAGAATGTGTGTTCCTCCACGCCAACTTCATGTCTGGCGTGAGTTTTTTTACAGCTTTGTCTGTACGCCATGTTTTAGCATGGAATCAACACAAGGCCCCCCAGGAACAGGACTGGACACCTCTGATGTACTTCACTGAACTAAACAACATTAAAGTGCTGATTTTGTGCCATGACAAACTGAACTACAAAAAACTGCTACAGTGATTTTTTTTATTATATGACATCACTTAAATCCTCTCTCTCTATCCGAGTGCCTCTCTCTCTATCCGAGTGCCTCTCTCTCTATCCGAGTGCCTCTCTCTCTATCCGACTGCCTCTCTCTAGATTCAAGATTCAAGATTCAAAGGAGCTTTATTGGCATGATAAAAGAAAATTTACATTGCCAAAGCACAAGATTAAATATAAACATGCACAAATACAGATTTAGATAAAAATAAGATAGAATAAAATTAAAAGTCTATAAGTAAAAATATTTATATATACATCTCAATATAAACAGAAAAAGAGCTTTAATTAAAGTTCTCAATGAGGGTGATAGTGTCAGTTTGTGTGTGTTGTTCTGTCAGTGTTGTTTTGTGTTGTGCTGCTTGTTCTTTGGTCGTGGCAGGACTTGACATATCTTGCAGCCAGGTTTGAGCTTCTTGAGTTTTCTCCCAGTATGTATGATATCTTGTCCTTTTGTTGAAACTGGTCGAAGTCTTTGTGTAAGTTTGTAAACTGGGGGAAGAATGTTTCTCTGATGTGTGTGTAGTTGGGACAGGAGAGGAGAAAGTGCAGCTCTGTTTCCACTTGTGTGTGTGCAGTGTGGACATAGTCGCTCTTCTCTCGGTGTCCATGTGTGTCTGTGTCTGCCCGTCTCTACAGTGAGCTGGTGATCACTGAGTCTGTACATGCTCAACACTTTTCATAGTTTAGGGTCTGATACGCTTATGAGGTATTCTGATACTTTATATTCTCTCTTTAGCGACACATAGCATTCCAGTTTACTTTGGTGAGCTGTTGCTTCTGTCCAGTGTTTGAGATATTTCTCTTTTTGTCTTTTGATCATTTGGTTTAGTCTGGCTGGGGTTTGGGGTCGGCTTGGGCATGTTTGGGGTTGTAGAGTTAGTTGTGAGATCAGTTGGATGAAGGGGTTTCTCTCTGGGCTCAGCTCTTGATGGCTTAAGGCTTTGTGATGGAGTGTGTCTGTGTCGCTGTTCTTAAGGTGCGTGTAGAATTTTAAAGCTCTTTTTTGTATTTTAATGGTCAGAGGATACAGTCCTAATTCTGCTCTGCAGGCGTTGTTTGGAGTTTTTCTCTGTACCCGTAGAATGTTTTTACACATTTCTGTTTGCAGAATCTCTATTGGGTGTTTGTCCCATCTGCTGAACTCTTGGTTGGCGAGATGACCCCAAACCTCACTTTCATACAGCGCGATTGGTTCTACAATTGATTGTATTATTTTCAGACGGATTATGGTTGGGATGTCAATTTTGATGTTCTTTTTGATTGCGAAAAAGGCTCTTCGTGCCTTGTCTCTCAGGTCATTTACAGCCTTGTTTAAGTTTCCGGTGTTACTTATGTTTATACCAAGATAAGTGTAGTTCTTGGTGTGTTCTAGGGTCACGTTGTTTAGTTTGAAACGGTTATGTTGGTTTTGGCTACTGGGCTTTTTTTGGTATATCATGACTCGAGTCTTTTTAAGGTTAACCGATAGGGCCCAGGTTTGGCAGAAAGTATGCAGGGTGTCCAGATGTTGCTGTAGACCCTCTTTTGTGGGTGACAGCAGCACCAGATCGTCTGCAAACAGGAGGCATTTCACTTCGGTGTCTTGTAAGGTCGGACCAGGTGCTGGTGACTGTTCTAGAGCTCCAGCTAATTCATTCATGTAAATGTTAAATAGTGTAGGACTTAGACTTGAAGGGTTTTAAAGTTATGTTTTGTATTACAATGTTCTACGTTTTATTACATTTTATTTCTTTTTATGGCTTACATATAATCAATAGTAGAATGTGTGTATCAGTGTGAACAATTACGAATAAAGTGTGTGCTTAAAGGGTTGAAAGATTAAGGGTGCATATTATGGTGCAGTGAGACGTTTTCAACAGGATGTGAAAATGTGTGTGCGCGGCTATGGTTGCCCAACATTCAATGTTGTGATCAAGTTGGGGAAGTGCGTTGTTTTCACAGAAGCCAAGCACACAGGAATAGGTTACACAGGAACCGGGTGTAACATGATTGGAGGAGAAGAAAACGTCAGCTGAGAACTGGTCCAACGATTGGTCAAGATTCGAAGCAAGCTTGAAGACACACCTCTCACATACACTAATAAATATGTTGTACACTGTTTAGGCGGGGCTGATCTCTGGTAGTACTCTGGTAGTACTCGAATCTTGAGTGTGTGAGACAGCCCAGCGCTGAGCCTCAAGTCAATAAACTTCAACTTTGGTACGTAATGTCCAGTAAGTCCAATTTTTGAACATGCAGGACAGCAGATGTCCAACAGATGGTGACGCCGACGTGATTGGCTAAAGAAGGACATTTCGGACAATCTTTAAAGGCTAGAAAGTGGAAAAAACCGAAAGGGAAAATCTTGGGTTCAACACAACGCCCGGGCGAAAATAAAAAGGTGAGCAGAGACCTGTTTTATCGAACATCTGCTAATTGACTACTCTAAATTGTTTGTGTTGAATTGCAAATATTCCTGATCATTTTATTTTTAACAAATTTGTACAAGAGTGAAGTTTGTTGGATTGAGGTTATAAAATAACGGGTTAAGTCGTACGCAGGTTAAGTCGTAAGGTTAAAGTCCTTACGCAAGTAAATTAAGTCGTTTGGTTAAAGTCCTTATGCAAGTAAATTAAGTCGTTTGGTTAAAGTCCTTATGCAAGTAAATTAAGTCGTTTGGTTAAAGTCCTTATGCAAGTAAATTAAGTCGTCTGGTTAAAAGACCTCACGCATGGAATCATTTGGTTAATTCCTTATGAGAAATTATTAAGTCGCGAGGTGAAAAGTCCTTGTGCCAGCATTATTAAGTCGCAAGGTGAAAAGTCCTTGTGCCAGCATTATTAAGTCGCGAGGTGAAAAGTCCTTGTGCCAGCATTATTAAGCCGTAGGGTTAGAAAACCTTATGCAAAATTGTATCGTGATAAAAGTTGTGTGTTGTGTATATATGAAAGTGTGTGGAGAGTTATATAAAGACTGAAGTTATAGAGAAAATAATAGATCATGATAATAAGAGTACATAATAACGGCATAATTATAAGCATCATAACCTAAATATGAAAGGAGAATTTGATAGAGAATGTGATGAATATGGGTGTTTCCCTGTGACAGAACAGTGGAATAGTATGAAAGATATGATGTTAGCACAGACGGAGAAGAAACACCATAAGAAAGAACTGAGGGAAATGGAGAAAAGAGAGCACATGTAAGACTAAAAAGACATGTAGAAGAGAAAATAAATAAATAAATAATGTAAAATGGATAAATGCAGGGAAACATTTTAGTCAAGAAAAGAAATTGCAAGATGAATTAAGAATATGGACAAGCATTGCGCCTACGGCCACTGCTCTGAGTCCGGTTAAAAGAGAGGGGGAAGAAAATTTGCAGATAAAGAAGTCAGGAAGTGAACAGGGAGACACCTCTGAACAAACAGCATATTACCAACCCCCAAAACTATATCTAGACTTGCAACTATTGACAAAACCACAACCGTATGACGGAAAAATGAAGCAAGTTATGGTAAAATTAAACCAAGGAAACGTAGTAAAGAATTGCCTGACACAACGTTTGATATAAATGAACAAAGAAAGCAAATAAAACCAAATAACAAGATTAGTCAGTGGAACAGCACAGCAGTTAGCCCCCGAGGGAGAAGAACAAGGAGAACACATTCCACAAGGGGAGGAGAAAGAAGAGTGTGGAGAGCTAATAAATCACGAAACACCCCTGTTTTATTGCATTGCCAACAGAGTTTAGATAGTGCTGGAACAATTGCAAAGTGGAGAGAATGAATCTCACTCTGAAACTGAAATTGGCTAAAATCTGTGCACAGACAAAATTGACCTGGTTATCTGTACTAACTCTAGCATTAATGACTGTACGTTCCTCTATTAACAGGATTTCTGGCTTCACACCATTTGAATTTCTTACAGGTCGATCTTTTCCAGGACCGACAACACCGCTTCGGCAGGAGATCAGTGTCACATTGTGTTTATTTTGACAAATTAACCGCTATGAGCAAACATTTATCACAGCAGGTCACCCCTGACACTGAACCAGGACCGATCCCACCGCGAAATGAGTGGGCAGGTCTTTGGAACAGACGGCTGTGGACCTGAGATCTCAGGTCCAAGAGAGGGAGGGTGTTGAAGGTGAAGCAAAAGGGAGCGCAGAGGAACATTGCAGGTCATATAAAGGAAAGGTGACATTTGAATCTTTAGCGCACTGTGTAAGTGAAGACTGTGCATATGGGGCAGACATTGCAGTAATATTTAAGAATAAATATGGTGAAAAGTGAAGCATCACATGCATTTCTAACTTTTATGGGTCAAAACCATAAAGACTCATAGAATTATTCTATTTTTATTTCATTGGTCCACTAAACAGTGCCAAAAAGGGGGGTATACTTTTTATACTTTTTCATTAACACTATAGATACCATGGCACAAGTGATAGTGAACCATCTGTTAAATATCACACAGAAATTCCCTAGTCCTTACAGGCCTCAAAGATCTCAAATGGACAGGTGTGGGTAGTGCCATAAAAAATGAACTGCCAAGCAGACAGCACCACAACATATGGACTGATATTTAACCCAGAGATTTGACTGAATTGAGAGAAATTTTTTATCTCTGTCTGTTATCCTAAAGTCTTTCTTTTCAGATTGATCACTATGACTCCTTATAGAGTCCAGATACCAGGGAGGTGTCTTAGAACTTGAAATGGAGGAGATGGGTGAGATTATACTTCAAGGGGTCATTCACACTTCACAGTTACACAACAGAAGTAGTTACACGGCCTCCCGGTGTAGCACCGGATCCAAATTGTGCAACACAGATTGATGTAGATACCCATCTCCCAGACATGAACATATAGCATTGTGGACACACTTTCGCCACTACAACCTCATAAAATGATTATCTGGCATAACCTTAAAAGTTATCCAGACTCAAAACACTACACATCACCTAGGATGATTAGTCTAGATTTCAAATATGATACATAAGAAGGATCTATAGCCTGTCATGCATATAGAAAACTATATAGCATCTCACACATAGGACAAACTCATGATGCTAATTTAATTATAAGATAAAACCTGTTATTACAATTCTGTTGATTTATGTGAAACCTTGCAATGTGCATAGTAAATTTGCATGGTTATAGTTTTATGTATAGTAAATGGTTTGATTTCTGATGAAGAGAGGTGAAATTGAAAATTTGTGCAATTTTCAATTGAAATCATTGGCATTGTTCCAAACCAGATAGCACACTGGTTTTTAACATATGTCTAATGATATGTTTAAAGAGTGGTTAGATCTGAAGTGCTGGCGCTTCTGCAATCGGCCTCGAAATTCTCAATCTGATTTTTACCATTGAACGTGACGTAGCGTACTGTACACATCAACATTCACAGAATTTTTTGACAATAGCTATATTAGAGATTCAGAATATGTCCTGATACTTCTTTGTAATGATAGATTTGCAGGGTTAACTCGTATTTGAGTATTCTGAATTACTATTATGGTTATTAAAATAAGTTATATAACTATACCATATTATGCATAACGTTGTATCTGGATTTTATTAATACATGAAAATACATTTATATGCATACTGTAGATTTGTATTTTGGTTGCAATATATTTAAAAGATATAATTATAAACTATTATTGTATGATGTATACCACTGGAGAATATGCCAGTTAAATAGACTTTTGCCACTCTTCCTTTAAAATACTCAGAGTATCTAAATTCCACCATAGTAGTGAAGAATCAGGTAATCAAATGGGATTACTTTGTGTGGCTTTGGATGAAATTGAGACCTTATTCGCCATTCGCACCAGGTACCATGAAATTTTTTTATGTTTAACCCTTTATCATCTTATCCCAATGTTACTAAAATCATCAGTGTTCAGTTGTTGTATGGTTATGAAGATGACGTTCAGGTGTCTCATACACAATGGTGTGTTATTAGTGAGATGAATTCCTTAACCTATGGAGCTGCGCTGCAAACCATACCTTCTACTTAGATGTAACTAAGGATAAATGGGTCAGATAAATATCATGGGGAGGATACTACTACAAACAGATGTTTCTCTTCGGTGGGAAGACACCTTCTACGAACAGAGCACATGGACTCTGACTGAATGGACTTGGCACAACAAATTATATTGCAGACTATCAGACTTAGGTGGAAACCAACCAGGGCAAAAGAACAGCAAAGATCCACCTGCTCTGCACAAGTACCAGCTCTACAGAGACTTCTGAGGTAATAATTGATACACAAAGACCAAAAAATGCCTAACTATGTCCCCTTTGGACTGCTCTGAGATTGAGGGGAGGAACTGTAAGGCAGCTGTAAAAGTGCAAAGAATTAAGGTTGTTTGTAAAGCTGGGACTAAACAATCAAACACCATTTGTTGCTAGATCATGAGGAATGATATCCTTTCTTCCCATCAGGGGTTGATGTCCACAAACTGAACTTTTCTTATCACACTTCTCTCATTCACAAGATTTCTTAAGGCTTTGATCATTGGAAAAGGGCTTACACATTCTATATTGTGTTCATAATGTTTTGTCATGTTACGAAGATTTGAACATTATGTTTGGTATTGTTTTGGGGTTCTTGGTGCGATGGGTGAAGGAGTCTGGTTCCTTCAAACCATAACAAAGAATGTATTAGAGCTTTTTAACTTCAGGAGATTACCTGCACTAATCTAAGAGGATTGGCTTTATCGGGGAATCCTGTTCACAGATAAATTGACCTCCCATTTGATGATCTCGTCAGCCCTAGTTAAACTAAATTTCACAATGACCATTGTATTGACAATGAACATTGAGTACAGTACATCATTCTTGGGTATAAAAGGTGCATTGGCAAAAGACTGAGGGAAGCTTCTGTAACCACAACTTCCCACATTACAGCTGTGCATATTGATTTGGAAGCATCTGTAACCAGAACTTCCCACACTGGAACTTGACAGCCATAGAAAAAAGAGACCCCAACCCACCCCCTTATGGAATGCCATTATTGGCAGCAGACCACTATCAGGATGACAGTGAAGAAGAGGGGAGTAATGCATAGGGATGTCTTTGAATTTTTAATACGATTGTGTTGTACCCTATATAATGAAGAGGGACTAAATATGTGGGATATGTGTTTGTGACCTCTTTCAGAGGTCAAGAGAGGGATTGAAGGGTTTTAAAGTTATGTTTTGTATTACAATGTTCTACGTTTTATTACATTTTATTTCTTTTTATGGCTTACATATAATCAATAGTAGAATGTGTGTATCAGTGTGAACAATTACGAATAAAGTGTGTGCTTAAAGGGTTGAAAGATTAAGGGTGCATATTATGGTGCAGTGAGACGTTTTCAACAGGATGTGAAAATGTGTGTGCGCGGCTATGGTTGCCCAACATTCCATAGCCGTTGGGGCCTCAGGTCAGGGGTTAACAGATGTGATCAAGTTGGGGAAGTGCGTTGTTTTCACAGAAGCCAAGCACACAGGAATAGGTTACACAGGAACCGGGTGTAACATGATTGGAGGAGAAGAAAACGTCAGCTGAGAACTGGTCCAACGATTGGTCAAGATTCGAAGCAAGCTTGAAGACACACCTCTCACATACACTAATAAATATGTTGTACACTGTTTAGGCGGGGCTGATCTCTGGTAGTACTCTGTGCGTAGAGTGAGTGTGTGAGACAGCCCAGCGCTGAGCCTCAAGTCAATAAACTTCAACTTTGGTACGTAATGTCCAGTAAGTCCAATTTTTGAACACGCAGGACAGCAGATGTCCAACAGACTACAGCCCTGTCTCACTCCACGACTCTGGGAGAGAAAGTCTGTGTGCTTGTTGCCAATTTTAACTGCAAATGTGTTATTGGTGTACATTGATTTGATGATGTCGTAGGTTTTTCCTCCGATGCCACATTGAATCAACTGAAGAAAAAGTCCCTCATGCCAGATTGAGTCAAAACCTTTTTTGAAGTCAACAAAGCATGAGTAGAGCTTTCTTTTCTTTTGGTTTGTTTCTTTGTCAATTAAGGTACGAAGAGTGTATATATGATTGGATGTGCGGTATTTGGGTTGGAAACCAATTTGGCATTTTCTCACGATGTTTTGTTTGTTTAGATATTGGAGAAGTCTGCTGTTGAGAATGTTACAGAGGAGTTTACCTAGGTTGCTGTTTACACATATTCCGCGGTAATTATTAGGGTTGAATTTGTCTCCACTTTTATGGATTGGAGTTATGAGACCTTGGTTCCAGATTGTGGGAAATATACCTGTACTTAAGATGATATTAAACAGTTTGAGGATGGCGAGTGTAAGTTTTTGGTCTGTGTATTTAATCATCTCGTTTAGGATACCGTCAATACCACTTGCTTTTTGGGATTTAAGTTTTGGTATATTCTGGCCTATCTCAGCGAGTGTGATTGGATAGTCTAAAGGGTTTTGGTAATCTTTAATTGTTGACTCCAGAGTGCATAGTTTGTTGTGTAGGTTAGTTTGTTCATGGTTCTTGGTTATTTTACTAAAGAGGTTAGAGAAGTGGTTTATCCATACGTCTCCGTTCTGAATGGGAAGATCTTCATGGTGGGGTTTGTTAAGTGTGTTCCAATGTTCCCAGAAGCGATTTGTTTCTAGAGATTCTTCAATTGCTTTTAACTGGTTTTGTGTATCTTGTTTCTTTTTCTTCCTTAGTGTGTCCTTATATTGTTTAACTTTTTCATGGTAGAGTTGGCGTGTGTTTACATTGTCAGCATCTCTGTGTTTCTGATTTGATAGAATTCTTACTTCTTTTCTAAGGTTTTTACACTCTTTATCAAACCATTTCTCCTTTACAGGCTTTTTGTTTGGTTTTGTGTTAGTGGGTTTTAGGTTAGATAGCGTTGCAGATATTGTAAAAATTTGGTTAATCCTGTCTACTGCTAAATTTACACCTTCGTTATTGTGTGGAAATGGGGTATCTAGGAATTTATTCAGTAGGTTTTGAATTTTGGTTCACGAGTTATACTTTTGTATGTATCTTCGCAATTTTGTTTCCTCCAGAATGTTTGTTTTAGGGTATGGAGGTGAGTTTGTTTTGATGCCACTGTGTTAGTTTTGGATCGATTGAGGTAGAGAGTGATTTTACTGTGATCTGACAATGGGGATAGTGGGCTGACTGTGAACGCTCTGAGGGAGTTAGGATTCAGATCCGTGATGAAATAGTCTACCGTACTGTTACCCAGCTTAGAACTATAGGTGTACCTACCATATGAATCTCCTCGTAGTCTACCGTTGACCATGTACAGACCCAGTGTGCGACAAAGATGGAGAAGTCTTAATCCATTTTTGTTTGTTGTTTTATCGTAGTTTAGTCTTTGTGTGTGAGTAGGTGTGGGAAGGACATCTCCTCCTGGAATGTGTTTGTCTCCCTTGGAGTGGACCGAGTCTGATTCTTCGCCTGTCCTGGCATTTAGGTCTCCACAGATCAGAACGTTGCCCTGTGACTGGAAGTAGTTGATCTCCTCTTCCAGGATCGTGAAACTGTCCTCATTGAAGTAGGGTGACTCTGCTGGGGGGATGTAGGTTGCACACAGGAAGATATTCTTATCTGTTGAAGTGATGGTCTTGTTGATTTCTATCCATGTGTAAAACTGGCCAGTTTTAATCATTTTTATTGAGTGGGCGTATTCGGACTTATGCCAGATCAGCATTCCGCCTGAGTCTCTTCCCTGTGTGACGCCAGGTAGTTTGACGGATGGAATGATGAATTCTCTGTAGTTTGTAGCGCGACCAGTGGGTCCGTCTCCTCTACTCCATGTCTCCTGTAGGATGAGGATGTCTGAGTTTTTTGTTTCAGAGCGGAAGTCTATGTATTTGCTTTTCAGTCCAAAAGCAGATGACCTCAGGCCTTGAATATTCCAATATGATATGGTAAATGCTTTGTTATCCATAAGGTATTTATTTATTTATTGCAGATTTTGTCTTGAGACAGTAGGTGTGAGCAGATCAGGTTCAGCATCTGATGGATGTCTTTTAGCTCGGCTGTTGGAGCTTGCGCAGGTGTCGGTGTGGAGTTTCTGCTCACTGTCTGGGCATAGCTTAGGCTGCTGGAGTTCTGCTGCATATGCCGGGTGGGGGGTGTAGGCAGCAGCGGTGGTGCTCTGGTCTGTTGGCTGTTGTTTTGGCAGGAAAGGGGTCCCAGTCTTTGGCTGTTGTTTGAAGGTGCGGTGTGGTTCATCCATGGTCTGGGTAGGTGCTGCCTTGCTCTGTTGTTTCTAGGAGGGTTGTTGGTGCTGCGGTTAAGAGCAACATCTTTTAATTTCTTTGCAAAGATTGGGACAGATGCTCTGTATAGGTGTACATGGTCATAGAGGCATGTGAGGTCCAAGGTGGGATGATGTGCCAGGTGCACTTGAGGTTTGAGTGCACAAGTTCTAGAGATATTTGCGTTTACTTTTTGAATTGTGTCTTGGTGGAAGTCTTGGTGGAAGCCTCTCTCTCTCTCTCCGAGTGCCTCTCTCTGTCCGAGTGCCTCTCTCTGTCCGAGTGCCTCTCTCTCTCTGTCCGAGTGCCTCTCTCTATCCGTGTGCCTCTCTCTGTCCGACTGCCTCTCTCTGTCCGAGTGCCTCTCTCTCTCCGACTGCCTCTTTCTCTCCGAGTGCCTCTCTCTCTCTCCCACTGCCTCTCTCTCTCCGAGTGCCTCTCTCTCGCCGAGTGCCTCTCTCTCTCCGAGTGCCTCTCTCTGTCCGAGTGCCTCTCTCTCTGTCCGAGTGCCTCTCTCTCTGTCCGAGTGCCTCTCTCTGTCCGAGTGCCTCTCTCTGTCCCAGTGCCTCTCTCCATCCGACTGCCTCTCTCTCTCCGAGTGCCTTTCTCGCACTGACTGCCTCTCTCTGTCCGAGTGCCTCCCTCTCTCCGACTGCCTCTCTCTCTCCGAGTGCCTCTCTCTCTCTCCGTGTGCCTCTCTCTCTCGCCGAGTGCCTCTCTCTCTCCGAGTGCCTCTCTCTCTCCGAGTGCCTCTCTCTCTCCGAGTGCCTCTCTCTCTCCGACTGCCTCCCTCTCTCCGAGTGCCTCTCTCTCTCTCTCTCTCTCTCTCTCCGAGTGCCTCTCTCTGTCCGAGTGCCTCTCTCTCTCCGACTGCCTCTCTCTCTCCGAGTGCCTCTCTCTCTCTCCGACTGCCTCTCTCTCTCCGAGTGCCTCTCTCTCGCCGAGTGCCTCTCTCTCTCCGATTGTCTCTCTCTGTCTGAGTGCCTCTCTCTCTGTCCGAGTGCCTCTCTCTCTATCCGAGTGCCTCTCTCTGTCCGAGTGCCTCTCTCTGTCCGAGTGCCTCTCTCTCTGTCCGAGTGCCTCTCTCTGTCCGAGTGCCTCTCTCGCACTGACTGCCTCTCTCTGTCCGAGTGCCTCTCTCTCTCCGACTGCCTCTCTCTCTCCGGGTGCCTCTCTCTCCGAGTGCCTCTCTCTCTCCGTGTGCCTCTCTCTCTCGCCGAATGCCTCTCTCTCTCTCCGAGTGCCTCTCTCTCTCCGAGTGCCTTTCTCTCTCCGACTGCCTCCCTCTCTCCGAGTGCCTCTCTCTCTCTCTCTCTCTCTCTCTCTCCGAGTGCCTCTCTCTGTCCGAGTGCCTCTCTCTCTCCGACTGCCTCTCTCTCTCCGAGTGCCTCTCTCTCTCTCCGAGTGCCTCTCTCTCTCCGAGTGCCTCTCTCTCGCCGAGTGCCTCTCTCTCTCCGATTGTCTCTCTCTGTCTGAGTGCCTCTCTCTCTGTCCGAGTGCCTCTCTCTCTATCCGAGTGCCTCTCTATGTCCGAGTGCCTCTCT
The DNA here is from genome assembly GCA_008369825.1 of Triplophysa tibetana. NCBI lineage: Eukaryota > Metazoa > Chordata > Actinopteri > Cypriniformes > Nemacheilidae > Triplophysa > Triplophysa tibetana. The sequence continues at coordinate 2,904,471 of CM017915.1, read as the reverse complement.
CTGTCCGAGTGCCTCTCTCTGTCCGAGTGCCTCTCTCTCTGTCCGAGTGCCTCTCTCTGTCTGAGTGCCTCTCTCTGTCCGAGTGCCTCTCTCGCACTGACTGCCTCTCTCTGTCCGAGTGCCTCTCTCTCTCCGACTGCCTCTCTCTCTCCGGGTGCCTCTCTCTCCGAGTGCCTCTCTCTCTCCGTGTGCCTCTCTCTCTCGCCGACTGCCTCTCTCTCTCTCCGACTGCCTCTCTCTCTCCGAGTGCCTTTCTCTCTCCGACTGCCTCCCTCTCTCCAAGTGCCTCTCTCTCTCTCTCTCTCTCCGAGTGCCTCTCTCTGTCCGAGTGCCTCTCTCTCTGTCCGAGTGCCTCTCTCTCTCTGTCAGAGTGACTCTCTCTATCCGTGTGCCTCTCTCTGTCCGAGTGCCTCTCTCTCTCCGACTGCCTCTCTCTCTCCGAGTGCCTCTCTCTCTCTCCGACTGCCTCTCTCTCTCCGAGTGCCACACTCTCTCCGAGTGCCTCTCTCTCTCCGATTGCCTCTCTCGCCGAGTGCCTCTCTCTCTCCGATTGCCTCTCTCTCTCCGAGTGCCTCTCTCTCTCTCCTAGTGACTCTCTCTGGCCGAGTGCCTCTCTCTCTCCGAGTGCCTCTCTCTCACCGACTGCCTCTCCCTCTCCGAGTGCCTCTCTCTCGCCGACTGCCTCTCTCTCGCCGAGTGCCTCTGACTCTCCGTGTGCCTCTCTCTCTCCGAGTGCCTCTCTCTCTCCGAGTGCCTCTCTCTCTCCGAGTGCCTCTCTCTCTCTGTGTGCCTCTCTCTCTCCGAGTGCCTCTCTCTCTCCGAGTGCCTCTCTCTCTCCGATTGCCTCTCTCTCTCCGAGTGCCTCTCTCTCTCCGAGTGCCTCTCTCTCTCCGTGTGCCTCTCTCTCTCCGATTGCCTCTCTCTCATCGAGTGCCTCTCTCTCTCCGAGTGCCTCTCTCTGTCCGAGTGCCTCTCTCTCTCCGAGTGCCTCTCTCTCTCCGTGTGCCTCTCTCTCTCCGAGTGCCTCTCTCTGTCCGAGTGCCTCTCTCTCTCCGACTGCCTCTCTCTCTCCGACTGCCTCTCTCTCTCTCTCCGACTGCCTCTCCCTCCTGAACATATCTATAATAATAAGCAGCTTTATTGAAGTGTTCATAGCATCCACAGCTGTCAAAGCTCTTAAAACTAACTGTAGTCAAAATATCTTGTTTTATGTTCAATAGGACAAAAGAACTTATGAAGTATTTTATGTCAGGTTATAAGCTCAGTTATTCAAATAGACTCTCAAAATATATTTCATAAACGCACAACGTTTGTCTACTCCTCACAATGTTCCTCTCTCTTCTGCCATGATGCCGCTGTTCACGTTCCCAGCGGTTCAGATAGGCTCTGTAGTTCCCTCTTCTATGCCGGCGATTAATCTTTTACCCGCCATGTTAAGAGCAGCAGCAGCACTAAGCAACTCCCCAACAAATAAACAAATCGTAACGTTCAAATGTTTAAACAAAAACAGACCAACGGTTAACGTAAGAAACGCCAGTCGCTACGCTGCTTGTAAATAACCCTCAGTTATTTCATACATTTGTAATTTTATCAATCAAACATTTATTCTGACATTATTTGTAAAGCTTATTTTTTCTAAATAATAGTTATGTCTATTTAATTTGAAATGTTATTTTGCCCTGCTAGGTTATTAAGCATAGAGACCTTTATTCTGAAAAATGGCGGCTTGCCGGAAATACGACTGTCCGCTCTCGTTTTGAAGTTGTTCAGAGACACGGAAGAGTATGGCAAGCCAAGAGGGTCACAATTACGCCATAGATTAAACGCGTTTGTATCGGAACGCCGTAAATGACGCGCGCTCTGTGCAACCAAAACGGCGTTTTTTACGCCGTCATATGGCAAGACAGCGGCGCAAAAAGCGGCGCTTTTCGGTCGCCTTAAAACGCCGTCAAATACGGCGTTATGAACGGCTTTTCGCGAGTTTTTTACGGCGTTTGGAATCGCGACGCCGTATTTTGCGGCGCAAGTACTGTTTAAAACGCCGTCAAAAACGGCGTTCCGATTCAAACGCGTTTAATCTATGGCGTAATTGTGACCCTCTTGGCTTGCCATAGAAGAGTGCAGAGACACGGAACCACGCGCTCACGGATTCGCTTAATTACATTTAAAGATTAAAGTCATTTCTTCAAGCGAAAAGTAGGCATTTAGTCGCCGTTTGTTGGTTTATTTTTTGTTGTACTTTAGTATTTTTTGTTTCTGTTTTTTAACACCTGGTTGGAAAGGAGAACAAGGTATTCATGTAAATTTATACTCGCATAATAATTTATGAGAAAATGTATGTTGTTAGGATACATGTTATTATAATTTCGTATTTTTGCTGTATGTAAATGTTTTAGTTTTATGTATATGAATGTGAATTATTTACATGTTTCAATATTGTTTATTCATTTGTTATAGCTCTTACGGTGTTGTGAAGTTAAAAAAGGGGACAAACAAACCAATAAAGGAAATCATACAACATCAGTACAGGAGCTACATTCTTTACTATTCTCACCGGGCTGCTACACTGCTGATTTACTGCTTTTGTTCAAACATCGTGCTTGATGTGATAGATATAAATATTTTGGGCAAAGTCACAACTCTAGTTTGTTACAGTCAATTTGATATATTTTTTCTCAAATTATACATATGTTTGCTTTGGTGGAAGAAGATTGTGTTGAGTTCCACTAAAAAATAATAATCAAACTTGTTAAAATGACTTTAATTTGTTACTGCCAACTTTATTCGTTTTTTTTCTGAAAAATTATATTGGTTCAGATCTTTGGTTTTTATTGACATTAATCAAAAAACTGCATTTTGATTAGATTCAAGCACAGGTTATATTTCTGAATAAATTACAAAAGACAAAAACCTGTCATTTTATTACAGTCTTACAGATTAATTCATGTTAAAGTTCCAACTCACAAAAAAATAAGTCGTCATCTTAATTAAAGCAATTAAATGTAATTAATTTCATTCAATAAATACATCTGTTTAGTTGGGTCAACACAATTGTTGATCTGTCCTTGTTAATGGCACTGAATCAGTATTACTTTCGCAATCGAAAAAAATGAATAGCTATATAATTTGTATTAGTCCTTAAATAACACATATATTTGATGTATAATCCCAGTGCTGCTGTATGTGGACTGTGGTTGCTGCATTGAGAAAGGTTAGAACATTGAGAAATATCAGGCTGGACATCTGTCACTTTATGAGGCGGTTGGCAACAGGTTGCACCACTGATCCTCATCCCCTCTAGTCAACCTTCAAAGCACGTCTATCAGCCTGCATCCTTGAGTGGGACCCACGGGTCTCAACTACTGTAGCGTTGAAACCACTGTCTGCCTGATTGAGCACATGTTGAATGAGCTGAAGGTGTTACAGGGGAGAGATTTTCTCGTGCTATAGCACAGTAGGGATGGAGCGCATCTGACGTGTTCAGAAGAGACATGTGAAGTGCCTGCAGGACGTAGCAGGTGCGTCTATACTGAGATAAGCACCACCACCAAAGGAGGGATAGTGCAAGATAAGAATACGTTCATCTCTAAACGATAAGTGGAAGAAATACCAACTTTCCAAGGAACTTTTCCAGGAACTTTTCCAAAGTACACTGGTAAGTATGTCATTGTAGCCTTAAAGCACAGGTGTCAAACTCAATTCCTGGTGGGCCGCAGCTCTGCACAGTTTACCTCTAACCCTAATCAAACACACCTGATTCATCTAATCAATGTCTTTAGGATTGCTAGAAACCTCTAAATAGCTGTGGGTTGGAATTGGTCGGAGCTAAACTGTGCAGAGCTGCGGCCCTCCAGGAATTGAGTTCGACACCACTGCTTTGAAGCATTCGATAATGTGAGGAACCACCAACTCCCCACAGACCCAATGGTGGAGTCCACGTGCCGTGTCCAAGGCTTGCGTGCATTCTGACAGATATCACCTACTAAACAAACCTGTGGAACATCAATCACTTCTGGAACTGGCAAAACTTTGCCTCCAGCTAAGTCGTTTCCTAAAATTAGAGTTATTCCTTTAACAGGAAGCGAGTTCCGAATTCCAACTCGCACAACCCCCGAAAGCAGAGAACAGCGTAAGTGTACATTATGCAAAGGCACAGACACTACTTGCATTTCAATTCCACGAATTAGCACATTTGAGCCACAATATGATTCGTCAGAGAACGGTAACACATCAGACAGCATAATTGACTGCATAGCCCCTGTATCTCGGAGAATGCAGATTTCTTTCCGATCCTCCTCCTTTCCAGATAAGGAAACAAACCCTGGCATAACGAAAGGGTTATAATGTGTGAGAAGAAGATATGATACACCGTGTGTCAAGAAAAGTGATTTATTACTTTATTTTATGGCCCCTGCTGTGTTTTATGGCCCCCTGCTGTGTTTTATGATTATGAACCCCCTTTGATCGTGCATGTGTGTACATTTATGACCCTTTGTTGTTGATCATAAAAGATGTTTGTAATGTCCAGACCTCGCTGTCACACAACCCCCCTTCACAGGTGGTCATTGACCATACATTGACCTCCTGTGAATGAGAGCAATAAAAAGTTAAAGAAAAACAAGAAGCACTGATGTTTAATAAAATAGATATATAGTGATCAAACGAAATAAGCTAAAGTAGTCAGGTTGAGATTTTTAAGTTTACAAAGTAACTTTTTTAAAACATTATGAACTTTTTTGCAGGATGATTGGTCTTTGACCATGATCTCTATGTATGAAATGACATAAAATGAGTTAAAGAAAATAAGAAGCACTGATGATAGATAAATAGTGTTTAACTGAAATAAGATTAAATATTTTGAAGTCAGGTTTTAAGTTTAAAAAGAGCTTGCCTGTGTTGAAGTGTGATGCATGCAGTCAGATGTTCAAATGGAAATGAACTACTGGCTATTGTTGTTAGTTTCTTTGTTCCCTCGTTACCTGATAACCCCCTCCCATTCACAAAGCAAGACGATGCTTTCACACTAGATCTCTTAACAAGCATATCATGGTGTGAAAACAGTTTGATGTGTGTGTGCATAGTATATTAGAGAGAGAGAGAGAGTTTAATTTGTGGTATGTGTGTGATGGTTCTTCTAAGACCAGTTTTAAAAACTTAAAAAGTTTTTTGTTCTGCTGCCATGTGTCATGTCCTGTCTATACGACACCTCACACCAACTAACAAAATGTTGGTTTCTTACAGCTAGACTAACAGCGGGTGTCTGTCTCAGAACAGCATGAAGTCTAGGAATGTTTCTTCCTTATCAAGATTCCCCAAAGAAAGTTTATAATTGTGTGTTTTTATGACTTGTTAATCAGATGATTGTTTTTTTCTGTTTTTCCGGGGCTTATCTTCTAGGTTTTCTAACCCCCTACCAGTTTGGCCATGTGTCCCTGGCTCATAACACAATAGGACACTATGGGTCTGTATTTCTTATCAACATGACCCGAACAAAGTTTATATTGGTGTGTTTTTATGACTTGGTAATCAAAGGTTTACTTGAGTATGAAAAAATAACTTGCGTGTGTTGAAAGCTGTTGCAGTCATCCAGTGTGCATTTATGAAACCCTTTTGTTGTTCAAGTTTTTTGTGTGTGTAATATCCAGACCTTGTTGTTTCCCACCCCCCTTCTTTGTAGAAGAGGTGAGGATGTGGTTTCAGAATGCTAGGTCCTTGTCCCTAATGTCTGTGAATGAAGCAATACAAGATGAGATAAAGAATTAAGAAGCAGTGATGATAGCTAAATAGTGTTTTAACTGAAATACGATTACATATTTTGAAAATCAGGTTTTAAGTTTAAAAGAACATACTTGTGTTTGCATTCAGATGTTCAAATGGAAATGAACTATGGGCTAATGTTGGGAGTTTCTTTGTTACCTCGTTACCTGAGCACCCCACCCTCCCATTCACACTAGATCTTTTAACAAGCAAATCATGGTGTGAAAACAGTCTGATGTGTGTGTGCATAGTATATTAGAGAGCGAGAGAGAGTTTAATTTGTGGTATGCGTGTGATGGTTCTTCTAAGACCAGTTTTAAAAACTTAAAAAGTTTTTTGTTCTGCTGCCATGTGTCATGTCCTGTCTATACGACACCTCACACCATCAAACAAAATGTTGGTTTCTTACAGCTAGACTAACAGCGGGTGTCTGTCTCAGAACAGCATGAAGTCTAGGAATGTTTCTTCCTTATCAAGATTCCCCAAAGAAAGTTTATAATTGTGTGTTTTTATGACTTGTTAATCAGATGATTGTTTTTTTCTGTTTTCCGGTTTTATCTTCTATGTTTTATAACCCCTGCAAGTCTGGCAATGTGTCCCTGGCTCATAACACAGTAGGCCACTATGGGTCTGTATTTCTTATCAACATGACCCGAACAAAGTTTATATTGGTGTGTGTGTTTTTCTCTGACATGATGATCAAAGGAGGGTATTTTTCTGTTAGAGTTTAAAATAGCTGTGTCTGAGACTTAGCAATTTTAACAAAAGAAGTTTAACAAAAGAACTTAGCAAAAGAAGTTTAACAATTTGCCATAAACTATTAAATAAAGGATATGCTTTGACATGATTTATTCCTGATCATGGAGTGGGGGGTGCGAATGTGATATTTTGTTAGACTAAACAAGACAATATGTGCTCTGACATAGGTTTAGTGTACAAGGTTGAGGCAAAGATTAATTAAACCAAATGTTTTTTCTACTCATCATGCATAATATTCTACTGCCCCCTTGTGGCCCCATGCATTTAGAGCAACGGTCGCCATTTTGTTTTTACGATTAAAAGTCATAAAGTAAATTAGGGAGGTTCTTGTTTTTCATGCAAATATACAAAGAACGTCAGGGGGCGGTACTGACCGCCTCCTTCGTTCATTAGGCCTTCGCGCGCTTTTAGAATACATTGTAACATCGGTCCGACGAAGACACTACTCTTCACGCCTTTTTAAAACAATGGCTTCGAATCTACTTGGTAAGTAAAGTTACATTTATTAAGCTAGCATCGTCGTTACATATACTTATTTGTTTAACTTTAACGTTTAACAGGAATTAAATAATCTCTGTGTACGATGCAGGATATGCTGAAGCATTTGACCAAATTGATCTGCTTTGTGAGTATTATTTCATCTCGATTTACAATTATTTTCGAAATGGTAGATTTATAATTGTTTTATTTATATTTTTAATTCTATATAGTAAATGCTGAATTGATTACTGCCGCCGGTCAAAGCGAGACGGCTAATAGCAATTTGCAAGGTACGCTGTGTTTTATTTTCAGAATAAAAACGTAGTTCTTTTTCGTTTGTACCTTTGGCGAGATTAAATTTGTTATATTTTTTATTTCAATATAGTAAATGCTGATGTGATAACGGATACACCTCAAACAAGTTCTGCATACGGCGATTTGCAAGGTAAACTTTATGTAACATATCTTTTTCTGAAAAAATGACATGGTCTAAAATCAGGTTTGAAAAAAACATACTATCTTTGTTTTTTTATTTTCCCTGGGTTGATAATGTAGCATTTGTCACACAACCCGGATTTGCGACTCCAACAACACCCGCAATTTCTTCGAGGCCGGTTAACAGGCTAAGTCGTAAACGCAGACGTGTAGCTATAAATTCGACACCGGCGGAACCTCCAGTGCCGAGACAAAACGTCCCCCTACAAGCTTGTCAACCAGTTGGTAAGTGTGAATCTGTTGCTATTTTTTATTTCGGATTTGTAAAAATGTACATGGTGTGCTAATATGTTTCTATATTTTTGTACTGCGTCTAAACAGATTTCTACACGGAAGATGCCCTGGGGGGTGATGCTACGGAAACTTGGAATAGTGTTCTGGCAGAGCTCTTGGAGACTATTTTAACAAAAAAACCGCGAAGTGGTAACTTCATCCGGGGCTCAAGGGGCGACTGCTACGGAGTGTATAACTGTTCCGGCGAAATCATCTGTGGATTTACCATCCAACCAGGATCACTTTAACCATGAGCTGTTGTTGGGGATAAGTGAAAAATTGGGCCAAGTACAAGAAAACTTGAACATTCACAGTGAAATCGCGAGAAGGATGTATGGATGTCTTCACACTTTATTATCGAATTCAGCGGATCAAGGAGCATTAAACAGGCTACTGTTGGATCGTACAGAAAATATTCAAGGGACATTACAGAGGATTGTACAGAGCCATGAAGATGATTGCAAACAAAAACAACTAATGGTAAGATTATTGTACAATCTTAATCGAGCTATTTCACACACTGGTAGATTTTAATTAAGGCTTAAAACTGTATTCTCGAGTCGTTGTTGTTCGGAATTAATGTCTATTTGGTATACTTAAAAACAAAAGATTTTTTCTTGAGATACATTTGTTTGAATTAAGGTGTATTTTAACATTGTTTCTAGAGATGCTATTGGTGTGGGGTTTAATGTGTATTTTGAGCAAACCGTTTTTATTTTTTAGGATTTAAGGTCTATTTTAAATGTGTATTTGAGCTACTATTTGTTGGATGAATTATTGTGTATTTAGTGCATTTGCGCAAACTGTTTATTTTGCAGCAATTAAGGTGTATTTTGTGCATTTGAGCTTCCAGGTGTTGAATGAATTATTGTGTATTTCATGCATTTTAGCTACTGTGTTTATTTTGCAGGAATTAAGGGTATTTTAAATGCTTTTTTTGAGATTTTTTTTTATTTTGCAGGAATTAAGGGTTATTTTTAAAAGGGTGTTTGATTGTTTTAGTGTGTAATCAGAGGAGAATCTGTCTACCGGAAATAACATTTTTAGAAATGGCTGGTAAAAGAGGGCTGTCAGATGATGATTTAAATTACCGTCAACAGATGCGTTCTGTAAGAGGTAGAAATGAGCATTTGTCTATAACTGACCAGTTACAAGAAATGTTCGATCAGCAAATCGAAGTTTTTGGGGATGACTATCGAAATTTTGATAGGGATTTACAAAGTCTGGACCTCCAAGAGGTAATAGATGAACCTTCATCCCCTAACATATTTGAAACTCTTGAGGAACTTATTCAGATGCAAGATCTGAATTTTGAAAGACGATCTAACATGCATACATACACCAGCACAAGACATTCTCGAATGTTTCGATCGAGTGGCTTGAATATGTGAAAAAGACACGTGATGTGGACATTCACCACGCATTGACTCAGGGTGAAATGAAGTTTGGCAGTTTCTATGTTGATGGCTATTACGAACAATCTGGTGTAAGGAAAGCCCTTGATTTCGCAGGTTGCTATTTTCACGGCCATGGGGAGTGTTTCAGATCTGATGATATCAATCCACAGTCCAAACTGACGTATGGAATACATTTGAAAATGTTTAATGATAGGCTTGAGGTTTTGAGGAAATCATACAATCTTGATGTTGAGGTCATGTGGGAGTGTCGTTGGAGGGAGCTTAAGAGAACTGATCCTGATGTAATTCACTTTATGTCCACTTACTCTGCACCTGAAAGATTGAAACCGCGTGATTCGTTGTTTGGCGGCCGCACAAATTCTTACAAGCTGTACCACAAAGCGGCAGAGGGAGAGAAGATTAGGTATGTTGATTTTACCAGTCTGTATCCATTTGTTCAGTCTCGAAGGCCCTACCCCATTGGCCATCCTGAAATAATCTTCAAGGATTTTCAAAAAATTGAAAATTATTTTGGGTTAGTCAAAGCTAAGGTCCTTCCACCCCGTGGGTTACTCCATCCCGTGCTACCTTACCGATGTCAAGGAAAGCTCATGTTTCCCCTTTGTCCCACCTGCGCAGAAGAGCTAAGCAAAGTTATGCCGTGCACACACACTGATGAGGAAAGATCGATTTCCGGAACATGGGTTAGTCTTGAATTGTTGAAAGCTATTGAGAAAAACTATGTAGTCTTGAACATTTTCGAGGTATGGCATTTTCCACAAAAATCTAACAGTCTGTTTGGCGGGTATGTGAAAACATTTTTGCGTTTTAAACAGCAGGCCTCAGGCTACCCCTCACATGTAACCACTGAGGAGGACAAACAGGCCTACATCGACGACTATCGCCAGAAAGAGGGAATTCAGTTGGATCCTCAAAAAATCTATCACAATCCTGCCCAACGTTCAATTAACAAATTATTGCTTAATTCGTTGTGGGGGAGGTTCTCCCTCAGAGAGAATATGCCTAATTGCAAGCTTTTGCAAAGTGCTTCGGATTTTTCTCAGTTTATCTTTGGTTGTCAGTATGAGGTGAAATATTTCATGTTTGTATCTGATGAAGTTGCCTTGGTACAGTACCGCCATGTAGAAGGGGCCGTTTACGAGACTCGCAATGTTAATGTGTTCATCGGTGCGTTTACTACAGCGCATGCTCGACTGGAACTGTACAACCTCATGGATAGGTTGGGTGATACACTGTAAAAAATGATTTTATGGCTTTGTAAATAAAACAAAAAAAAAAATGTAATTTTTGCATAGAATAATTTTGTTGAAGTAAAAACTTTAGATTATTCAGTAAAATCTACATATGTACTGAATTTAAACTTGTAAATATTAGACACCCAACAGTCAAGTAAATTTTACTTGTGATTCTTTGACAAATGTACATGAATTAATAACGTACGTGTGGCAATTTAGAAAAATTAAGTAAAATTTAGGCCGAGTGCAAGCAATCTGCGCATGCGCGAAAAAAGAAGATAACCCGCCATCATCACCAAGAACTTCTCTTCTTTCTTCGACAGGTAAGCAGTTGAAAATAAATTATGTTTTGGCATATTGGACTTATTGTATTTGGTTAATGTGATAATATTGAACATCCGAGTTGTCACGACTGTAATTCTCTATATTTTCTGCACATTTGGAATGTTTGGAGTCTTCGTTGATCTTTATTCCAACGTTAGTAAAAGGTCCAACGACATCTTACTCTAGTTTTTCATAAAGGCAAAATAAAGTGAATTCGTTTGTTTCTTTACCCGTGTTATATGTTTTGTTCGATTAGATGTTATGCGATATACGTATGTTGTATGGTCATGCAGGGATTCTTACGATATATCCGTTATAACGTTACACGACATCTTGAAACCGTTTAAGTAATACGTAAAGTGTAACCTTGAATGTGTGATTTGACACGTGATATACGACATTAAAAAAGTTGTTCATGAATACGTCTAAAACCCTTAAACGTCTGACTTGACCCGTGATATACATTTTTGTTTGATAACTGTTGTTGTTTTGTATGGTTGTGCATTCTTAAATGAAGAAATGTGACGCGTATTTCGACAGTCATACAAGACCACATCTACACCAGACGCGAGTGGCGCGAGGCATGATGCTTAAAATGGCGGTTATAATCTCTTTTCGCATCTGATGTTAAAAATAGGGCGTCGGATTTGAACATGTCATTATAGATTGCGGTTTCGTTTTATCACGTTTGTATGTGTAATCTCATTCTGGGTGCTGCAAATAACGTAAAACACACAGAGTCTTTTGTTTAGCCTTTTGTTTCAGTGATGTGAATTCAAATATCAATATTTTGTTTAAAATAGTATTTTACAGTTTACTAATTATTATGTTTCCTTAATAGCAGATTATATCTCTCATGTGGATCCTGTCCAGTGTGTTATACTTGTTCCAGATCACTTGAAAGGGACCAAACACAATTCATTTTTGTCTTCAGTCCACATTGGGGTACAGTAAATTAATCAAACTTTTTAGTATGACTGAACTGAACTGAAGGTTGTCTTTGGTGTTCATATAAAGAGATTATTTAACAAAAATTGTATTATGTCTTCACAGGTAAAGGAGGAATTCCGTAGAATTATTGCCATTTCTCTGGAAGAAGACGCAGTAATCCGCAGTCTCACAGTATATCTCGGAGATGTGCCAGACAACCTATTCAAAGACAGCAATGTAAGTCCCAGACATATTAATGGGTAAGTTTACCCAAAAAAACAAATTGCTGTTCATTTGCTCACCCTCAGAGAACAGAGAAGAAGATTTTTTGCTAAAACCGCAGTCCCCAGTGATTCAGATAGTGCAAGTTTGCAGGTTCTGCCTTTTGGAGTGTTCTAAAAGCAGATATATTCAGCAGTAATCTCCACAGTTCCTGGTGACATATTGACGTCTTGTGCAGCGAATTTATTTGTTTTTGGAGGAAACTGAACGGTTCTTACAACAATGTTATAATCTACAGGCTCTGCCAAATGTGCAGATTACACCCGAAAAGTGTGCCCTATAGAGCGGTGCCATTCAATATTAAACTGGGATGATTGGCAGTTGTCTTGTAATGTAGCAGTTTGGATCAGTTTGGTGTGTTATAAGTTGCACATGCATGTATTAGACACATAAAATTGCAAAAATGTAAGTGTGGGAACAAAAGATGCATTTTTATCTAAAAGCGAACTCTCATCCAGACCTGCCTGAAACGCCTTGTGTAACCACACCTCCAATAATCTACATAATTTCGTGGTATGACCTGACTAAAATCGCACAAATCTAAACGGAACTATAGTGGACGTACTTGTAAATCAAATTGTATCGTCACCGCTGCAGCCATGTCGCGGAGACACTGTGTGTTTCGTTGCAAATAGAAAGACTCTTTGTTTGCCCTGCCAAAAGATGAGACACCTGAAGAAACACCAATGTCTTGGAGAACTGAGAGTGAGTAAATAAACAGCAAATGTCCATGTTTTGGTGAACTATACCTTTAAGATATAAATTTTCTGCCACATAAGCAGTTTAAAGATTCAGATTTAAAGAGATAAATATTTTATCAATTTTACTGTCATTCCAACCCTTCTATGGCAGTGGTTCCCAATTCCTGTTATGAATTTAACATTCAAATGTTCTTCATTCCCCTCACCCTCCTGGATTGCAAGGTTGGCAATCAAGAAGACTTCACTCAGGATGTCATGAAAATTCTAGCCCATGGAAACGGAGATGAGCCAGTCATGTCCATTTTTCTAGAAGGAAGCAAGGTCCTAAAACAGGGTGAAAATACTGCAAAAGCTTGTGCTCTTCTGATGGGACTGTTTTATGCCTTCAATCTACAGCAGCGGTGTCCAGTGTCGGTCCTGGAGGGCCACAGTCCTGCAGAGTTTAGCTCCAACTTGGCTCAGCACACCTGTTTGGAAGTTTCTAGTCTGCTTTGTGAGACCTTGATTAGGTGTTCAGGTGTGTTTGATTAGGGTTGAAACTAAACTTTGCAGGACACAGGCCCTCCAGGACTGACTTTGGACAACCCTGATCCACAGTATACGTCAAATCTGAAATACACTTTTTAGATTTTGCATGTACATTTTATATGCTTTATTAGAACAAGAGTTCTAGAGTCTTTTCTGTAAGGGATGTTGTTTGTTAGTTTAAATTACATTCAAATTAGCATTTGGCCAGGGACTTGCTGAGTGTACTTGGTAGGTTGGTTTAATGTGTAACAGCAGTCTGGTAATAATCCAAATTTGTTATTCAAGTTAAGATTCTGTCCGGTCTTTGCAAATGTGTAGATTCTTACAATATGTGAGAAAAGGTTTTATTTTCACACATATGTTTACTCTTACTTGACCTGTTCAAATGTCTATATGCATTGATTTTAAGGATTGTTATGGATCTTTAAGATCTACAATTTCTGTAACGGCGTGTTATTTCATAAAAAAAAGCTCTCAATAAATAACTTGATTGCACATTTGTTTTAACAGTGACTTATTTTATTTGACTAAAAATAATTAACAACACTAAACAAAACCAGTAAAATTCAATAAAAAGAGAAATAAAATTTACTTAATTATATCAATATATTACATCATGTACATAAGTAAAAATTACTCAACAAAATTTAAAAGGCCAAATTATATGTACTTATTACCTTTGTTAATTTTACTCGACTTCCTTAAGCAGGTTTTACTTAATTTAACAAGTATTACATTTACTTATAAAACCTGAGTGGAAAAACTTGCAAAAGAAAAATTGTGTAGAATTTACTTGTTATTTTTTTCAGTGTAGGCTGCTCTATAGTTATACGGATAGTGTCATTTATGTGTCTAGAGATGGTGATTGGGAACCCCCCCTCGGTCCTTATTTAGGGGATCTTACAAATGAACTTGATTCAGATGATTATATTATAGAAGTAGCTTCTGGAGGGCCGAAAACCTATGGCTATAGGACTTCTAAGGGGAAAGTTACGATGAAATGTAAAGGCATTACTCTGAACTCTCTTAACTCTAAAGTCATTACACTCGACTCCTTAATTGGACTTGTTGACAGCTATGTGACATCGCCTGACAGCACTCAACACCTCCTTGCTCGCTTAGACAGTATTGTCAGGAATAAAAAGAACTTTACACTGAGAAACAAATCAGTTGTTAAAAGGTTCAAGGTGGTTTATAACAAACGACAGCTTCTCCCTGATTACACAACTCTTCCCTATGGGTACTAATAATATTTTTGGGTATCGGGGTGTGCAAGATACAGGGGGTTTTGATTTCAGATTTCAACACCCGTTTTCCTGTGTAATAAGTGGACCTTCCAACTCTGGGAAGACGTATTTTGTCAAAATGTTGCTACAAAATGCCAGGAGTCTGATTTCTGAAAACATTGAAAATATTGTATATATATGATTGTTGGCAACCTTTGTATGATGATTTGTTGAAAATGTATGACATTAAATTTATAGAAGGAATACCACAGAGTCTTAATGATGATCGTTTGTTTCCACCCAACAAAACAAATTTTTTAATTTTGGATGATGTTATGAAAGATGCTAGTGGTAATTCTGAAGTTGAAAGAGTGTTCACAAATTATGTTCACCACAAAAATCTGAGTGCATTGTATATTGTTCAAAACTTGTTCTGTCAGGGCAAGGCTAGTAGGACAATCAGCTTGAACACAAATTATCTGGTTTTGTTCAAGAACCCCCGAGACAATACCCAAATTAATGTGCTGGCCAGACAGATGTACCCCAGAAACACAAAGTTTTTTATGGATTGTTATCAAGATGCTACCCGCATACCTTTTGGTTACCTAATGATCGACTTTAAAGCGAAAACACCAGAGCAATATCGTCTCAGAACAGATCTGCTCTCACAAAACCCTGTTGTCTACATTCAGAAAAGACCACACTGACGTAATTAGAGATGTCTGCAAGACTTGTAAGAAACCTGGCTCTTTTAAAGCTGTTATTAAAAGCTACACCTAAACAAAGACGCGTTATTTTAGAGGATGCCACAGACGAGTTCATTTTAACATTGTGCGAAGTGGCTCTAAACGTACTTCATGGTAATGTACCACTTACATCACAGCAATATCAGAAGCTGAAGAGAAGAAGTGAAATCAAAATTGTTGCTGACAAACAGGTTGGATTTAGAAGGAAAAGAAAGTTAATCAATCAGCAAGGAGGATTTCTTTTGCCTCTTCTAAGCGTTGCAATTCCGTTCATTACCAGCTTAATTACTTCTAAATAAGTATTGATTGATTCTAGTACCACAAAGTCAGTTGGATAAGATCAAGGCTGGTACCCCACGTGAGACTATTCAACAGGTTGTAGAGAATGACTTGGACATGACTATAAGAAATATTTTGAACCGCCCTGATCTGGGGTCATATGAAAAGGCTAAGATGTACACTGGTGTTTTACAGAGATTTTTAACACTGTCTAAACAAAATGACAGGGAATCCAGCACATTAACCTTAACCATACCACAGGATGACCGCATTGAAAAAGAAAACCCTACTGTAACAGATAGTGTGAGTGGTGATGATACTATGGACAATGTTGTGGATGACATTTTAAAGAATGTACCAAAGAGGAGTGTAGTGTTCTCGTACAGTGTGTTGTAACTCTGACTAAACACCAAGTTAAACCGTAGCCAATGAAGACAGAGCCGTAGTAAGATTTATCATTTACTGTCACTCTTTATCACTAGCATGTTGCATGATGCATGGTGAAAACTGAAATAAAACAATACAACAATATTCAATGACTACATATTCCTTAATCATACAAATATAAATGAATGTAGCATTCTCAGCTGTAATAGCTATAACGGAAATTAGCATCACTGTTAGCTCGTATGAAATGACTCATCAAACATCATCGCTATAACAAAATCCCAACACATATACAATGTTTAACATGTTTAAAGTCACATAGATGAACTTACGGCGTTGCCTCTATGACGGATTGAAGTGGATGCGATGGATCTAAAAAGAAAACAATGTGGCTGTCTCACTGTTTACTTGCGAACCCGCAAGCGCTAACCGGAACTACCCGGAAGTAACTTAACCGGAAGGGATCTCATCGCATAACATAATAACAATTTTACAAATTAGGTAAATTCACAGAAAATTACTTATAATGTTCTCATTTCACATATATAGTATATGTGAAATGTAAATACAAAAAACAAAGCACATATGTGAAAGTCAATTTTCTTAAAGGGCAACACACTCCCCGTCTGGCCTATGTGAGGTCACTATAAATTTCTTAGAGAGTTGAACCTTAACTTCAAAGTCATTCTTTGGGTAGTATTAGGACAACTTCTGCAATTGGCCTTAAAAAGGTTTTTAAATTGCCTTGATCGCTTGTAGTTACCTCTACCTTTCTGACATGTCCATCTTTTCCAGTGACTGTGGCGGAAATTCTGGCCATGGGCCAGTAGTTGCGGGCTATTTGCTTGTCTCTAAGCAGAACAAGATCTCCAACTTGAAGGTTTCTGCGAGTTCCTGTCCATTTCTGTCTGTGTTGCAAGCAAGGTAAGTATTCCCGTCTCCAGCGGGTCCAGAACTGATTTGCTAGAGCCTGAACTTGTCTCCATTGCTTGGTGTACAGGTCTTTGTCTGAGAATTCTCCAGGAGGAGGTGGAGCTCCTGTTTTCTGTGTAAGGAGCATTGCTGGTGAAAGTATGAAAGGTTGTTCTGGGTCTGCAGAGACCGGTAAGAGGGGTCGTGCGTTCATAACAGCAGTAACTTCTGCCATTAGTGTGCAAAGAACTTCGTGGGTTAAGCGAGTGTTCAGCTGCAGAAACATAGAATCTAGGATTCTTCTGGCAATGCCAATCATGCGCTCCCACGAGCCTCCCATGTGAGAACTGTGTGGTGGATTGAATTCCCAGCTGCATCCTTGTTCACTGAGATACCGCTTCACCATCTTGTCCATTCCAAGCTCCTTGCACGCCCCAATGAAGTTGGTCCCACAATCAGAACGGAGTTGTTTCGCAGGTCCTCTGAGTGCAAAAAATCTCCTGAGTGCATTTATGCAGCTTGAGGTGTCCATAGACTCAATGACCTCCACATGTACAGCTCTCGAACTCATACAGCAGAACATGATGGCCCACCGCTTGCTCTCTGCCTGTCCTCCTCTCGTACGTCTGGTTGTGACAGACCAGGGTCCAAATACATCTAGCCCCACATACGTAAAAGGAGGGCAGGTTTGAAGGCGTTCAGATGGCAGGTCTGCCATGCGTTGTTCCTCCATCTTTCCACGCAGTTTGCGACAGATTATACATTTGTGGAGTACTGAATTTATAAGCGACTTGCCTCCCAAGATCCAAAATCCTGCTGCCCTGATGGCTCCTTCCGTCAAGTGACGGCCTTGATGTTTCACTTGCTCATGGTAGTGCCGAGTGATCAGAAGAGAGATGTGGCTATCCTTTGGCAGAATTATTGGGTTCTTTTCTGCAGCAGTTACCTGAGAGTGCTTTAGTCGTCCTCCAACACAAATTAAATCATTCTCCCTGATTGGACTAAGTTTCAGCAAACAACTACTTCTGGATACTGCTTGATTAGCTTGGAAGGCTGACAGTTCTTTTGCAAACTTAGCCTTTTGTGTTGCTTTGATGATAACGTTCCTTGCTTGCTCCATTTCATCTGGAGTACGAAGTAAGTTACATTGGTGCCAACCCTTGCATTTGCTGTTTTGGGTTGTGTGCTTGCAGGATTTTGCCGTGTGAACTAGTAAAGCTACTCCTCTTACAAGGGAGGTGAAGGTGGAGAACCGTTGGAATCGTTCAGAGAAATGCTCTGTTTTCTCCAGGTAAGTAGCACATGTTTGTACGTGTGGCCGGATATCGGAGTCCTTTTCAGGTTCAATTAGCTCGTATGACTCACTTGTTTGCGTTTTCTTTGCAGGTGGTTGCCGTAGAAAGGAGGGACCGGTAAACCAAGAAGTCTGCGTCAGGCAGGATGCTGGTAAGGATCTCGACGCATGGTCTGCAGGGTTTTCTTCCGTGCACACGTAGTGCCACTGCTCAGGCCTTGAGGACTGACGGATACGTAGGACTCTGTTGTGAACATAAACATAGAATCGTTTTGACTCATTATAAATGTACCCAAGTACCACTTTGCTGTCTGTAAAGAACTTTACATCTTTAAACTGTAGATCCAGCTCGTCTTGGATGAGATCTGCCATCTCTACTGCTAAAACAGCAGCACAGAGCTCAAGCCTTGGGATAGTAGGTTCGGACAGGGGTGCTAGCTTTGCCTTGCCTATAAGAAATCCTACTTCAACTTGCCCGTCTTTCTGGAGTGCTTTTAGGTACGCCACGGCACCTATAGCTTTCGTTGAGGCATCTGAGAACACACACAATTCTGTGTGTACTGCTTCAATGAGTGATGTTGCTGTGTATGTACGCCGAACATGAAGCTCTTTTAAGTCTTGCAGAGAATCTCGCCAGTCTTCCCATTTGCTTAATTTTTTCTCTGGGAGGGGTGTGTCCCAATCTGACAGTTCAGATGTAAGTTCTCTGAGAAGGGCTCTTCCCTGGATCGTGACAGGTGCCAGTAGACCTAGAGGATCAAAAACACTGTTGACGGTGGAGAGGACTCCACGGCGGGTGAATGCTTTGTTAATGGTTGACGCTGAGAAGGTGAAAGTGTCACTCGTTATCTCCCACAGCAGACCTAAACTCCGTTGTGTGGGTGAAGTCTCTTCACTCAGATTTAGGTCCTTGATCACTGGAGCATAATCTTCAGGAGGGAAAGCTTCCATGACTGTCTGAGAATTCGAAGCAAACTTGTGTAAGCGGAGATTTGACTGAGCTAGTGAGGCCTTTGTTCGTTGGAGCAGGTCAATTGCTTCCGCTTCAGATGGAACCGATACCAAACCATCATCAACATAGAAATGTTTTTCTACAAAATTGACAGTGTCAGCGCCATGCTCATGTGCTCCCTCTCTGGCGGCTCTCCGTAACCCGTAAATGGCAACTGCAGGAGATGGCCCATTTCCAAAGACATGGACCTTCATTCGATACTCAATAATTCCTTTGCTCACATCATTGTCCTGGTACCATAGAAAACGTAGGAAGTTGCGATGATCTTCACGTACCAAGAAACAGTGAAACATCTGCTGGATGTCTGCTAGAATGGCCACCTTCTCTTTCCGAAAGCGTAGAAGAACGCCCAAGAGGGAGTTATTGAGGTCGGGCCCTGTGAGTAACACATCATTGAGAGAGACACCAGAGTATCGAGCGCTGGAGTCAAAGACCACCCTAATCTGATTGGGTTTTTGTGGATGGTAGACCCCAAATGTTGGAAGATACCAGCATTCTTCATCTTCCTTCAGTGGTGGTGCTACTTCAGCATGTCCTTTTTCGAAGATCTTTTTCATGAATTCCACATACTGTTGTTGCATCTCAGGTTTCCTCTTCAGAGTACGTTGTAGGGATGTAAATCGACCAACCACTTGATCTTTGTTGTTTGGCAAGGGCTGGCGTGGTTCTCTGAATGGTAGAGGAGCTACCCAGCTGTTAGCATCGTTTCTGTAGACAGTTGTGTCCATTATTTTAAGGAAAGCTGCGTCCTCCATGGATGGAGCAGGTTTGTTGTCATGCTCGGTTGTGTTAAACACCGTCTGCCCTAGCATCTTCTCTTTAGATTTGCTGGTCAAGTTACAGATTTGCGGCGTCTCCTTGATCTGCATAAAACTAGTACATGGCTGAAAGATTGAATACCGACCACTCTCCAGCACGTTGGTCTTGAATGTGTTGGTTTGTGTACATTACCCAGGCACACCTCTCCTAATACTACCCAGCCGAGGTCGAGACGTTGGGCAAAGGGAGCGTTGTTTGGTCCATTTACCTGCTGCCTGACCTTGTGTGCTCTTATGACGTCTCTTCCGAGTAATAGAAGTATGTCTGCTTCAGGTTCCAACTCTGGAATGTGCTTGGCAATGTGTCGAAGATGAGGTTGGTGTAGGACCGCACTAGGCGTAGGGATTTCAGACCGATTATTCAAGACCTCATGACACTCCAGGAGTGGGGGAAGAGATATGAGAACATTTCCATCCAGTGACTCGATCTGAAAGTCTACTGCTTTCCTGCCGAATGCTTCTACCATGCCAGAGCAAGTTCTGAGATTATACGAGAAAGGTTTGCTCTTTACATTGAACAGCTCAAAGACCTCTGGTCTAGCCAATGATCGATTGCTCTGATCATCCAGAATTACGTAGGCTTTGATGGCCATGTCTTTAGAACCCTTGGGGTACATTTTCACAAGGCAGATTTTTGAGCACGAGTGGCCCCACTGACCTGGACCGCAAACTTCTGTGCAGCTTGTACTGACAACATCTGTGTAGGAATGATCTTCTCCCTCCCCGCCGTCCTCGTATGATGGTGAAGGAGCCTTAGCTTCTCGTGGTGATGAGCCAGGGTGCATAGCCGCATCATGATTGGTGCTTCCGCATTCAGTGCACTTCACAGAAGACTTGCATTCTTTTGCAACGTGAGAAGCTGAAGAACAGCATTTGAAGCATATTCTCTTCTCCTTGAGGAAGGCCTTTCTTTCGTCGAGGAATTTGTTCCGGAATGTTCTACATTTTTTCAAGGGATGTGGTTTATTGCGTAGAGGACAGTTTTTGCTAGGATCGTCACTGGCTACGAAAACGTCTGTTTTGTGCACCGAGATAGGTTTATTGATATGGAAACTCTTCACAACAGATCTGTCAGGCTTTGAGGGTGTCGAAACACTGCTCTGATACATAAAGCTAGGGTCGTTACGCTTCCTAGCTTCACCGTAGACGAAGTTACAGAGATACTCAAAGGGAGGAAATTGACCATGGTGTTCTTCCTTGTAGAATGACCCAGAGGTCACCCATTTGTCCTGCAGCCCATACGGCAGCTTGTCTATAATGGGTCCAATTCCACGCGAAGTATCAAGGTATGACAGACCTGTGAGATAACCATCTTCTTTAGCACCTTGAATTTCCATAAGCAAATCCCCAAGTTCACGTAGTTTGATGTGATCTTTAGCTGAAATCCTAGGAAAACCATCCAATCGTTGAAATAGTGACTTTTCGATGATTTCTGGTGCAGCATAGCACTCACTTAGTCTCTCCCATGCTTTGTGTAAAGCAAGATTGGGGTTGTTGACATACACTGAGCGGATGCGTTTCACTTGTTCCCTAGACTCCTTTCCCAGCCATTTAGTCATGAGGTCCAATTCCTGGATTGCTGTGAGGTGAACTTCACGTGCTGCGCTGGTGAATGAAGAATACCATGAACGGTAGTTCTCAGGCTTATCATCAAAGGTATAAAGTCCTGAATTGACAAGGTCTCTTCGTGCTAAATACTGTGCCAAAGGCTCTGCTTGTGTAGGCGTACTAACTGGAGGAATGTATCGAGGAACATGTCGCTCAGTATGCTCGTTTATGACGGGTGTTCCGTCTTCAAACTTAATTGCAGACAGATCGGGTAGGTTTGTACCATCAGCTCTCTCAGACTTTGACTGTTTGATAGACTGCGTAGGTGAAATGTTTTTCACTGGAGTACTCCATGTACTGAAGCTGTTATGGGAGTCCGCGAGGTATGGAAGCCCGGAAGGTAAGGCTGATAAGGATGGAGAGGGAGAATGACTCTGAAGATTGATTTGCGAATGTACATATTCACTGGTACGTTCAATCATAACTTTCTCCGATTCAGCTCTTGAGATTGAGATTGAGATTCAATTTATTGTCATTACACATGTACAAGTACTATGCAACGAAATGTATTTAGAAGGAAATCCAGCATAACATGAGGAAGGTGGGGAGAAAAAAAAAACAAGCACACAGTACACATAGACATGACTTGCAACAGGGTAAGTAATCCAGCTCCGGCAAGCAGCTATCCGGTCCTGCAGCCATTACGGCGCCTAACACAGACCCGCTTGCCAAGCTGGCGGGTCAAAGCGAAGCGACAGAGGCTTGGAATCGGTCAGGCGAGTTGTATGTATGTGTATGTGTATGTATGTTGTATGAGTGATAAGTTCCAAAAGTCTTTGTGTGTGTGTGTGTGTGAGATAGTTCTAAGTCTTTAGATGGGGGAGGGAACGCAAGAGCGTCTCGCCACATTGCTCTTCAGGGTTGTTTTTCCAGTATCGGCCTTGGCCAAGGCCAGTCCTGGTACGGGGGGGCCGAAAAGATAAGATTGCAGTTGTTTCGTCTTGAGCCGAGTAAACCGCATTCCAATTCCACGGCTACTCTCTTTGTCCATTTTGGTCTCTAGCATCATCAATTTTTCTTTCCATAGCCGTGAGCTTTTTCAAGATATAATCCATATTGCGATTAATAGTCTCAGTCTCAATGCTGACCGCTCTTCCCACGGCCTCCGTCAAAACGGGCAGCCTTGTGAGGCTTTGGACAGCTGTTCCCGTTTTAAGAATTTTTCGATAACCCAGGGCAAAGCCTAATCCAATCAGCATAATACCTGTTATCATGGTTCCGAATAGGTAGATATCTTCAATGTCCTCCACGGAAAGAGCCGCCAGACACACGATCCGCCATCTCTCCCACCCGTCCATCGTGTAGCCAGCTGCGAACGTTCCGTCAGGGCAATCAGGTTCACCCGAACCTGTGTTTCTCGACGAGAAAATGGTGTCAATTGCGCTGAGTGACCAGTTGATCAGATCCATAATTTCCAAGTTTCGAGAGCAGTGCAGAGAGAGTCTCTCAATAGATGAGATGAGACGAGACGAGACAGGAGACAAAGCAGGGAAGATATGGGAAGGACTAGGAGTGAAAAATGCGACCGCCTCTGGTGAGAGCCAAACGAGAAAAAAGTTTGCTCCTCTTACTCCTTCAGCTGCAGCATGCATTGATATTTCAGCATCTTCCAGAACTTGTGCCTCTACAACGGCTGCATCAGCTTCTCTATGTAGCGTTAACACTTCCAACTCTGTCTCTATCCTTGCTGTTTCCACTTGCATTTGAGCTTCTCTCTTAGCCTTTTCTAGTTTTAGTTTAGCCTCTTGGCTGGCGTATGACGCTCTCACTTTGGCAGCTTCCGCTCTAGCCCGAGCATGGGCTGCGCTTGCAGATGACGTAGCTGACTTGTCGCTTCTAGCGCTGCACACAGACGACTTTCTGCTTGATGCCATCTTAACCACTTAAAGTATCAAACGGCGCCTTTTCACTGTAGTGTTCTCGTACAGTGTGTTGTAACTCTGACTAAACACCAAGTTAAACCGTAGCCAATGAAGACAGAGCCGTAGTAAGATTTATCATTTACTGTCACTCTTTATCACTAGCATGTTGCATGATGCATGGTGAAAACTGAAATAAAACAATACAACAATATTCAATGACTACATATTCCTTAATCATACAAATATAAATGAATGTAGCATTCTCAGCTGTAATAGCTATAACGGAAATTAGCATCACTGTTAGCTCGTATGAAATGACTCATCAAACATCATCGCTATAACAAAATCCCAACACATATACAATGTTTAACATGTTTAAAGTCACATAGATGAACTTACGGCGTTGCCTCTATGACGGATTGAAGTGGATGCGATGGATCTAAAAAGAAAACAATGTGGCTGTCTCACTGTTTACTTGCGAACCCGCAAGCGCTAACCGGAACTACCCGGAAGTAACTTAACCGGAAGGGATCTCATCGCATAACATAATAACAATTTTACAAATTAGGTAAATTCACAGAAAATTACTTATAATGTTCTCATTTCACATATATAGTATATGTGAAATGTAAATACAAAAAACAAAGCACATATGTGAAAGTCAATTTTCTTAAAGGGCAACACAAGGAGTGTGAAATATGTTCGATACATTTGAGATAAAATGTCCAAAGTAAAGAGATCACATCCTGGGGGGGTTCAGGAGAGTTTGTGTTTAAAGGTAGAACGATCCCTGGTTCACACATGTACGATTTACTTAAAGGCGTGACGGCAGCTCAAAAGATTGCTGATGAACGGAGACCGTATGGTTGGAACGAGTTTCTGGAGGCCATTGCCATTTTGAATATACCATACTCTATGGTTCCAAACCACTATGTCAGACATGCTGTAAACTCATTTAAACACGGATCGTTACAGACTGTAACGGTATCACCTGAGGGGGGTAGAAAAATAAAAGGAAAGCATACGAATACCCCTTCAACACAATCAAATTATCTGGAAGGCAATGCATTTCAATCACCCACTCTTAACCCGGCTCGTTGGATAAGTTTTTAAACTCTGAGATTTACATGATTGTTTTATTGTTATTATATGTATTGTTCAATGTTTTGCATATGAATAAAAGCTCAGAAACAACATATGTTCTTTAGTATTTATTGAAAACATCATACATAAACATTTCGCCTGTTTGTACACACTGAATACAATTTAAAACACTTTCATTACATTGAACATGTTTTAGTTTTTTAACAAAAGCTGATACAATTTTATCATTTTTAACCAAATCATCACTATACATTCTCATAACATAATCATAATCAAACCCTTTAGCCATGTGGTAGAGAAAAAACACACAATGCTGTCCGCATGTGTCTGATGAATAATCTTGGACTTGAAAGTTCGAATGCTGTATCTCCTTAGAATTGCATTTTAAAAAGTTTTTAATATTTTGTGGAAATACTTGGTAATCTGGTTTATTACCAAAACTGTCGAAAAAACATCCTACACCATCCTCATTTACGTAAATGGCTAACCAGTGTTGTCCCGGCATTCCAGATGGATGTGTGTTCAATATAACCATCAAGGGGAATTTTTTTAATTGATTTTTGGGTAGATAGTCGTACGGTAGCACACCAAGAAAATTGATATTGCAGGAGACCTTATCCATCACTGCCGTAAGCTGTATAGTATTCATTTTTGATTTCTTAATAGTAATCGACCAGTATCTGGCGACGATTTGAAACCTCAAGAATACTGTCAAATGTAGCATAAAGTAGCAGATTTATTGTGCGGGGTAGAGGCTGTCTAAAACGTGCTTCCAGTCTAATATTACCACTCTTGATTAGTGATATATGCTGCGAGCATTCAGAATCTGGTGTTATTGTGTATCCAAACAAGAATTCTTCTCGGTCAATAGATAGGGACTGATTTTTAAGGTGTCTTCCAGAAGCCAATGCTAACTGGTGAAATTCCCTCACTGCAGACCCATTTTCATATTCAGGCTGTAGCGGTTTCGCAGGGTGTTGTTGCCCATCAACATAGATGGCTAAGAATTCTAAATCATAATTTTTAAACGCGAAGGGGTTTTTATCATATGAACCTACAAATGCGTCATTATCAACCATAGCTAGTACAATAGATTTTGGTAGAGTTCCTAAGAACAGGTTTTCTTGAGTGCTCACCCTGGAACCAACTGGTATCGAAATTTTTTTCAGACATACTCTGTCCATAGGGTATTTAGCGGTGGTAGAGAGCAGGGCCTGCGCATGGCCCAGCCTTACAGCTGGTGATACTGACACTTTTTTCACAAATAGCGATTGTAGCACCTCTAACCTGAATTAGAATTGGTAGCTATATATCTAGTACCTAGGCTCTGAGCAGTAATTGACAAGACTCACAAGAAGACTTAATTTTTAAACAGAACAGCTGGCAGGTTTATTACACAATCACTGTGCAACACACTATTCACAGAATGAGTTTGTCTCACATTAGATAATACCCCAAAATAAAATAGAGCTCTTTCTTTTAGTAAAACAATAGGAAAACAAAATAAATTGTCCTCTGAAAAATAGAAAGTCAATCTACCCGGCTAGTAAACCAAAACACATCCAAGTTTCCTTATCTGGAATCCATGGAATCCAAAGTCTGGATACAAATCAGTTCAGTCACTCCGCAGAAGAGAATCTGACACAGCTGGCCACACTGCGTCCAAACGTTCCTTCTGTAGAATATCACTCACTGGGACAGGCTCGCCATCGAAGTCGGTATGGTTTGGAACCAAACTAAATCCAGGATAAAACCAATCTGTACATAGCAGTACAGAATAGGAAAACAATTATAATTCTTTCTATCTCCTTTTTCATATATGGTACCTCATTTACTTTTCTTTTCTCAATAAACCAGTTACACATTTAGAACCATTAGCTATGATTATAAGAGAACTATTCAAATCATCCAACGACCATGCTCCATACAAATCTGTCTGACTAGAGACTATAGTTCACATTGCGAACCTAAGACATGGTACAAAATTTAAACAATATCATTTATTTTCCTAAATAAATGTTCCTTAAAGGATTAATGCATTCTTCAATCATAACATATAATGAACTGTATGCTATTAAACTAGTAAACAACATGAAATGAATGCATTATTTCCCCATTAGTCATTTTACATCAGTGAAACACAAAATTCACACACTATAAGCTAAGTACAATTAAACATATTACAATACTCTCATATCACTCCGATTGGTTTTATTATAATAGCATGAAAGCTAATACTGTTTACTCATAGCATCACCTCGTGTTAGCTAGCAATATGGTAAGCTAATGAGCACATTGTGACAACAGAAACTCACCGGAGGTTTCAGCAGAAATCACGGTGGAAAACAACATAAAACATCTCTCACAAGGCAGTCCTCGGGTTACTAGTAAAATATTATTTTATCAACACTTGATTAGCAAGTTTAACAACTCCTGATTAGAATTGGCTCGATATCGTACTGTTTTCAATCTATTTTCTCCAGGTGAACTAGAGCTTTTTCTGATGTAACTTGATACAGCGGAAAATTCCCCATGACGGACATAAAAACAGTGTTAGCGCGCCCTCTAATGGCACCATGTAATTCAACACCCAACTAATTAACCCTTAAGTGACAGCATATACTATATGGGTTACACGATGCTGTGAGGATGTTTAGTTTATAGGCTACATTGTCACTCCTCATCAAGCAAAATTCGTCTTTACCCCTGGTCATCCTTATTTTAATGTCCACTCCATTAAGCATCAGTTTTTCTTTAAAGAATATATCACTATGTACGGGTGTAAGAAGCTGGACCACGTTGCTGCCGTTGGTAAGGGAACATACATTTCAAGCTCACAGTATTATACACAGTATTATGCTGAGCCTAACAGACTTCATTTTTCCATTATACAGGGGATTTTGACGGGATCCTTCTTGGAGACAGGGGCAATGCCTGCAGGCAGTATTTTATGACGCCCTTCCCTGAGCCAAACCCTGGACCTCAAACCCGTTACAATGCAGCTCTAGACAGGATAAGGGCACGCATTGAAATGACCTTTGGGCAACTAAAGGGGAGATTTCAGTGTCTGAAAAGTCAGGGTTGCACCTGTCAGGGCCTGTGACATAATTGTTGCATGTGCCATATTGCATAACATTGGCACCATCAGAAAGGAAAAGACCCCTGTGGTGGGGGTGCAGCCTGATGATGACCTCCAGCCTGTGCACTTGGACCAATCTAGTGGCAGAGCTGCACGGGACAGAATTGTGGAACACCATTTTTGAATATAATAAAAGACAAGACAAATATGCTTAGTTCCTTGAGTTTTATTGAAAATATTCTTTATAAAGAAAAGCCAGCAAGTCATATTTTGCCTGCAATAAGAGATAGTTATGTTAAGTCAGAAATACTACTATGTGTGAAATAGTGTATCAGCACTTACTCTGAAGGTCCTTTTGAAGCAACTCTATCTCCAGTGCAATTTTTCTCTTTTTCAAGTTGTCGAGTTCTATTTCTCCTCTTAATTTCTCTTTTTTCAACTCAAAATACTCAATTTTCTGTTTAAGATGCTGTTTATATTAGGTACGGGTGAAATTTCGTGAAAAAAAGGGTAAAAACATGCCTCATGCAACAAAAGTAAAAGTACAACACTGCCCCACGTCTGTATCAGCAGTTCTTTGTGCAGACTGTTCTGGAAGCCTTTCTGTAGGCCTTTCTCTAGGTGTGGACTCCTGCAACTCATGTTGCAGACAGAAAGAATAGGTACACTCTTCTTCACTGTCCTTTGCGATGGAAATAAATGGGTATTACTAAGTGTTGCACTCTTTCCTTGTGATGTAAAAGTAAGAAAAACACAACTTACTGCATGTGCTTCAGCCACCACTTGCTTGGGAACAGGTAAAAGTGTTGGTGTATTATCTAAAACTGGACAAAAGAGGGGGGACATAATGTCATTACAATTAACTACACTGTAAACAAAATTTTGATTAATAACTCATGGCAACATATTTTATATGAACTAAAAGTTTAGAAGTTTTCACTTTCACAAACATTTCAAATGACTGTACCAGCCATTTGGATTATACTTCATTTAATGCAGCAACAAACCATTTAACAGTGTACTAAGATAATTGAAAGCTCATTTAGCCTACCAGTAATGAAGGTGTGGGTGCTACTGGTCCTTGGCTTTGGGTCTAAGGAAGAGCTGCCCCCAGGGATGCCCTCCACAATGGGTCGGTTTGAATTCAACCCATGGGCCAGCCCTTCTGCTGGGGTATATTGTGGGGGTGCAGGACCACCACCTGTTTTTTTTCTTTCAGCCTTTTTCTTGGTGGCTGTTATAGACAAACACATAATTTAACAGTGGCTTTTTAAAATATGGACTGTATAAGAAGTAAAGGCTGCCATTTTGTAGAATATTTTTGTACTTCACTTTTACTTGTTCCCATGTTCTAGTGGGTCCCGTGGTGGCTCTGACATAAAAGAACAAAGTTTATTAAATAAAAATAAATTCACAAATACATACAGTAGAAAGTGATAGAAACATCTAACATGGACACCACTTACGCATTTAATTTGTCTGCTACTTTTTGCCAGCCCTCTCTCCTGGCTTTTGCAGACTTTGAGGTGTTCCCTGGTGTTTAAATTAAACTTTCATATACGGCATAACCTTCCATTAAAAGCTCTTGTTCTGCTTGGGAGAAAAACTGGGCGCGTTCTTTAACCATGCTGAACAGCCAATAACAGCGTTGCTGATCATTGTTTCTTCTATCGATACATATCCCCTTTTAAACAAGTGCATGAACGCGCAGTTATCTCACTAACTCAATCCAGCTATACTAATCATATCCGGCAGGTGTGTTCGAAGAACCTAATTAGCAAGATCATGATTAGCACGATTATATCATATTGGATGTCTCATTTGATCTAGGAGCTTGTCTTTGCTCGCTGCCGAGGCTGCAGATTTGCCCTTTAGTCCAAGGCTCGTTGGTCAAGGGGTATGATTCTTGCTTAGTTTGTGTGTCAGTGCGTGTATGATATTAAATGTATTATTTATAGTTAACATGTTTTCGTGTACAGCTGCTTTTAAACAAAGAAAATTGTAAAAAGGGCTATATAAAAAGAAGTTGAGTTGAGTACATTATTTAAAGGGGGTTGGGGTCATTTTGGGATAGGGTTTCTTGTTGCTGAATCCTACCTAACCCTAGAGCCTACAATCAACAATTTCACAAAAATCAAGACCCACCGAGAATTGAACTCGGATCGCTGGATTCAAAGCACAGCGTGCTAACCATTTCACCATGGAACCCATGATTGAAGAACATTGCTCGATTCAAATAACAAATGTCGGTATACACACTTGTGCAGTGAGTGAGCGGTTTGTGGTTTGGTAACTGTGTTGAAGACTGGAAAGTATGGAGAGCTAGAGACACCGCCTTCAGCTCCAAACAATTTATATGCCATTTTCTCAGTGACTGTGTCCAAAGGCCGGATGCCCTCGCACACCGCGCCCCATCCCGAGGACGACGCATCCGTCGTAACGACTATGCGTCTTGTAACCAGCCCCAGGGGAACTCCCCGACTGAACATGCTCGGTTCATTGGTACGCTGAACCCTCGAAAGCGAATCGCAGGAACTTTCGGTGGCGCTTGGCTATCTGAACATGAAAATATGCGTCCTTCAGATCCACGGATGCAAACCAGTCCCCGGGACGCACTTGTGCCAGGAGCTGTTGTTGTCATTCTGATCGCTCGCTTGTGATGTGCTCGGTTGACGCGTCTCAAGTCCAGAATCGGACGCAGACCACCATCTCTCTTGGGCACTACAAAATACCGGCTGTAAAACCCGCTTTCTCGCTAGTTCGGAGGGACACGCTCGATCGCTCCTTTCGCGAGCAGGCTGCAAATTTCCTGCCTCAACACCGGCGCATTTTGCGCTGACGTAAGCGACGGAACCACACCGTGGTGGAGGTCTGCGTCTGAACTGCAGGGTGCACCCGTGTTCTCCTACATTTAGTAGCCAATGAGAAATGCCCGGAATGGCTTTCCACGCGTCCAGAAACAGACATAATGGCCGAATCTTTTCGGGCGTTACTATCAGCGGACCGTTTAGGGAAGCACGCTGGTGCAGCGAGGCTAAGTGCACTGGCAGGGAAATGGCTCGTGCGTGAGAATCCAGCCGTCTCTCGCCCACGGGAGAGTCTGTAGACGAGGGAAGGCTGGTAATAGCTGGGATTCACTGCGGCTTCGCGCTGCACCGTGGCCGGGAAAGGAACACCAGCATTGGCTTGGTGAGGGGGAAAGAGCTCCTTTTGTGAACAGGTATGTGTTTTTATTGCATTTTCACAAACATTTACAACATTGCAATGTTCGCCCATCAACCGCGGGGGAAAACTGATGCAAACAGCGGCATTTGGGGGCCACCGGAACGCTCACAAACTCTCTCCTCCTCTTTACAGGTCCGTCAGGACGACGGCTTGGCAGACGATGACGCTCCGCCGTCGTGGCGCGGTCCTCTCTTCTTCTTAGGTGGGCCCGACCATTGTTTAGGCCGGCTCACGACCTCGAGAAGCCAGAGCGGGAGCAGCGTGCTGTTTGGCCGGTCTCTGCATTGAGTGCGGTGCGGATGAAGAACAGGCTCTCGGAGACGGTTGATAAGAGTGTTGAGGGAGCACGTGACTCATGGCCTTGGCGCGCTTTTGCGCCTCCCCGAATGCGCTCTACCACCGACTCCTTGACGTCATCAAAGAGGCCGGAGGGAGTGATCGGGGCGTTGAGAAGAGACTTACGATCAGCGTCTTTTAGGTCCGCCAACGTAAGCCACAGATGACGGTGGAGGACGACCATAAACCCAATGGAGTGGCCGATAGCTTGTGCGGTCCGCTTCGTAGCCATCAGAGCGAAGTCGGTTGCTGCCCTCAGATCCCTCGTGGCGTCCGCCTCCAGGCTGCCCTTTATCCAGCCACTGAAGGATCTTAGCCTGGAACACCCGCAGCACAGCCATTGCGTGCAAAGCTGGAAGCCTCTTCCCCGGCGGATGCGTAAGCCTTACCGGCGAGATGGGCGGTAAACCTGCACGGCTTCGACGGCAGGCCTGGGTCCGAGCCCAACGAGGTGGTGGAAGGGCACAAATGAGCGGCGAGGGTCTCCTCGACGGGTGGCATGCGCACGTAACCGCGGGCCTCCGCTCCGACCACGTGGGCGAACATGGACTGCGTAGCAGCGGCCTTCTCGAGGACCCTTACGAACTCTTCGTGGAGGTCCGGGGTGCTCTCTAGGTCGGGGCTCCCCACTCCGATCCTGCCCACTCCTTGTCCGAAGTTGAGATGGACATGGAGTCATCATCCTCCTTAGCGCCGAAGGAAACGGCGCCCGCGAGGGAAGGCAGGGGACGAAGATTCTCGTCAACGTAGAGGACTGGAGAATGGGGTGACGGCAGAGGACGGCGGCCCGGAGCCGTGTCGTCGCCGCTCCCCCTTGGAATGGGTAGACTCACCAGCTACTCGTTGGTGGCGGTGAGCCTCGAACCTATCATTTCACGAGCGATGTTCCTGCGAGTTCTCAAGGCACGCGCCGGCAGGTCCGCACAGTGCGCGCAATCGGACTCGCAGAATCCAGCTTCTGCATGAGCCAGGCCCAGGCAGGTAATGCAGTGCTCGTGAGTATCCTGCGGGTCAACGGGACCCGCGCAAAGACAACAGAAAGAAGCCATCGGATGCGGTGATAGAAGTATCCAGTTGCGTCTTCAATGATGGCAGCATGAAATAGAAGATTCTGGGGATTGTCGTCACATGCACTGTATTTATACTGTCTGGATATTTGCATACTGTTGCATTCTTGCGACAATTGGCCAGTTTTTTTACTGGCGTTATCCAATAAGACTTCAGGAAAAGTAGAAAAGGGGAGGAGTTTCATATGCGGTTCTCCGCAATGTCGAAGTGAACGCTCTCGAAAGGGAACCTGATTTGGTGGTAGGGGGGCGTGGCCACCGAAGTGCCTGCGGGGTCAAAGTTGACCATAAAGGATCAGTGTACAAATAGTGGGTTGGTGGACCCTTGCACACATGGGCACTACCCTGGCACTCATCCCCCATTCCAATAAATGAGTCAAGGTTCTACTTAAATGTTCTGTGGTCAAGGAGGGAGCTGAACGACATGGCATGCATTTCATGTGGACACGTAGTATGTTTGTGGAATGGGTCAGACAGGGTATCTCGAGACCAGCACAGCTCGACATCCCCTGGGCAATCAAAAAGAGTGGTGGTCTTACCACGAGGTAAGCACCAACCACCAACATCTCACCTATATAGCCCGGAAGGTGGATCCATTTTCAGCTTACGTTACGTCGCAACACTATCCGTCCAATGGCAGTTTATTTGAATTGGGTTTTTTCCACAAACCATCTAAATGTGCTGCTTCGATTAAGGCTACACATCTTGCCGGCACATCAGGCTCCCACAGAGTTTTCCATTTGAGGAATATACTGCGCACCATTCAGTTTCTAGAGATAGGGCTTCAACCTGTCGACTGCCTTCTACATCAACTTGACACTTTGTCATCATGTTTTGGCCCCTTTCGTTTTTTCAGTTACACCTGCTGTGATCTGTCCGGGCATTGGCGCCGTGGCTGAGCTGGTCAAAGTGCCTGTCTTGTAAACAGGAGATCCTGGGTTCAAATTCAAGCGGTGCCTGGTAACTTTGTGTGAATCCTTCGTGATCTGGAGACTGGTGAAAACTTAGCCATTGCATCTCTACATGTAGTTTTACTCGTTACACAGCTTAAACTGCACAGTTTTGAAATCTTTTAGACCTGATGGATGGGCATTAATCCTCGCAAAAGTTGGATGTGTGTGCAATGTGCCGTGGGAAGAACGTTGTAACGTGCAGGGTTAGAGATATTCTTTAAACTTTGAGGAAAATACCTGTCACCTTTCAGTTGCTTGAGATAGGGCTTCTACCTGTCGACTGCCTTCTGCATCAACTTGACACTTTTTCATCATTGTTTTTGCCCCTTTCGTTTTTTCAATTACACGTGCTACACACGTTTCGGGTGCTGGCGCCGTGGCTTAGCTGGTCAAAGTGCCTGTCTAGTAAACAGTAGCTCCTGGGTTCGAATCCAAACGGTGCCTAGTGTTTGGGCTCTGTGTTTATTACTCCCTTGTCTTTGTAGATTGATTTTTTTCTTGATCAAGGAAATAGTTTTGGCATGGTCCCCATCCCTGATGAACAGGTACAGGATTAGCGCTCAAGGCTCTGTGGCTTAATGGATAGCGCATTGGACTTCTAGATTACGTAATGAGGCCATTTAAAGGTTGTGGGTTTGAGTCCCACCAGAGTCGTGGTTAATTTAGGTTTACAGGAAACACTTCAAAATCATCTTAAATAGGCAAGGATAAGTTGTTATATGAAAAGTGTACACACATTAAATTAGCCTTAAACAATCCCTCTGCAATTTTTCCTCCATTGTATTGTGAGTTTTTGCCCCTTTGTTACTTATCATATCTTTTCAGTAGCATGACCTCCAGACGTGGGCGTAGGTGCCGTGGCTTAGCTTGCCAAAGCACCTGTCTCGTAAACAGGAGATCCTGGGTTCAAATCCCAGCGGTGCCTGGGAACTTTGTTTAAATCCTTTGTGATCTTGAGACTAGGGAAACCTAGCCGTTGCCTCTCAACATGTAGATTTGCGCATTACACAGTTTAAATTGCACAGTTTTGAAATATTTTAGACATGCTGGATGGGTATTAATCCTCGCAAAAGTTGAATGTGTGTGCAACGTGCCGTGGGAAGAACGTTGTAACGTGCAGGGTCAGAGATATTCTCTAAACTTTAAGGAAAATACTTGCCGCCATTCTGTTGCTTGAGATAGGGCTTCTACCTGTCGACTGCCTTCTGCATCTACTTGACACTTTGTCATCATTGTTTTTGCCCCTTTCGTTTTTTCAGTTACACGTGCTGTGATCTGTCCGGGCATTGGCGCCGTGGCTTAGCTGGTCAAAGTGCCTGTCTAGTAAACAGGAGATCCTGGTTTCGAATCCCAGCGGTGCCTAGTGTTTGGGCTCTGTGTTTATTACTCCCTTGTCTTTGTAGACTGATTTTTTTCTTGAATCCAGGAAATAGTTTTGGCATGCTCCTCATCCCTGATGAACAGGTACAGGATTAGCGCTCAAGGCTCTGTGGCACAATGGATAGTGCATTAAACTTCTAGATTAAGTAATGAGGCCATTCAAAGGTTGTGGGTTCGAGACCCACCAGAGTCTTGGATAATTTAGGTTTACAGGAAACTCTTCAAAATCATCTTGAATAGGGAAGGATATGTTGTTTCATGAAAAGTGTACACACATTAAATTAGCCTTAAACAATTCCTCTGCATGTTTTCCTCTATTTTACTGTGAGTTTTTGCCCCTTTGTTACTTTTCAGCAGCATGACCTGCAGACATGGGCGTAGGCGCCGTGGCATAGCTGGCCAAAGTTTTTGCCCCTTTGTTGAGCAACGTTGAAAGTTGTATCATATCTTATGCTGTCATATGCTGATATAAGTATCTGTTGGTCTCCATCTCAAGGTTCCTAATGATGTCAAGGGACAATTGTTTTGATGAATGTAAATTGAGTACGTATATTGAATACGTACTTTGTGATCATATCTGATTGTTCAGGAGGAATAAGACAACAGAAAGTCTGGTGATTTTCCACTCTGGTGGTTTTATATGACACCTCCTGTTTCAAGCTTATAAATATTAGTCCTTAACACAATAAACTTTGGACTTTGATTGAACAAGCACCTGGTGTCTGTGTCAAACTTTGTCTCCAGGATCCTAAAACTTTGTGTGTTCCGTCGAGTAGACTTTTCAACCGTAGAATATTGTTTAGACAAGGGGACATAAGAAGTTTACATTCTTACAGTTGGGGGCTCGTCTGCGAAAGAAGGGAAGAGACTCTTCTCTCTTAGAACCAAGAGAACAAAGACCTGTCAAGCGCACTGACGATCGGTCACAGACCTACATTAAAAGGGGTAAGTGTTGTCTATACAGTTTTGACTTACAGAAATCAAACGCTTACCCTGTAGGATTCTTGTGGTGTTTCAATTCTCCCATTGTTGTGATAGCGAGGCTAGCAACAGTGATTAATGAAATAATTATTAACGCACGAATGTGAATATAAAGCAGTCCTGATCACACTGTAATTTGGGATCAAAGTGTGAGCTTTGAAGAGGCTTTGTTACTCACAAAAAATTCTGTTTAATGTTTATTGTAAAAGATAACATTCTCACAGTTAAAATTGAAAATAGAATATTGTTCACTGTTACTGCAAGATATATTGAAATATTGTTGTCAGAAAAAGAAGTTGAATCTAATATCCACCTCTGATCACAATATAATACACATGCAGCACTGTTGAAACGTTTGGTCGATTGAACACAAGGGTTTTTCTTTGTTTTGTCTGTACTGTACTGTTTTATCACCGCCTGGTTTGAAGTGTAAGATGGGAAATTCTGTTTCAAGGCCATTGCCGGGCGAAACGCCAGTCGTATTTATGTACAGGATTTTATACAGATCCATATGTTAGCAATCTCGCAGGATGGTCGGAGGGAATAAAACCGAAAATTGATATTCCCTATCCGAGGGAAGAGTCCTTTTCTGATGAGTGTATGTTATTGGCAAAGGGTATGTCACATGCTGGGGAGACCCAATATGGGATTATCCATACATGAATAAAGCTTATGCAGTATGGCAAGACATGAAAAAGGTTTGGGACCAGGGTCCGGAAAAAACAAAAATTGTTGCTGCGTATGCAAATCAAAACCGGTGGCCATTAGAAAAGCCGCCGGGATACACTGCCCCTTGCCCAACACAGACTTCTCCCTCTGCACCATCACTGTCGATAAAACCAAAAGAGATGAAACCGGAAAAGTTAATTGATAAACGTAATGTAACTACAAACCCTAAAAAATTCAATGGTTTGGGTAAGAGCTGGAAACACGCTAAATGTTATTCCGATAAAAGTTTGCCATCCCCACAATTATCAATTGAAAATGATAAAATCACAAACAGCGATACAGGGGCAAACCCACACGCGTTGTTTGGGAAACTTTTACAGATGTTGAAATGTTTTTTTAGACAGATAAGAGTTTTTCTTGATAAATGTCTAGGGAGATAACAGGTCTTATCTTTTGAAACAGGCAGCAAGAGAGACTCAGCTGCTCAATTCTTGGTGCGTTTTAAGAAAGCATGGATTGAAGATTCTAAATCGCCATTAAATAATGACATAAAGCCTCTGTTTTTTAGCACTCTGTTAAATAACATGAATCATAAACAAGCGCAATTGATTAGAATAACGACTTCAAATTTGCATGATATGACTTTAGAGAATGCCATGTTTATAGGCTGTCCAGGAAAAAGGAACATTGAACAAACTTCTGTAAATCCGCAATTGCCGCATCCTAGCCAAAGGAAGAAGTCTGAGGTCATATGTTTTCATTGCGGAAGGAGGGGCCATTACAAACGAGAGTGCAGACAGTTGCGCAAGCCGATTTCTGGTGAGACACACACACAAAAACGGCACACACATGAGAACACGTGATAAATCCAACTATGAGATATGGCTTGTAGATCTTATAGATCTAAACGTTGAGTCCAGTTTCACTAGATCTCTCTCCGTCAGGAACAAATTACACCTGGAGATATCAACTCCGTTGTGAGTCAATCCTTTAACCCAACCACTAGGGAGATATAGAGCTGAAGGGAAGAACAGCAGGCAGGAGACGAAGTGATGTAAAATAGACAGACAAATGATTTATTGAATAATCTCAGTTGTGTGTTGATGCTCAGTCAAGCTCTGTCAAACTTCGTCTGACTAGAAACGGATTCAATATGTGTTTTTAACATTCAAGATTACAGTATCAAAACATTGTCTCATGACATTATTATGGACCTTGAGATGGAGACCAATGGATACTCATATCAGCATAAGACACAATACAACTCTCAACGAGGTTAAACAGCAGGAAAGTAAGGAGCAAATAATATGAATAGAAGTGAATAATAAAATAAAAGAATGAATACATATGATGAATATTGTAATAAATGTGATAAATGAAATGGAATAATAAAATGAAATAAACAAGAAACAAGTGTATGTTTCTATCCAGATCTATCACACGAGTGCTTCATCCACAGATTCACAATTATTCCAGGTGCTCCAATA
The DNA here is from genome assembly GCA_008369825.1 of Triplophysa tibetana. Lineage (NCBI taxonomy): Eukaryota > Metazoa > Chordata > Actinopteri > Cypriniformes > Nemacheilidae > Triplophysa > Triplophysa tibetana. Next base: position 2,866,864 of record CM017915.1, on the reverse strand, counting down.
AATCTTTTAGGTCGCGATATGATGCATAAATTAGGCATGGAAATTAAGTTTACTGATCACAAGGTGTTTTTTTCGTTTCTGTCTAGTTTACAGGCATCCGTTTATCCTATGCCTACAAGTGGACTGATAAGTGGCTCAAGGGTATCTGCCTCCGGTGGCAGCATGCCTCCCCAGCATTAACCCTTTGTTATGGTCTCAGTTCAGGGATGACACTGGTTTCATTGACATGGAACCTTACAGGGCTAAACTTAAAACAAACAAACCTGTCTACATTAAACAATACCCTTTGTCTAAAGATAAGGAACAAGGTATTCAACATTTGATTGAAAATCTTGTCAAGCAGGGTGTCCTCGAACAAACACATTCACCATAGAACATACCAATTAATCCTGTAGTGAAAGCTGATGGGAAAACTTGAAGATTAACTCAAGATTTAAGAGCAGTCAATCAGTTAATCATACCACTCGCACCAATTGTGCCTGATGTTTTGACTGTTATGAATTCAGTGCCACATTCGCACAAGTATTTCACAGTAATTGATTTGTGTGCAGCTTTTTTCTCTGTACCTGTACACCCAGATACTCAGGCTTTGTTAGCTTTTAGATTAGATTAGATTCAACTTTATTGTCATTACACATATACAAGTACAGTGTAACGAAATGTAGTTTAGGTCTAACCAGAAGTGCAATTAGCAAGTGCAGATATACAGTGTGAATAAATACAGAATACAATTTTAGGGAAATACTATACAAATGTTGTATGAAAATATGACAGTCGGTATGTACTATGAACAATATATACAGAAGGCTATATACTGTGAACATTAATGTACAGGTGGTTATGAACAGATAACAATATAGACAATACAATAGTGCAAGTGACTTGAGTGTGCATTAATTACAGACATTAGCTATTAAAGTTACAGTGCAGTAGATGAGTTAATGCGGTTATTAAAGGTACAGTGCAGTACATGAGTTAATGCAGTTGTTGAAGTTATAGTGCAATACATGAGTAGATGCAGATAATACAGTTACAGTGTATTAGATGAGTTAGTGCAGTTATTGAAGTTACAGTGCAGTAGATGCGTCAATGCGATTATTAAGGTTACAGTGCAGTAGATGAGTTAATGCAGTTATTGAAGTTACAGTGCAATAGATGAGTGGAGGCAGTTAGTTATGCAATAGATGCGTTACAGTGCAGTAGATGAGTTAATGCAGTTATGAAAGTAAATTGGAATGGGTCCAGTGTGGATGGTAGAGAGTCTTTTAGGTGTGACAGGACCAGCCGCTCGAAGCACTTCATAACAATGGGTGTGAGTGCTACAGGGCGGTAGTCGTTCAGGCATGTCGGGCTGGAATGTTTTGGAATGGGAACAATGGGGGTGGATTTGAAACATGCTGGAACAACTGCTTGGGCGAGGGACAGGTTGAAGATATCCGTGAAGACCCCAGCGAGCTGCTCCGCACATGCCCGGATTACGCGACCAGGGATGCCATCAGGGCCAGCAGCCTTGCGTGCGTTTATCCAGCTTAGTGCAGTGTAAACATCTGTGGAGTTAAGTGTGATGATTGGGTGGTCAGTAAAAGGTGTGAGCCTGGTGGCGGGTTCCTTTTTGTCTCTCTCAAAGCGTGCATAAAAGTCATTAAGCTCGTTCAGAAAGGCAGCATCTGTGGCTATGGGGATGGAGTGGTTGGCTGTGTAGTCACTAATGGCCTGGATGCCCTGCCACATGCGTCTCTTCAGATTTGCCCTGAAAGTACTATAGGCCTGTGCATCACCTGATCTGAATGCGGTGTTGCGTGCTTTCAACAGGAGGCGCACTTCCTTGTTCATCCATGGCTTCTGATTAGGGTATATGGTGATCTGCTTCTGAGTTGTGACACTATCAATGGTGGTATTGATGTAGTCCAATATAGAGCAGGTATAGCTGTCTATGTCCGTGTGAGAGCCACTGGTGGCCTGAGAAGCAAACATACTCCAGTCTGTGTGTAGAAACCTTTCCTGGAGTGTGAAGTCTGCCCCCGCAGGCCACACCTTGATGGTCTTCACTGATGGCTTCACACGATTAATGAGAGGTGAATACTTGGGGGTGAGGAACAAAGAAAGGTGATCAGATTGACCCAGGTGGGGGAGGGGGGTCGCGGCGTAAGCTTCAGCCATGTTTGTGTAGACATGATCCAAAGTTTTGTTTCCTCTTGTGTGGCAGGAAACATGCTGGTGAAATTTAGGGAGCACTGTCTTTAAGTTAGAGTGATTAAAATCTCCCGCAACAATAAATGCAGCCTCCGGGTGAGCAGTCTGTTGTTTACTGATGGCTGCATGAAGTTCTTTCATAGCAAGCTTGGCATCAGCATCCGGTGGAATATAAGCTGCCGTTATAATGTTGGAAGTGAATTCCCGTGGCAGATAAAACGGTCTACATTTAACCATGAGAAACTCAAGGTTAGCCGAGCAGTGTCTCCCGACAATAACAGAGTTCGTGCACCAAGCTTTATTGACATAAATGCACAGTCCACCTCCTCTTGTCTTACATTTTACATTTAAAGGACAGCAATATTCACGGAAAGCCTTGCAAAGGGCTACGTAGACTCACCCGCTGTCTTTTCTGCAGCAGTGCACAGAACTTTGGCCAAAATTACTGATCGGCCTTCATCAGTTTGTGTTCTTCAGTTTGCAGATGACATCCTCGTGTCGGGGGAGACGGAGGACGACTGTGAAAAAGCATCTATAATACTTTGCAATGTACTTGCTGAAACAGGCTACAAAGCTTTCTGGGACTAATTAACTATTGTAGACAGTGGATACCTGACTGCGCGACTCACGGTAGGCACCTGAGGGGTCTGATCGATCATAAAGCTCCGCCAAACACACCATTGGAGTGGACTGCGGAAGCAGATGAGCATTTCAATGCCTTGAAAGCAGCCATCACAACCGCACCAGCATTGGGTCTGCCAGACTACACCAAGCCTTTTCACTTGCATGTTAGGGAGGCAGTGGGTGCAGCTTTAGGGGTCCTGTTGCAACTGCATGGCTCAACATATAGGCCAGTTACATATCTGTCTAAGAAGTTAGATAACATAGTCACAGGTATGCCACCTTGTCTTCGTGCTGTGGCTGCAGCTGCTCTGATTGTACAGATGGCTGAGAAAACTGTGCTGTCACACACTTTAACATTATATTCATCCCATCAGGTAGGTGTAATTTTACACAACATGCAAACACAACACATAATAGCGCAACGACGCTCAGGTTACGAGGCTACTCTGCTGGCAACGAAAAATCTTAGCATTCAAACGACAGCAAACATTAATCCTGCTTTGCTGGGTAATTTGGGTATGGTAGACATGGCAGATTTTAATGTTGAACATGATTGCATCTTTGAACTGACCACCTCTTACTCTTCTAGGTTCGATCTGTTGGATACGCCCCTAGAGGGGGGAGAACACATTTATGTTGATGGGTCTTGTTCAAAGCCCTCTGACTGTGTCTACCTTTATGGCTATGCTGTGATTTCCGATACAGGAGAGGTAAAAGAAGCTTTTGCTCTAGACCACAATTCGGCTCAAGCAGCAGAGTTGATAGCATTAATACGGGCCTGTGAGCCAGTGTTGTATAAAGTACTAGAAAGCAATACTTGAGTGAAAGTACAAGTATCGTACTAGAAAAAGACTTTGGTAGAAGTGAAAGTTACCTTTTACAATAGTACTTAAGTAAAAGTCTTAAAGTATCTGTATATATATATACTGTACTTAAGTATCAAAAGTAATTTTCTGATATTTAATGTACTTAAGTATTTGAGGTAAAAGTAACTTATTTTTTTTTTAAAGCAAGCGGTTAGAACTTTGATTGTGAACTTTATTGTGGCTTTCTTATAGTAAAGCATGAAGCATATTCAGGGTATCTTCTTAATCTCACTCTCACAAAATCAGTCTTTTCCAGGACTTTTCAGGCATAATTCTCTTAAGTTCAAAAAACAAACAGCATATTTTTGAGCTGACATCAAAAAAAAAGAAAAAAAAAGAAAACAGAAACAGAAATTTCACTTTTGTATGAACTAAAAATGTAAAATAAATAATAACATTTCTTTCCTGCTGTCCTGCTGGTAGGGACTCGGGAGAACATTATAGCGTTATATTTTTCTGTTGCTGATGTTTATTTTATGAATAAAATAAATATTAAAATAAATATTTTAATGGAGTAACCGTTTTATAAAAGCAAAAAGCCCCTTGAAGCCGTGTTTTACAGTGGATTTAGAACAGCTAAGGGGGTTCTAACATGTGCGCCATGTCAGTTAACGTTACTTAGCAATGTTAACAAGCAGACGTTAGCCTGACCATCATGTTAGCCAGATATCTGATACGGCTTATGATAACTAACGTCGAATCACATTGACATTGTGGCTTTACTGAATAACTATTAATTTAACCTGCCTTGATGTGCTTCTTCGGGTTGGACGGGGAGTTTTTGAATGGCAAAATTTCAGTGACTTTCGGTAGGCATAAGAGGTACTTCATCCGGCAAGAAGAATCTTTCACTCCAATGTACAGAAACATTTATTGCAAATACGGCCACGGGTGTATAACGTTATCTTCACGCTCTTCACCAAGTTCACCACTATCGTCGGGGTGGTCGTCTAAGATAAAGGGAGGTCCTCCAGTAGGTGCTTCCATGGCGCCGGTGGTTTCAGTTGTGCTTCCTCTGCCTTTGGCAACAAATAAGGATTACGCTGAAATAGAGCACGCGGAGCGTGCGTAATATAATCTAGGAGAAGTGATTCACCAAACCTCCCTTATTGCAGTCGCACACATTTCTTCTTCCGATTATTTTATTTAGTAGTAACGAGTAACGAAGATGCGTAGTGGAAATATATCGGAGTAAAAGTATACATTTTATCTAGGAAATGTAGTGGAGTAAAAGTGAAAGTTGACATAAATTTAAAAAGCGAAGTAAAGTACAGATACGTGAAATTTCTACTTTAGTACAGTAACAAAGTATTTGTACTCCGTTACATTACAACACTGCTGTGAGCTGATGACAGGAAAGAGAGTAACAATTTACACAGATTCTAGGTATGCATGGAGTTTTCTTCACCATTATGCCAAAATGTGGGAAGCACGAAGGTTCAAAACTGCTGATGGAAAGCCCTAATCTGATAGGACAGTTAACTGAAGCAGTTCAGATTCCGCTCGAAATGGCCATAGTAAAGGTAAAGGGTCATGCTTCGGGGGACGATGAACAGGCTATAGGCAACAGAAGGGCTGATGAAGCCGCAAAGGCAGCAGCCCAAGCTCAGATTAAATCACCATTTCATCCAAAAGATGAAACACAGGTAGCAATGACATGGCACATAACGAATGTACCTGACATTGATATCAAATTCCTGCAAAGTCAGCCAACACAGGGAGACTTAGAGCATTGGAGCAAAAGTGTTTGCACTCCTGACAAGGAAGGGATTATTAGAGATGGACAGGGTAGGATAGCACTACAAAAAAATTAGGGTTAATTATCCTTATTAGACATTACCATGGCTTATCTCACACCAGTTGTGCAAAAGTAGTTCAAGCAATTAATCAATTGTATTGTATAGCCGATGTTCATAAAACAGCAAAGCTTGTTTTGGATGCATGCTTAACATGTGCTCAGTAACTCCGCACAAATCAGCTAAGCACGATGCATTGACACATCAGGAAGCTCCTTTTCAACATCTATAAATTGATTTTACACACATGCCGCCGATAGGTAATCTGAAAAATCTTTTGGTAATTGTTGATCGATTCATCAAAGTGGCCTGAAGCATTTCCATGTGCAAAAGAGGACGCCAAAACGTCGTTTTGGGCACCATAGAATCGGAAAATGCGTCAAGTTTCACGTCAAAGGTATCACAGCTCTTATCAAAAGCGTTGTCTATTGATTGGCATTTTAATATCCTGTACCATCCGTAAAGTGCAACAGTCGTGAATCAAACACTGAAAACACGACTAACAAAAGCGGTACTTGAAACAGGAAGAAAGTGGGTAGATTTATTGCCTGCAGTCTTGGCAGAAATAAGAATTACTCCATCTTCCACGACAAAATTGTCACCGTTCGAGGTACTAGTGGGTAGACCTTTCCCGACCCCGTGGGTCAAAGGCCGGTCGGGTATTTCTTCTTTAGGTGATCCAGGAGGACTACGTTACTTATTTCTTTGTGCCATGCTCTTCCCTCAGAGCAGCATACTCATAACTTTGTTCCAGAACAAAAAGTCTTTGTGAGGAGTCTGAAGCCAACAAAGGTTGGAGAACCAAAGTACCACGGACCAGCAACTGTGATTGCTGTCACACGGACAGGAGTTCTGACGGACTACCAGCCACAGTGGATGCACGCTTCCAGACTGAAGTTGTGTTCTGCAGGAGAGCAGGCAAGCTCCAATTTAGAATAGAATCTCAAAGGGGATTCACCTTACTACACCTCAGGGTGGAGAAAGCACTGACTAAGCTGAGGAAAGAACTACCTTTCGTGAGGTAGGGGCCACCCAAAGCAAGAAGATAGAAGGCCCATTGAGCCAACAGTGCTGACTCCGTAGCTTCCCCTGAAGTGCATTGAGGGCCAAATTCTATTCTAAAAAGGAAAAAGGGAAAAAAAATTATCCTAAGTGCAAATTTCCTATAGAATTCTTAGATATCAATTCCTATACTGCGTGCACACTTACAGAAGCCCTTCTGGTGTTTGGCCCAGATATTCTTAAATTCTTAAATGATAGAACCTAACAGGCCATGGCACCCAATCAGGCAGCCAGGTGGACTGCGTGGAACAACGATTATTCTAATCCTAATAAGTATAATAATCACTGGTATAATCCTAAACCAAGAAGTAAAATTAGAGAGAAATGAACAGTTTACAACAGACATGATTTTAAATGATGATGGTAGCTGCGAGATGCCAAAACAAATGTCTCTAATAGTACAACTGACTCTGAATATTCAAGAAGGAAAACCACACAAAAATACGCGAATGCAACTATCCTTTTATTAAAGATTTTGTATTAACACTTTGTTCTTTAAAGGCACACAGGACTGCTTGTCAGACCGTTGGTCTGAAAGTGGCCATTGTGAGAATCTGTATTTCGTCCTGTCCTCTACAAATATTCCATCTGTGTTTAAAACAAAGTTCATATATCATATGTATTCATTCATATTCATTCCTATTAGTATTAGCTTCTATTCACATAAGATGTGCCTTACTTTCTTGTTGTTTAACCTCGTTTAAAGTTGTATCATATCTTATGCTGTCATATGCTGATATAAGTATCTGTTGGTCTCCATCTCAAGGTTCCTAATGATGTCAAGGGACAATTGTTTTGATGAATGTAAATTGAGTACGTATATTGAATACGTACTTTGTGATCATATCTGATTGTTCAGGAGGAATAAGACAACAGAAAGTCTGGTGATTTTCCACTCTGGTGGTTTTATGTGACACCTCCTGTTTCAAGCTCATAAATATTAGTCCTTAACACAATAAACTTTGGACTTTGATTGAACAAGCACCTGGTGTCTGTGTCAAACTTTGTCTCCAGGATCCTGAAACTTTGTGTGTTCCGTCGACTAGACTTTTCAACCGTAGAATATTGTTTAGACAAGGGGACATAAGAAGTTTACATTCTTACAACTTGACACTTTGTCATCATTGTTTTTGCCCCTTTCGTTTTTTCAGTTACACGTGCTACACACGTTTCGGGTGCTGGCGCCGTGACTTAGCTGGTCAAAGTGCCTGTCTAGTAAACAAGAGATCCTGGGTTCGAATCCCAGCGGTGCCTAGTGTTTGGCCTCTGTGTTTTATTACTCCCTTGTCTTTGTAGACTGATTTTTTCTTGAATCCAGGAAATAGTTTTGGCATGCTCCGCATCCCTGATGTACAGGTACAGGGTTAGCGCTCAAGGCTCTGTGGCGCAATGGATAGCGCATTGGACTTCTAGATTAAGTAATGACGCAATTCAAAGATTGTGGGTTTGAGTCCCGCCAGAGTCGTGGATAATTTAGGTTTACAGGAAACTCTTCAAAATCATCTTGAATAGGGAAGGATATGTTTGTTACATGAAAAGTGTACACACATTAAATTAGCCTTAAACAATCCCTCTGCAATTTTTCCTCCATTTTACTGTGAGTTTTTGCCCCTTTGTTACTTTTCAGCAGCATGACCTGCAGACATGGGCATAGGCGCTGTGGCTTAGCTGGCCATAAGCACCTGTCTCGGAAACAGGAGATCCTGGGTTCAAGAGATCCTGGGTTTTAGAGCACTATTGATCATTTTTTATTTTTTATTTTTGATTGTTATGTTTTATTATTCCCTATGTTTTATGAATAACATGTGAATGGAGTATGAGGCTTTTCAGCCTCAAGGGGGGATTATATGGTGTTTTTTCTAAGTATATTACTGACTTTTCTTTATATTACTGAGTTTTCTTATATACAAGACTACATTTAAAGAAGTTCATTTACTTCTCTGATTTGAACAAAGGCTGTGGCCTCATAGGATGGGCACCAGGCAGATATGGACCTCACATCTGCTTACCATCACACACACACACTTCTGAAGATACTAGATGGTACTAGTCAGCCACTATGTGGTACTAGTCATAGATGAACACAGTATACACCATTATATTGATTTAATCACAAACCAAGCAGATATGGACCTCACATCTACTTAGCATGACACACACACACTTTTGAAGACACTAGTTGGTAGTAGTTTGCCAGGTGTAGTAAATTACAATGTGACATATAGCTGCATTTTAAGATGTATGTATGTGCATTTCTTTTTAAGCTTTTAAAAGGTTTTGCCACAGTTAAATACTGATATATGCAGCTTGACATTTAGCTGTGGAAGGTAGAGAAGGATGGACTAACAAAAATAGGTGATGTCATGTGAAACCTGATTGGTTTAAACAGTGATAACAACGTGAGAACAATGTATAAGAGATGGAGTCAGATATGTTTTGGTCAGACATCTTCAGATGAACTCTATATGTCTCTCTTTGACTTGTTTAAACAAATTATAGATTGAACCCTTGAAACTTTGCATCTTAGTCTTCGTGATTTTTCTCAACATTTGATGATCGATTTCGCCACAACACTGTCCATGCAATTTCAGGTACAGTAAATATACATTTCTTAGAAAGGGATCATTAAAATTGTGTGGCAGTTAAATGATGTCATTCGTTTTTGCATTATTTGAGTTCTGGGGGACATCTACAAATATAAATGTCACTTCCGAGCCAGCAAAGACACATGGGGCCCAGATGGGTTTGATCTGGTGTGCCGTTAGCCGGTTTTGTCCGCAGGTCCCATGTAGACCCCACATGCGTTAGCCCAGATGAGATGAACACTGCTTTGTGAGCATAATACAGGCTTCTAAATTCAGAGCCGGACAGTAACAGTGTAAATTTACTTGAGTCCAGTACTTCAGTACAATTTTGAGGGATCTGTACTTTACTCAAAAATTAATTTTGGGGAGTACTCATGACAAAAAGTACATTTTAGAGGCAAATATTGTACTCTTTACTCCGCTACATTTCTATCCATAACAGTGAGTACCCGTTACTTCATTTAAAAATAAAAAAAAGGAAAAAACGTTTTTTTTCAATTTGTTGTTTCCCTCTCAAACGTGATTGGATTGTACAGGCGCCACTGATTGGGACAGCCTATCAGCAATCATTATATTAACAAATATTAAAAACTTATATTGATCATGCTGTGTTCACACCAAACGCGGAAAAAGCGTCAAAATTGCGAATACATTCGCGCATCCCAGGCGAAATCCGCTTCTTGTGGGAAAGGCAAGTACTAGGCGGTTGTCTGTTTGCAAGAAAGGCAGCGAAATTTCAAAATACTATTGTAATCTTGTTAGAATGTCAAAAGCACCTAAATACTTTTGGTCCACGTAAATTAAAGTTAGTTGCACCAGTAAAAACAATTAAAAAAGTTCTGGAGCCATTGGAAAATTATGAACAACCAGCACTTTATAATTAATAATACTGCTATGTAGACTACATGATGGGTATCTTTTCTTATATTTATTAGTTTATTATAGTGTAAACTGAAATATTATACTGTGTTTTACAGAGAAGGCATGAGACACATCTGGAGGAATACTGTCAACTGACTTCAACAGCCTGCAAGAGGCCATCAGAAGGTGGAATAGGCTTCAAGGCGAAGCAACTGAAATTGCTGGAGACCAAGCAGGTGTCTGAGAAGACAGTTGATCGAGCTATCCTCAGCTTCATCGTTCAAGGTCCCCAGCCCTTCTCCCTAGTTGAGAAACCATCCTTCCAAGACCTTATTGTAGAATTACAACCGAGTTGTGCCGTCATGTCCCGCACAACTGCGCGGAGTAAGATTGATTCAGCGACATCTAAAATGAAAGAACATCTCAAGAATTTAATGAAAAAGGTACCATACATTGCCACCACTACTGATTGTTGGACGGCCAGGAGAAGGAGCTTTATAGGTGTAACAGCCAACTGGCTTGATACTTGCAGTTTTGAACGCCGTTCAGCTGCCCTTGCTTGCAGTCAACTACAACAGACAACGGGTCGAATTTCATCAAAGCGTTCCATGTCTTTGTTCAGCAGGACGAAAATAACAATGAAGAGTTAGTTGCAGAAGGCACAATCGAAGAAGTAGGAGAAGATTGTGATATATCTGATGAAGAGGAGATGGAATTCATGGATGTGGAAGCCATTCTGGAGGAAGATGATGGGCTTCAGTATCAGCTGCCGAAAAATCATCGGTGCGCATGCCACTAAATAAATTTAGCTTCCACAGTCGATGTTTATTGGGCTAATAAGACAGAAGCTTACAAGAAATTGTCCAGATCAGCCTTTTCTAAGTGTCAGGCACTGTGGAATAAATCATCAAGGTCTCCTCAAAATGCAGAGCTTATAGAGGAACACTGTAAGCTTCACTTGGTACAGCCTAATGGAACGTTTTCTAAACGTTATCTGCAATTTATAATCGTTCTAAAATGGTTAACATTACAAACACTATTATGGCATTGTTAGTGGAACATTCTAAAAACATTAGCATTGAAAACGTTACTATTGCGTTGTTAATGTTACGTTCGTAAAACGTTAGCATTAAAAACGTTACAGTGGCATTGTTAGCAAAACGTTCTAAAAATATTAGCATTGAAAACGTTACCTTTGCGTAGGAAATGTAATGTTCTTAAAACGTTAGCATTACAAACGTTACAATTGCATGGTTAGAGGAACGTTCTGAAATATTTGTATTTAAAACGTTACAATTGCGTTATTAATATAAGGTTCTTAAAAGTTTAGCATTTAAAACGTTATAGTTGCATTGTTAGCGGGACGTTCTAAAAACATTAGCATTGAAATAGTTACAAGTGTGTTGTTATTGTAACGTTCTAAAAACATTGGCATTAAAAACATTTCCATTCCGTTGTTAGAGAAACGTTTTAAAAACGTTAGCATCACAAACGTTATGAATGCATTATTAGCAGGACGTTCTTAAAACATTAGCATTGAAAACGTAACCATTCCGTTTTTAATGTAATGTCCTGAAATCTTCCAACCCAACACCAGACATCTTTTCGACGACTTTTTGCCGGGTGGGTTAAGCATTACAAAAGCTATAATTGCATTGTTAAGGGGATATTCAAAAACTATTAGCAATAAATGCCATCAATCAGCCGGACATGGTTCTGTGGTCCAGCGCCAGTAGGACAGTCCTCATAGTTGAGTTGACTGTACCTTGGGATGAAGTCAGTAACAAAGCATTTGAAATAACGAATCTGTGGTAATGCCAACTTGTCAGCAGAGGCTGAAGATCAGAGATGGACATCGAAAGTGTTTCCGGTGGAAGTGGGCTGCAGGGGCTGTGTTTCCAATTCCACTATAAGGCTGCTTAAGAAAGTGGGGATCAGAGGACAGACCAAACGAACACTAGTCAAAGAACTTGCCACTGTCGTTGAGAGTAGAAGCCACTGGCTGTGGTTGAAACAGAATGACGGAATATGGGCTCCCAGGTGACCACGTAATAAAATAGTGTTGTTTTGTGATGCCATATGTGACCAGGGGCTCTGAGCTAACATTAACGGAGCCAGTGGGGCTATAACAGCCTTAGCCAATGGGTTTGGTTGCATTGATTTTGGTAATGTGTTGTAATGGTATGCCATACAGGACTCTGGGGGGACTGAGCGCACATTTAGGATTTGGGTAGTCATGGCCTAATGGTTAGAGAGTCGGAATCATGACCAGAAGGTTGCCGGTTCGATTTCACAGGGCCGGTAGGTAACGACTGTGGTGCCTTTGAGCTGCTCTGATAGCTGCCCACTGCTTCTGCCAGATGACCTTGTAACAATGCGACACACACCCAGGTCTGATTAATCTGCGGCGGGCCTACCTTGGCTGAGGGTGTATTGTGATAAGGGCCGAAACACCCAATGAGGCGGAGGTGCACAACTGACGATGTGTCGCATTGATGGGAACCATACAAAGGGCACTATCAGCAGCACCTCACCAAAAGGCATGGTATTGTGATGAAATTGGGACACACAACTCATATTTCAGATCCGAAATACAATTCTCAAAACTACTTATTCAAACTCCACAACATTTCTCAGCAGCGGAAGTTGTAGTGAATGGGAGAGTACCACAAATATATTTTTTCCATTCCCATCTGCTCAAATGGCCAAAAATAGCCACAAAATAGGAAAAAATATAGAATCTGAACGGCAGTCAGCAGAGAACGATATCAAATTTACAGAAGCTGCATTAGACACACCCCCACATTAGCATTAAAGAGTACCTTGCATATGTTTTTTTAGGCCCTACTTTGGTTAATGGAGTGTCCAACAACAAGTTTATGTAAATACAATGTGTAAAAACACTCTAATCTCGTAATAATAGCCAGTTATTCGTACCTTACTTGTTGACTAACTCTCAAATGATTCGTTCCGCGATTCATCCGTCTTGGCGCCGCCTACCCGCTAACATTGTCTAATTTGATTGGTCAGATGGTGTAGTCTGTTGTGATTGGTCAAACGCGTTCATCATTTGTCGTAAATGGAACCCCACTACCATCATTACAGTATTACGGTTTACATGTGAATGGATGTCATGTATATTATATGTGTAGCTAGAGATGGCGGCGATTTTACCAATTTGAGCCTTGAGTCTGACGAGGAAGCATCAGAAGACGCTACATTCACAACAAACTCCACCACGACTGGAGCAGGATGTTTGTCAGTGGCAAGTGACAACTCCTGTCATAAAAACTCCCAGTGTGACAACATGCATGTTGTGCTTTTTCTCATCAATGAAATAATTTGAATACATTAGCAGTACTATTATTTCGATTTCCCATTGTCATGGTACATAGAGCATTTCAGGAAGTCGACGTTATTAAAAATAAACCTGACATGACTACAAACCTTCAAAATTCAATGGTTTGGGTAAGAGCTGGAAACACGCTAAATGTTAGACTGTTAAGAATGTCTGATAAAGAAGCAATTTGTAAAGTTTGCCTTCCCCACAATTATCAATTGAAAATGATAAAATCACAAACAGCGATACGGGGGCAAACCCACATGCGTTGTTTGGGAAACTTCTACAAATGTTGAAATATTTTTTTAGACAGATAAGAGTGTTTCTTGATAAATGTCTAGGGAGTCAACAGGACTTATCTTTTGAAACAGGCAAGAGAGACTCAGCTGCTCAATTCTTTGTGCGTTTTAAGAAAGCATGGATTGAAGATTCTAAATTGCCATTAAATAATGACATAAAGCCTCTGTTTTTTAGCACTCTGTTAAATAACATGAATCATAAACAAGCGCAATTGATCAGAATAACGACTTCAAATTTGACATGTTTATAGGCTATCCAGGAAAAAGGAACATTGAACAAACTTCTGTAAATCCGCAATTGCCGCATCCTAGCCAAAGGAAGAAGTCAGAAATAGTATGCTTTCATTGCGGAAAGAGGGGCCATTACAAACGAGAGTGCAGACAGTTGCACAAGTTTCACACACTGTTACGTCTTTAATTAATTAGATGTTAATTGGTCTAGGATTGTATCAGAACATAACACATATTTAATATAGTTGTACGTGTGAGTAAGTGGTAGTAACGGAAGGGCAACGAGAAAAGAAAAAAGACAGACAACCAGCCAGCAATTCAGTTACAAGAATTTAATTATAACTTGTAAGTTAAAGTGAAAGAATGATAAAGTAAATATATACAATATATACAAAGTAAAGAAGATAATGATAAGAACAGTTTTTAATCAATAAACAATCTGGTGGAGAGGAGGGAGTCAAAGAGTGGCGCTTAAATCAAAGAACAAAATATACCCGAAAGTAAGCTAACTAATATTAAAGAGCTAACTGACTAGCAACAGAAAATGTAGAAAGAAACATCTTCAGCGTACAAGACGCTATAACTAAATTAAGCTCACTAACAAAACCAAACATACATTCTAGCACCACTCCTACTTCTAGTGTGTCTAATACATATATACTGAATCTACGTGCGTAAATGTAGGTCGCGACCTGCTTACCTGACTCACAACCTCTCCTGCCAAGATTGTTGATTTAGAAGGGGCGAGTGCGCCGAGCTCGGAAACGGCCGAACCCAGAACTCACCCCCCGGAGTTCTGCTATCGACAATAGCTCAGGTGGAGGAGCCGGGGAGGTGGTGGAATGTGTAATCCTTTAGAGATGGCTTCAGGTAAGAATCTTTGTCTACTTATGTGCTGGTTCGCCTGAGCTGATAGGGTAGAGTCTATGATTGCTGATTGCGAACCAGCCGGTCTTAATTATCTGCTCTGGCTTCTCCCGAACTTTGTAAATCTATAGTCATCCATTAACATCATTTAGTGGAGCGATCTCTGACATCAGAACCCCACACCCACAGATTGACAAGCGGATCAGCCAATAGATTCCCAGATCTGAAACAGAGTACAGACACACAAACGCAGCTATACATTGCAAACAAACTTACATATAAGAGCGTTCGTAACACACACACACACCACAGCGCAGACATGAGAACACGGGTGCTTCATACCCAACCGAGTGGCATTCAAACCAAGCATAGGGATGCCCGCAGAGTGATTACGGTTCTGATTTTTGTATGATGACCCTAACATTACAGGTGCTCCATTAAATCTTTTAGGTCGTGATATGATGCATAAATTGGGCATGGATATTAAGTTTACTAATCACAAGGTTGTTTTTTCTTTTCTGTCTAGTTTACAGGCATCCGTCGAGCCTTTGCCTACAAGAGGCTCAAGGGCATCTGACTCCGGTGGCAGCTTTTCCTACAGGGTCGGACACCCTGATTAACCCTTTGTTATGGTCTCAGTTCAGGGATGATACTGGTTTCATTTACATGGAACCTTACAGGGCTAAACTTAAAACAAACAAGCCTGTCTACATTAAACAATACCCTTTGTCTAAAGATATTAAGCCTTTGATTGAAAATTTTGTCAAGCAGGGTGTCCTCGAACAAACACATTAACCATACAACACACCAGTTAATCCTGTAGTGAAAGCTGATGGGAAAACTTGGAGATTAACTCAAGATTTAAGAGATGTCAATCAGTTAATCATACCACTCGCACCAATTGTGCCTGATGTTCTGATGTTTTGACTGTTATGAATTCAGTGCCAAATTCGCACAAGTATTTCAAAGTAATAGATTTGTGTGCAGCTTTTTTCTCTGTACCTGTACACCCAGATACTCAGCCTTTGTTAGCTTTTACATTTAAAGGACAGCAATATTCATGGAAAGCCTTGCAAAGGGCTACGCAGACTAGCCCGCTGTCTTTTCTGCAGCAGTGCACAGAACTTTGGCCAAAATGACCTATCTGCCTTCATCAGTTTGTGTTCTTCAGTTTGCAGATGACATCCTCGTGTCGGGCGAGACGGAGGAGGACTGTGAAAAAGCATCTGTAATTGTTTGCAATATACTTGCTGAAACAGGTTTCAAAGCTTCGAAAGAGAAACTGCAATGGGTCAAAACTAAGGTGACCTATTTGGGACATGTGCTGATGCAGGGTCTCAGAGCAATATCCACAGACAGGGTCCAGCTGATCAGAAAGGTTAAAGCCCCAAGAACAGTGCAGCAGCTACAAAGCTTTCTGGGACTCATTAACTATTGTAGACAGTGGATACCCGACTGCGCGATTTATGATAGGCAACTGAGGGGTCTGATCGATCACAAAGCTCCACCAAACACACCATTGGAGTGGACTGCGGAAGCAGGTGAACATTTCAATGTCTTGAAAGCAGCCATCACAACCGCACCAGCATTGGGCCTGCCAGTCTACACCAAGCCTTTTCACTTGCATGTTAGGGAGGCAGTGGGTGCAGCTTTAGGGGTCCTGTTGCAACTGCATGGCTCAACATATAGGCCAGTTGCATATCTGTCTAAGAAGTTAGATAACATAGTCACAGGTATGCCACCTTGTCTTCGTGCTGTGGCTGCAGCTGCTCTGATTGTACAGATGGCTGAGAAAACTGTGCTGTCACACACTTTAACATTATATGCATCCCATCAGGTAGGTGTAATTTTACACAACATGCAAACACAACACATGATAGCGCAACGACGCTCAGGTTACGAGGCTACTCTGCTGGCAACGAAAAATCTTAGCATTCAAACGACAGCAAACATTAATCCTGCTTTGCTGGGTAATTTGGGTATGGTAGACATGGCAGATTTTAATGTTGAACATGATTGCATCTTTGAACTGACCACCTCTTACTCTTCTAGGTTCGATCTGTTGGATACGCCCCTAGAGGGGGGAGAATACATATATGTTGATGGGTCTTGTTCAAAGCACTCTGACGGTGTCTACCTCTGTGGCTATGCTGTGGTTTCCGATTCAGGAGAGGTAAAAGAAGCTTTTGCTCTAGATTACAATTCGGCTCAAGCAGCAGAGTTGATAGCATTAATAGGGGCCTGTGAGCTGATGACAGGAAGGAGAGTAACAATTTACACAGACTCTAGGTATGCGTGGAGTGTTCTTCACCATTATGCCAAAATGTGGGAAGCAAGATGTTTCAAAACTGAAGATGGAAAGCCAATAGCACATGCAAATCTGATAGGACAGTTAACTGAAGCAGTTCAGCTTCCGCTGGAAGTGGCCATATTAAAGGTCAAGGGTCATGCTTCGGGGGAGGATGAACAGGCTATAGGCAACAGAAGGGCTGATGAAGCCGCAAAGGCAGCAGCCCAAGCTCAGATTATATCACCATTTCATCCAAAAGATGAAACACAGGTAGCAACGACAGTGCACATAACGAATGTACCTGACATTGACATCAAAATCCTGCAGAGTCAACCAACACAGGGAGACTTAGAGCATTGGAGCAAAGGTGTTTGCACTCCTGATAAGGAAGGGATTATTAGAGATGGACAGGGTAGAATAGCACTACCAAAATTATGGTTAATTATCCTAATTAGACATTATCATGGTTTATCTCACACCAGTTGTGCAAAAGTAGTTCAAGCAATTAATCAATTATATTGCATTGCCGATGTTCATACAACAGCAAAACTTGTTTTGGATGTATGCTTAACATGTGCTCAGGTAAATCCGCACAAATCAGCTAAGCACGATGCATTGACACATCCGGAAGCTCCTTTTCAACATCTACAAATTGATTTTACGCACCAGCCGCCCATAGGAAATCTAAAATATCTTTTGCTAATTATTGATCGATTCTCAAAGTGGTCTGAAGCATTTCCAAGTGCAAAAGAGGACGCCAAAACAGTGGTAAAAAATCTTAACGAAGGAGATATTAGACCAGTCACCATAGAATCGGACAACGCTACAGGGTTCACGTCAAAAGTAACACAGCTCTTATCAAAAGCGTTGTCTATTGATTGCCATTTGAATATTCCTTATCATCCGCAAAGTGCAACAGTCATGGAAAGATGTAATCGAACACTGAAAACACGACTAACAAAAGCTGTACTTGAAACAGGAAGAAAGTGGGTAGATTTGTTGCCTGCAGTCTTGGCAGAAATAAGAATGACTCCATCTTCCACGACAAAATTGTCACCGTTCAAGGTACTAATGGGTAGACCTTTCCCGACCCCGTCGGTCAAAGGCCGGTCTGGTATTTCTTCTTTAGGTGATCTGGAGGTGATCCAGGAGGACTACGTGACTTCCCTAGTCGGAAAGTTAAATTCTATATGTGCTGATGTTTCTTTGTGCCTTGCTCTTCCCTCAGAGCAGCCTACTCATAACTTTGTTCCAGGACAAAAAGTCTTTGTGAGGAGTCTGAAGCCAACAAAGGTTGGAGAACCAAAGTACCATGGACCTGCGACTGTGATTGCCGTAACACGGACAGGAGTTCTGACGGACTACCAGCCACAGTGGATGCACGCTTCCAGACTGAAGTTGTGATCTTCAGGAGAGCAGGCAAGCTCCAATTTAACATAGAATCTCAACAGGGGATTCATCTTACTACACCTCAGGGTGGAGAAAGCACTGACTAAGCTGAGGAAAGAACTACCTTAGGTGAGGTGGGGGCCACCCACAGCAAGAAGATTGAAGGCCCATTGAGCCAACAGTGCTGAGGGCCAAATTCTATTCTAAAAAGGAAAAAGGGAAAAATTGTTATCCTAAGTGCAAATTTCCTATGGAATTCTTAGATATCAATTCCTATATTGCGTGCACACTTATTGTGTTTGGCCCAGATATTCTTAAATGATAGAACCTAACAGGCCATGGCACCCGTTCAGGCAGCCAGGTGGACTGCGTGGAACAACGATTATTCTAATCCTAATAAGTATAATAATCACTGGTATATTCCTAAACCAAGAAGTAAAATTAGAGAGAAATGAACAGCTTACAACAGACATGATTTTAAATGATGATGGTAACTGCGAGATGCCAAAAAAAATGTCTCTAATAGCGAATCCAACTATCCTTTTATTAAAGATTTTGTATTAACACCTTGTTCTTTAAAGGGACACAGGACTGCTTGTAAGACCGTTGGTCTGAAAGTGGCCATTGTGAGAATCTGGATTTCGTCCTGTCCTCTACAAATATTGCATCTGTGTACAATACAAAATTCATATATCATATGTATTCATTCATATTCATTCCTATTAGTATTAGCTTCTATTCACATAAGATGTGCCTTACTTTCCAGTTGTTTAACCTCGTTGAAAGTTGTATCATATCTCATGCAATTGTTTTGATACTGTAATGTTGAATACGTACGTTGTGATATCATATCGGATTGTTCGCAGGAGGAATAAGACTGTCTGGTAATTTTCCACTCTGGTGGTTTTCCATGACAAATGTTACCTCCTGTTTCATGCATATAAATATTAGTCCTTAATACAATAAACTTTGGACTCTGATTGAACTAGACTCCTGTGTCTGTGTCAAACTTTGTCTCCAGACCTGCAAACTCTGTGTGTTCCGTCGACTAGACTCTTCAACCATAGAATATTGTTTAGACAAGGGGACATAAGAAAATTACATTCTTACAGTCGTATATTTGGGAGCTTTGCCTACAGCCGAGCAGCATAAGTTTGTAAAAAATAGCAGAGGGCGGACGTTTGTACAGGACATGCGAAACCGCAGCTCAACCAAACCTTCCTACAACTTACATCGGTCAAAGAAAATCAAGAAAACCAAAAGGTTTTTATTGAGTGGTCTCTGACAACAGATTGGAAGGGGTAGTCTCAAGGAACTGGTTGGCAGTTGGAAGGGCCGTTTTAATCTTCAGCTGCTTGAAATTACCGTTAATTGTCAGTTAATGCAGAAATGAAATGAAATCAAGCCTCCCTGTTGGGGAATCGAACCCCTGTCTTCTGCGTGACAGGCGGAGATACTGTCCACTATACTAACGAGGAATTGCCGTTTGATACACAGCCCCAACGTGGGTAGCCAACTGGCTGCAAGCGCCAAATTCGCTCCTATTCTAACTTTGTTTAGTAGTGGGAAGCTGAGATTTAAGGCTTCATACAGGACGATTCTAATCACAAAGTCAAAGCCGACGTAAAGGTGTGGATAGACTCATCAGAGTCATATGTACCAGGAGACTTGAGGTATCTGGTCAACGTTTTTCCTTTAGACGCCTGCTGATCGTGGCGTGGTCTTACAGCACTGTGTTCAGTAGATTTGACAATCCACCAAGCCAGCTCCCATTTGTATGCGTTGGTGGTATAGTGGTGAGCATAGCTGCCTTCCAAGCAGTTGATCCGGGTTCGATACCTGGCCAACACATTCTGGAGAGATATATAGACTGAGGGCTGTGGAATGCCTCTCTTTAAGAGTTTGTATGTGTAGTCATAGCCTGTCAAACTGCAACTGCTGAATCAAGGCTTCTCGTGTATTTTAATGGCCGGCTTTGTTGTTATTTGCGCTGCCTACGTCATTCCTTGTGCAGTATAAAGTAAAAAAGACTCTATCTTGAGGAAACAACAAGGTAGCACGTCAGACTCCATCCCACTTCCCGTAAATCAGGGCTGTTCAATTCAAGCGGTCAATATTCTTATTTTGAAGTAAAATCTACTGAACATACAAACAAATAGTAACAATTGAAATGGATTCATCGCGAGCGAATTACTGACAAAGCTACTAAAAATGCAGCCATTCCATGCCATTTATACCAGAACAGATTCTAAATTATCTTCCCAATTAAAACAGGGTTCATTAGGAAATGCTCTTAACAGGCTCAATGTTCGACTCGTCGGAGTCGGGCTTTAACAACTGTACAAACAGTTTGTTTAGCTTTGCGATTCTTTGCGAGTGGCACTTTCCTTTACACTATTGGAGATGCAGAAAACTTGGGTAAAAGTGCTGTGTGTCGTGCCATTCGCTAAGTTTATCTGTCACTCAAACAGTTTTTAGGGGGCTTTTTGGTATTTCCAAGCCACTTAAGACCGCAGGCTGTGAAGCAGATTTTTTATGCCATTGCAGATACATTATAAATGTTAATGAAGATCATGGAATCATGATCATGCCTAAAAGTAGCCTAGGATTTACAGTATTTGTTCCTCAGCCTTCCCTAACGTTATTGGTGCCATAGACTGCACACACGTCCCCATCAAGGGGCCCCAATGAAGGGGATTTTGTGAACCGAAAGGGATTTCACAGTGTAAATGTGCAAGTAAATTACTATTAAAATTATTAATATTCCAGATAAGCAATATATAAAGAAAGTAATGTAATCAAAAAGTATGCAGTTGACTGATTACAAATATTTTAGATGATGTGCGACTCCATGTTCCAAATCACAAATGTGAAGCCACATGGCCTGGTTCTTTGCATGACTCCATGATTTTCAGAGAGTCACATTTATGCACATTATTTGAATGTAGTAGGGAAAGAATTATTTAAAACTCACTGTATTAAATCATTTTATTCTGAGCCTAACAAAACTGCATTTCTCTAAGTGCTTACGTTGGGATCCTGCTTGATGACAGGGGCTATGCCTGCAGGCAGTACTTCATGACGCCATTCCCTGACCCAAACCCTGGACCACAAACCAGTTACAATGCAGCTCTAGCCAGGAAAATGGCACGCATTGAAATGACCTTTGGCCAACTAAAGGAAGAATTCAGTGTCTTAAGGGTCTGAGGGTGGCACCTGACAGGGCCTGTGACATTATTGTTGCATGTGCCATCCTCCACAATATTGCCACCATCAGAAAGGAGAGGACCCCTGTGGTGGAGGTGCAGCCTGATGATGACCTCCAGCCAGTGCACTTGGACCAACCTAGTGGCAGAGCTGCACGGGACAGAATTGTGGAACACCATTTTATGAATTCTTTTTTTTACACATGCACTTTCATTAAATGAATAATGGAAGACAAGACAACACGCTTAGTTCATGGAGTTTTATTTCAATTATTGTTTCTCAAGAAAAGCCAGTGATGGTCATCTTTTGCCTGCAATAAGATATATATATATATAGTTATCCAAGGGCAGCAATAGTGCTCTTTTTTAAAAATAGTGTTTTAGCACTTACTCTTAAGTTCCTTTTGAAGCAACTCAATCTCTAGTGTGTTGGACATCTGCTGTCCTGCGTGTTCAAAAATTGGACTTACTGGACTTCGGGTGAACAAAAGTTGAAGTTTATTAAGTTGAATCTCAGCGCTGGGCTGTCTCAGACAAAAGAGTCTTCACAGAGAATCAGCCCCGCCTAAACAGTGTACAACATATTTATTAGTGTATGTGAGAGGTGTGTCTTCAAGCTTGCTTCGAATCTTGACCAATCGTTGGACCAGTTCTCAGCTGACGTTTTCTTCTCCTCCACTTGGCTTCTGTGAAAACAACGCACTCCCCTAACTTGATCACATCTGTTAACCCCTGACCTGAGGCCCCAATGGCTATGGAATGTTGGGCAACCATAGCCGTGCACACACATTCTATTCTTCTCGTTTTCTGCAACATATCATGAGACATATCATAAGACATAGCATAAGACATATCATGAGACATATCATAAGACATAGCATAAGACATATCATGAGACATATCATAAGACATAGCATAAGACATATCATGAGACATATCATAAGACATAGCATACACATCCCCCACACAGTCTTCACATATGGTTTGTTTCTTAAAACCCTCGCTATATGGGTATGTGCGTTGTATATGCAGGATGCTCTCCTGTAGTCCCTTTCTGCATGGAATGCAACACACACACATACTCCCAACCCCCATATCCTGTTGAAAAACATCATCTTGCACCCTAATATTCACCCTTAATCTTTCAACCCTTTTAAACATACACACATTATTCGTAATTGTTCACACTGATACACACATTCTACTATTGATTATATGTAAGCCATAAAAAGAAATAAAATGTAATAAAACGTAGAACATTGTAATACAAAACATAACTTTAAAACCCTTCAATCCCTCTCTTGACCTCTGAAAGAGGTCACAAACACATATCCCACATATTTAGTCCCTCTTCATTATATAGGGTACAACACAATCGTATTAAAAATTCAAAGACATCAAATTTAAGAACATAAAAATCAAAGGTATAAAAAATACGTAAAACATCCCTATGCACAGCTTTCCTCTTCCTCACTGTCATCCTGATAGTGGTCTGCTGCCAATAATGGCATTCCATAAGGGGGTGGGTTGGGGTCTCTTTTTTCTATGGCTGTCAAGTTCCAGTGTGGGAAGTTCTGGTTACAGATGCTTCCAAATCGATATGCACAGCTGTAATGTGGGAAGTTGTGGTTACAGAAGCTTCCCTCAGTCTTTTGCCAATGCACCTTTTATACCCAAGAATGATATACTGTACTCAATGTTCATTGTCAATACAATGGTCATTGTGAAATTTAGTTTAACTCGTGGCTGACGAGATCATCAAATGGGAGGTCAATTTATCTGTGAACAGGATTCCCCGATAAAGCCAATCCTCTTAGATTAGTGCAGGTAATCTCCTGAAGTTAAAAAGCTCTCATACATTCTTTGTTATGGTTTGAAGGAACCAGACTCCTTCACCCATCGCACCAAGAACCCCAAAACAATACCAAACATAATGTTCAAATCTTCGTAACATGACAAAACATTATGAACACAATATAGAATGTGTAAGCCCTTTTCCAATGATCAAAGCCTGAAGAAATGTTGTGAATGAGAGAAGTGTGATAAGAAAAGTTCAGTTTGTGGACATCAACCCCTGATGGGAAGAAAGGATATCATTCCTCATGATCTAGCAACAAATGGTGTTTGACTGTTTAGTCCCAGCTTTACAAACAACCTTAATTCTTTGCACTTTTACAGCTGCCTTACAGTTCCTCCCCTCAATCTCAGAGCAGTCCAAAGGGGACATAGTTAGGCATTTTTTGGTCTTTGTGTATCAATTATTACCTCAGAAGTCTCTGTAGAGCTGGTACTTGTGCAGAGCAGGTGGATCTTTGCTGTTCTTTTGCCCAGGTTGGTTTCCACCTAAGTCTGATAGTCTGCAATATAATTTGTTGTGCCAAGTCCATTCAGTCAGAGCCCATGTGCTCTGTTCGTAGAAGGTGTCTTCCCACCGAAGAGAAACATCTGTTTGTAGTAGTATCCTCCCCATGATATTTATCTGACCCATTTATCCTCAGTTACATCTAAGTAGAAGGTATGGTTTGCAGCGCAGCTCCATAGGTTAAGGAATTCATCTCACTAATAACACACCATTGTGTATGAGACACCTCAACGTCATCTTCATAACCATACAACAACTGAACACTGATGATTTTAGTAACATTGGAATAAGATGATAAAGGGTTAAACATAAAAAAATTTCATGGTACCTGGTGCGAATGGTGAATAAGGTCTCAATTTCATCCAAAGCCACACAAAGTGATCCCATTTGATTACCTGATTCTTCACTACTATGGTGGAATTTAGATACTCTGAGTATTTTAAAGGAAGAGTGGCAAAAGTCTATTTAACTGGCATATTCTCCAGTGGTATACATCATACAATAATAGTTTATAATTATATCTTTTAAATATATTGCAACCAAAATACAAATCTACAGTATGCATATAAATGTATTTTCATGTATTAATAAAATCCAGATACAACGTTATGCATAATATGGTATAGTTATATAACTTATTTTAATAACCATAATAGTAATTCAGAATACTCAAATACGAGTTAACCCTGCAAATCTATCATTACAAAGAAGTATCAGGACATATTCTGAATCTCTAATATAGCTGTTGTCAAAAAATTCTGTGTTGATGTGTACAGTACGCTACGTCACGTTCAATGGTAAAAATCAGATTGAGAATTTCGAGGCCGATTGCAGAAGCGCCAGCACTTCAGATCTAACCACTCTTTAAACATATCATTAGACATATGTTAAAAACCAGTGTGCTATCTGGTTTGGAACAATGCCAATGATTTCAATTGAAAATTGCACAAATTTTCAATTTCACCTCTCTTCATCAGAAATCAAACCATTTACTATACATAAAACTATAACCATGCAAATTTACTATGCACATTGCAAGGTTTCACATAAATCAACAGAATTGTAATAACAGGTTTTATCTTATAATTAAATTAGCATCATGAGTTTGCCCTATGTGTGAGATGCTATATAGTTTTCTATATGCATGACAGGCTATAGATCCTTCTTATGTATCATATTTGAAATCTAGACTAATCATCCTAGGTGATGTGTAGTGTTTTGAGTCTGGATAACTTTTAAGGTTATGCCAGATAATCATTTTATGAGGTTGTAGTGGCGAAAGTGTGTCCACAATGCTATATGTTCATGTCTGGGAGATGGGTATCTACAACAATCTTTGTTGCACAATTTGGATCCGGTGCTACACCGGGAGGCCGTGTAACTACTTCTGTGATGTAACTGTGAAGTGTGAATGACCCCTTGAAGTATAATCTCACCCATCTCCTCCATTTCAGGTTCTAAGACACCTCTCTGGTATCTGGACACTATAAGGAGTCATAGTGATCAATCTGAAAAGAAAGACTTTAGGATAACAGACAGAGATAAAAAATTTCTCTCAATTCAGTCAAATCTCTGGGTTAAATATCAGTCCATTTGTTGTGGTGTTGTCTGCATGGCAGTTCATTTTTTATGGCACTACCCACACCTGTCCATTTGAGATCTTTGAGGCCTGTAAGGACTAGGGAATTTCTGTGTGATATTTAACAGATGGTTCACTATCACTTGTGCCATGGTATCTATAGTGTTAATAAAAAGTATAAAAAGTATACCCCCCTTTTTGGCACTTTTTAGTGGACCAATGAAATAAAAATAGAATAATTCTATGAGTCTTTATGGTTTTGACCCATAAAGTTAGAAATGCATGTGATGCTTCACTTTTCACCGTATTTATTCTTAAATATTACTGCAATGTCTGCCCCATATGCACAGTCTTCACTTACACAGTGCGCTAAAGATTCAAATGTCACCTTTCCTTTATATGACCTGCAATGTTCCTCTGCGCTCCCTTTTGCTTCACCTTCAACACCCTCCCTCTCTTGGACCTGAGATCTCAGGTCCACAGCCGTCTGTTCCAAAGACCTGCCCACTCATTTCGCGGTGGGATCGGTCCTGGTTCAGTGTCAGGGGTGACCTGCTGTGATAAATGTTTGCTCATAGCGGTTAATTTGTCAAAATAAACACAATGTGACACTGATCTCCTGCCGAAGCGGTGTTGTCGGTCCTGGAAAAGATCGACCTGTAAGAAATTCAAATGGTGTGAAGCCAGAAATCCTGTTAACAGAGGAACGTACAGTCATTAATGCTAGAGTTAGTACAGATAACCAGGTCAATTTTGTCTGTGCACAGATTTTAGCCAATTTCAGTTTCAGAGTGAGATTCATTCTCTCCACTTTGCAATTGTTCCAGCACTATCTAAACTCTGTTGGCAATGCAATAAAACAGGGGTGTTTCATGATTTATTAGCTCTCCAGACTCTTCTTTCCCCCTCCCCTTGTGGAATTTGTTCTCCTTGTTCTTCTCCCTCGGGGCTAACTGCTGTGCTGTTCCACTGACTAATCTTGTTATTTGGTTTTATTTGCTTTCTTTGTTCATTTATATCAAACGTTGTGTCAGGCAATTCTTTACTACGTTTCCTTGGTTTAATTTTACCATAACTTGCTTCATTTTTCTGTCATACGGTTGTGGTTTTGTCAATAGTTGCAAGTCTAGATATAGTTTTGGGGGTTGGTAATATGCTGTTTGTTCAGAGGTGTCTCCCTGTTCACTTCCTGACTTCTTTATCTGCAAATTTTCTTCCCTCTCTCTTTTAACCGGACTCAGAGCAGTGGCCGTAAGCGCAATGCTTGTCCATATTCTTAATTCATCTTGCAATTTCTTTTCTTGACTAAAATGTTTCCCTGCATTTACCCATTTTACATTATTTATTTATTTATTTTCTCTTCTACATGTCTTTTTAGTCTTACATGTGCTCTCTTTTCCATGTCTCGTACCTTGGGTGCCAAGGGCACACGTGGTGGTAAGAGGAGTGGTAAAAGGCCAGTATTCTAACCCACCAGAGAAACCCACGACTCCTACTGTTCGGTCACTAATCTGTGCCTCAGTTATATGACATTTCTGAACAGTAGAGTATGTTGCACCAGTATCTACCAGTGCTTTTAGTGGCCTGCCATTTACCACTATTTCCATGAGAGGCTCCCCCATACCTCTCGTGGATTCTCTGTGTGGGCCCCTTCAACAATCCCCTGCGTCTCCCCCAGAGCCCCAATTTGGGTCGCACTCTGGGTGCATGGGCGCCTGAAAGCTGTGGGGAGCCGAGTGCTGTTGCCCCGGGGAGTGTCGTGAGGTTTGAGGGCCGCGCCCTCTGGGTCCACCCCTAAGAGGACCCCATCCCCCTGCAGGTGGTCCCATGGCCTGATTGCCCTGTTGGTGTGGACATTCACTCCTCCAATGATCAGAACTCCCACATCCATAACACACTCCCCCCCTTTTTGGGCCTCTACCTCTATCATTCTGGTATCCACCCCTGAAATTTTGGTACCCACCTCTTGGCCCGAATTGTTGCCAAGGTCGTTGTGGCGGCCCTCTCTGGTCATATCCGAAATAAGGGGGTATGACCGAAGGAGCAGGAGGGGTTTGGTTTCCCACCGGCCCTTGCTGACCAGAATTTGGTTGGGAGGGGACCTGTAACATTTGTTTTGGTTTCTTACCTCCCTTCGCTGCTTCCGATTGCAATTTAAGTAACTGGGCTTTTAGTGCCTCAACCTCTTCTGACTCCTTACACTGTTTATCCATTAGTTTATCAATATGGAAAATCAGGTGTCTTTCCCACACCTCATTACTAGCCCCGGCATATCTGGGTTATTCTCTAGTGCCTGTTTTACCCCATTGGGCGCTCCGGACAGTACAGCGTTTCTAAATATGTCTTTAGTGATTGGGTTGTTTAAGCTGTTTTCCTCAACCATCTGTTCCCACTCCGCTGAGCATCTAAAGTAATACCCTGCTCCCGTCTCACCTGGTTTTATACGAAATTTAACATTTTGGTACATTGTGGGAGGGGTGGGGAACATCTGTCTCAGGGCCTTGGCTACGTCAGTCATCACACGGGTATAGGGTGTCTCATGTGCATCCCCCTCTGTATGCGCGTTCTGTTCAAAGTCCCCCATTTGAGATTGAGTGAGAGTTTGTCCCAGCAAGCTCCTCACATCTCCCAATGCCAGTCTGGTTCCATGACTCAGAGCAGTTAGCTTGGTCAACCAGCGGCCTCCCCCTGATGTAATTGGGGGCAGCTTTGCCAGGACTGCCGTCATGTCACTATGACTGTACGGTTGGTACTTGAATCCTCCCTGGCTATTGGCCATGAGAGGCATATTCATCGCAGTCCCTTCATTCCCCCCTCGAAAATTGGGCGACCCTTTCCACCTAAGAGGGGCACCCTGTCTATGCTGGTTGGCTCCCAATAATTGGCGCATTGGTCCCCCTGTCTCAGATGTCCCTGCGTGTGAGCGGGTGCGAGTGGCAATGGGAGTGTCCTCTTTCTCCTGAAAATCTCTTAATACTCTATCAACATCCCCACGGCTGCCGCTCTCACCTGGTCTTATTGTTCCCTCAATGACTATCTTTACGGCACCGCCCCTTTCGTTTGCATCCCCTCCTACACTTAATTCATCATCCTTTGATCTCCCTTCCTCATTCTCTCTATCAGGCTCTTCCCTGTTGCTTCTTTCCCCCCAGCCTGTACTACCGTGGCGCTCTCTTCTTCCTTCTACTACTGCCATTCGATCACCCATATCTCTGACTTCCTGTAACACATCATTTAAATCTGGTATGTCAACTTCCACTGCTTCTTTAACAGTAACTTGCACTTGTTGTTTGTCGGTGGAGTAAGGGGGGGGTCTATTGAGCTCTTCTAGTGACGGATAGAGAGGCCCCCTGAGAGGGGCGTGAGCCAGATGCTGGCTTCTGCTCACTTCCTTTTTCCCTCACTTGCTTCTGCTGCTCTGGCTTGCTCACTTCCTTTTTCTTGTTTAATGCTGTAGCCGTCAGAGCTAGTTTAGTCCATTGCCTCAACTCTTCGCGGAGCTCTTTGTTCACCTTCTCATACCTTCCTGTTTTTGGAAACTTGACTTTATCTCTCCCTTCCTCATGTGCTTTAACGCTTATGTGTGCTTTTTTCTCCATTTCCCTTATTTTAGGTGCCAAGGGCACCCGTGGAGGGTTATCCCATCCGTTTTCAAGACATATCCGACTCCAATTATCTACCATTATCTTTATTTCTTTCTTATGATGTTTATTTTCTGTCTGGGCCAATATCATATCTTTCATACGACCCCATTGTTCAGTTACAGGAAAACATCCATATTCATCACATTCTCTATCAAATTCTCCTTCCATTTTTGGTTATTAATTCTTTTATTATGCCGTTATTCAATAATCTTATTAATATTTGTTTGTACTAATTATTCTGAACAAAAATATCCTCTTCCAATTTTCCGTAATTTCCAACACACAATTACATACACACAATTGACAGAGAAACTCCTATTTGCGTAAGGATTTTGTGCACCTTATTGCACCTTACGACTTCTGACTGCCCTGCGTAAGGATTTTGTGCACCTTATTGCACCTTACGACTTCTGACTGCCCTGCGTAAGGATTTTGTGCACCTTATTGCACCTTACGACTTCTGTCTAACCTACGTAAGGATTTTGTGCACATTATTGCACCTTACGACCTTTATTAACTACGTAAGGATTTT
This sequence comes from Triplophysa tibetana, assembly GCA_008369825.1. NCBI lineage: Eukaryota > Metazoa > Chordata > Actinopteri > Cypriniformes > Nemacheilidae > Triplophysa > Triplophysa tibetana. The sequence goes on along the minus strand of CM017915.1, from coordinate 2,837,138 downwards.
GTGCACCTTATTGCACCTTACGATTTCTAACTAACCTACGTAAGGATTTTGTGCACCTTATTGCACCTTACGATTTCTAACTAATCTACGTAAGGATTTTGTGCACCTTATTGCACCTTACGATTTCTAACTAACCTACGTAAGGATTTTGTGCACCTTATTGCACCTTACGATTTTTCGGGGGACCAACCACCCGTTTTAACATCAATTCAAATTAACAAACTTCAACTGTTGTTAAATTTGGTTTAAATAATGATCAGGAATATTTGCAATTCAACACAAACAATTTAGAGTAGTCAATTAGCAGATGTTTGATAAAACAGGTCTCTGCTCACCTTTTTATTTTCGCCCGGGCGTTGTGTTGAACCCAAGATTTTCCCTTTCGGTTTTTTCCACTTTCTAGCCTTTAAAGATTGTCCGAAATGTCCTTCTTTAGCCAATCACGTCGGGGTCACCATCTGTTGGACATCTGCTGTCCTGCGTGTTCAAAAATTGGACTTACTGGACTTCGGGTGAACAAAAGTTGAAGTTTATTAAGTTGAATCTCAGCGCTGGGCTGTCTCAGACAAAAGAGTCTTCACAGAGAATCAGCCCCGCCTAAACAGTGTACAACATATTTATTAGTGTATGTGAGAGGTGTGTCTTCAAGCTTGCTTCGAATCTTGACCAATCGTTGGACCAGTTCTCAGCTGACGTTTTCTTCTCCTCCACTTGGCTTCTGTGAAAACAACGCACTCCCCCAACTTGATCACATCTGTTAACCCCTGACCTGAGGCCCCAATGGCTATGGAATGTTGGGCAACCATAGCCGCGCACACACATTCTATTCTCCTCGTTTTCTGCAACATATCATGAGACATATCATAAGACATAGCATAAGACATATCATGAGACATATCATAAGACATAGCATAAGACATATCATGAGACATATCATAAGACATAGCATAAGACATATCATGAGACATATCATAAGACATAGCATACACATCCCCCACACAGTCTTCACATATGGTTTGTTTCTTAAAACCCTCGCTATATGGGTATGTGCGTTGTATATGCAGGATGCTCTCCTGTAGTCCCTTTCTGCATGGAATGCAACACACACACATACTCCCAACCCCCATATCCTGTTGAAAAACATCATCTTGCACCCTAATATTCACCCTTAATCTTTCAACCCTTTTAAACATACACACATTATTCGTAATTGTTCACACTGATACACACATTCTACTATTGATTATATGTAAGCCATAAAAAGAAATAAAATGTAATAAAACGTAGAACATTGTAATACAAAACATAACTTTAAAACCCTTCAAGTGCCAGTTTTTTTCTTCTTTAAGGTGTCAAGTTCAATTTCATTTTCATTCTTAATTTTAGTTTTTTTAAGAGCCAAATACTCAATTTTATGTTGAAGATTCCGTTTATATTGGGTACAGATATCCCCCTGTGCCATTAAAAAAAAAAAACTCAACACAAGCCTCATGCAACAGAAAAAGGAAAAGTAGACTGCCCACCTCTGTATCACTGCCCCGCAACTCATATTGCAGTCAGAAATAATATGTACACACCTTTAAATTAAATGAAGTTATTTGTGCACTTACAAGTACTTCCTCCAAAGGACAGTCATCTGAGAGGATTTCTTCACTGTCCTGTGTAAAAGAAAAATGAGTCTTACAAAGTGTTGCACTTTCTGTCCTTTTGATGTAAAGCTACAAATGTCCACTTACTGCACATATTTCAGCCACCACTTTCCTGGGAACAGGTAAAAGTGTCGGTGTATTATGTAAAACTACACAAAAGAGGAGAACTCAATGGCATTACAATACACTAGGAGAAAATATGATCAATAACATATTGCAAAATATTTTACATTTGTTATGCAGCTTTCACCTTCACAAGTCAAAGCAATTGACTCAATATTTATCTGTTGAAGTGACTGTACAGGCCATTTGGTGTATAGACATAATCTAACGCAGCAACAAATTATTTACGAAAACTGAAATATATATGAAATATGAAATTATTAAAATAGTAATAATAAGTGATATAACCATAACATGGAACATTTACGCATTTAATTTGTCTGCTACTTTTTGCCAGCCCTCTCCCCTGGGGTTTTAATTATTTTTTCAAATTATTACTGGAAGGGTAATAATTCTTGCTCTGCTGCGTTGAAAAACTCAGCGCGCTCTTTTGCCATGGTGAGCAGCCAATAGCAGCGCTGCTGATCAATGTTTCAACTATCGATACATATCCCCTTTTAAACCAGCGCATGAACGCGCAATTATCTCAGATAACTCAATCCAGCGATACTAATCATAAGCGGCAGGTTTGTTCGAAGAACCCAATTAGCCGGATCATGATTAGCACGATGATGTCATCTTGGATGTGTCATTTGATCTCGGATGTAATAAGCGACGTACGAAGAACGGGCCCCAGGTCCCCTCTGTCCCCCCCGGGAATTGCGCTCCTGGCCGGAAGTTTTTTCTAAATGACCTGTGGTCAATGAACGGCTGCAATCAAGGGTCATTCTGAAAGTCGTAGGTCTACGGTTGTTGAGAGGCACAATACCACCACAGTCAGGATGGCCGAGTTGTCTAAGGCGCTGCGTTCAGGTCGCAGTCTCCTCTGGAGGCGTGGGTTCCATCGAGCGTGAGTTCTGTCTGCCCCTTTTTCTGCTGTTGATTTGCATTCTTCCCGAGTGCTGTCAGGGAGGGCCAGTGCCGCAATGGATATCGCGTCTGACTACGGATCAGAAGAGTCTAGGTTGGCTGGCTCGTTGCACCTCCGCTCCTTTTCGTGCAACGAGGGCTTCCGCTGACCTGCGCCAAAAATAGCTCAGACGATAACCGATGAACGGCCCTTCGATAGCTCAGTTGGTAGAGCTGAGGACTGTAGGCGACTCACTGGTCATCCTTAGGCCGCTGGTTCAAATCCGGCTCGAAGGAAGCGTCTCTTTAAGCGGTAAGAGCGCTGAATCCTAGCCACTAGACCACCAGGGAGCACAAGCTTCGTCCAGCTAATGCATTGATGATTTATACACTAACAATATCTCATGGCCATAAGTAACGTGACTTTACCAAACCGAATTAAGAGCAGAGTGAGCATAGATTGAAACACAGTTTAAGTGACCCGTTTGTGAGCGTGAACACAGAGAACCCATCACAAATGCCTTTATGGTTTTTATTAAACTCTACTCTACATGGTGAAATAATTAACGATCGCAAAAACACAAACATTTACAAAAGACACAAACACAAATGCGCTAGGAAGCCCAGAGAGTGAGAGTGAGAGAGAGAGAGAGAGAGGAGGGCATGGCCGCGAGGCAGGTAAAACATGTCTGAAAACCAATAAAATCATCTTTAACAAAGAGGCACGCTCTTAACGCAGCTACTCTATATTTGCAGAAACAGATACTTGCAATCTCGGTGTTGCACCAATATCCGTATGCGCGTGGATGGAATTCTTGAATGGTTTCAGAATGCAGCCCTGTTAAAACGCTGAGTTTAGGTTCTGTGTTAGAAGTTCCATGGCCTAATCGGACTCCCCAGAGGGGAGCCCCAAGCCAGGGTTTCCGTTAGATTGTCCTCCTTGTCCTCATCCAATTTCTAATTCCAAAAAGCCCCTTCGAAGTGGATCGGTGATGGTGTTTTTAAATGCATACCTGCCCTGCCCCAGATGGTCTGTGGGGCAAAACCATGAAAGTGATAAGTGTGCCAGAGAAAGTTCCTTTATTTCTCATGGCGCCTCATTTGCATAGCGCTGACAGTATGTTCAGTTTGCATTTAATACCTAAACTCAGTTATGGAGATAGTATGATGCATGCTATGTTTCTATAACATAGCTCATCATATAGGGAATTCAGAGAGTTTTTGTCAGGCTTTGCCTGTTGTTTTTTGTATTTTTGGTTGGTGTTTCATTTTCTCTGCTGTATTTTCTGATCTTACAGATTTGATCATCTGGTACCTTGTTTGCCTCCTTGTTTTAATAATTACTACCACCTGTTCCTGATCGCTCCTTTTCCTATTTGAGCTTGGCTGTGCCAGCTCTCAGTGTGCGATGTAATCATTTGTGACGTTGTTTGCTCTAGCTGTGCTTTGGATTTTACCTTTTCATATTTTTCCGTAGGAACGTGGTAACCCGTGAGCCGGTTTGGATTTCTTTTTTCCCCTTTCTGTTCTTTTGGTTCCCGTTTACCTTTCCCGTATTTTTTTGGATTTTGGTTTTCTCTGCCCGCAGTGTTTTGTGTATCTTGGCCAGGAGTTCCCTGCCTATCCTTTGTTCATTTAGTAAGCCTGACTAATAAACTGTGTTGTAACTTACCTGCATCTCAGTCCCTTTGTGCACCGTGACAGTTGTAGTTACATATGAAAAATGCAAGGCATTGAACTGTGAATCAACCCAACGTATGAATACATCAAATGAACCCTAAATCAAAACTTGCACATCTGACAGTTACAGAGTACTTAAAATGGCATGAGCGCCAACACACAACCTAGACATTTAGATACATTTACAGAAAAGGATAGTTTAAATCATATAAGTTCCTATTTGTCAGAGACGTTTATCTGCTTAGCCTCAGATGTTAAGTAAGAGATGAGACAGAGACTTATCACCAATGCTTTGAAGCAAAGGAGTCGTAATTGTCCTACAGAGGAACCAAATGGTTATCACACTCTCTTTGAGAGTTCAAAACCTAAAACCAGACTCATGGAGCCATGCTTGCTATGGTCTTTTGATGATGGTGTAGTGAATTCAATGAGGAACAGAATTATTTAAACACATGTTCTTCATCAAATATGTAAGAATTATCATGAGCTTTGATCCCAATTATAAGTAATATTTTCTCCACCACCCTTTGTAAGGGAAACAAATATCAATCCAAATTGGGATGAATTTAATTAATAATGATCAATTATAATTATCTGGATCAAATTCATGATTTGGGGAAATCACTTAGCATTACGAGCAGGTAGCAAGAATCGGCATGTTTAGGGACTCCGGATTATGAGCATGAACTACAAACAACATCACGTGTGAAATAAAACAGGACTTTATTATCTAGACTAGACACATACTAATCTAACATACACACACATACAGTTAAGCATTGGAAGAAGGTTGAAGTTGAAGCAGAGAGAAGAACAGAGCATGGATTATGGCAGTATATGATATTCAGAAAATCAATAGCCTGAACTAAACATCAGTTTCTTCTTGTAAAGGACCTTTGTTAAAAGGATTAATGATGCCCTATGCATCCATTAATAAGACTAAGTTTGATACTTGCACGTCTTGCCCATCAAAAGAAAGAAAGAGTCCTGATGCAGTCTGTTAAGGCTCCAGTTGATCTTGGCTGGAAGTGATCAGAGAGAACCAGTTTTATGCAGAGGATCTGTATCTGGAAAGACGAGGCCGCAGCCTGGCACAAACTTATGGGTTAAAGGTGAAGTCTTCTTCTAGTCCATCCTTTGGAGATACAGAACGCATCGAGAGAAAGAAGAGCAAAACCAAGAGAAAAGGAAGCGCGAGGAAGAGAGAAAAATAATCTTCTCGTGGTCTCTTTTAAACTGTGAGGATGTCACATCCTACAGACGTGACTGGTCCAATCAGGAGATGGCAACTTTGGAGGGAAAGTTAACTGTTTTTGTCTTTCAGATGGTGTTTTGCATGTGAAAGCTGATTGGATGTTCACTAGAAGACTACTAAGAGTTTGATAAAACTAATAAGAAAAGAGTTACCAAAACACAACAAACATCAACGCGAAGGACATCACAAATGTGGCTCATAGACACCAAACATGATCTAAATATCATCTTGGTTAAATGAGTTACTACAAATCTAATAATTCCAGTAGTTAAACACACATTCATGGATACGTTGGATTAATGTTAAAACAGACATAACAACATGAACATTAATACATGGAAATGTTATAAATGAATGTGTACATTTCCATATAAATGCATTTATAATTGTAGGTCTATCCCCAAAGTGAGTAAAGAGAGTTCAGCTCCTTACATTCCAATGGGTCGTAAAATACTCTATCTTGATGAATTGGTGTGAGTTGCTATGGTCACCAGAGATCTTGTCCTGCCCTTGGTGTAAGTTGCAGATTGGGGGTTGACCCCCAAGCGACTAGCTTGCTGGCGGGGTGAGGGATGTTGTTGTAATATTTAAGAAATTTAAGTAGTTATGCGTGTCTGATCCGTCTCAGGTACTACATATCCCCCCTTTCGAACGTTTTTGTCTGACCTTATAGACAACAACGAGCGACAATTAAGATGTACATGATGATCAGACGTGTCCCGCACGCACTGCAGGTAGCTCGGGTGGACTCCTTGGCCATCGGTGCTTCCTGGAGAGGTGGGACAGCAGGTGTCAAGACATCATCAGATGTTGGGTGAGAGCTGTGTGAAGAGCTCTCTTACTAGTTTCAGCAGCTCCTGTGACTCAGGCGTAGGTAAGTCCGGCTCTCTTTGTGAGGACTCAGATCGGCACCTGTGTGTTGCATCGGATGATGCTGTCAGTGGCTGTTGGACAGCCAGTGGTGTTTCCAAAGAAGAATTTTGCCGTCTCCATGGTTTCTTCCAGTGGTTGGTCTGGTATCTGGGCCTATTACGATGGTGACGGTTTTGTCTTCTGGCAGGAAGCTTTCCTGGCATATCGTTGAAGGACATTGTGTTGTAGTGACAATGTCTGCCTTCTGGTGCAAACTTTTGAATGTTACAGTTCAGACTCAATGGAGCCGTAGAGGCCTTTCTTTCAGATGTGGCCTTATGTTTATTAAAGGCCTTCTGTGCCAGGTCCCCTAACTGATGAATGGTCATCGTGTGAGGGCAGGCCATGATGCCTAAATGGTGGCTAACAATTGGATGTAGATTTCTGAGGAACAGGCTCTTGAAGCTGATATCCTCCTCCATCTCGGATTCATTGCGAGCTCCAAAATAAGCTTGTCTGAGTCTGTTAAGGTAAACTCGGGGAGTTTCCAGTCTTCCCTGTTTGAGGTCCAGGGCAGCGACCAGTCCATATTCTGTTTCTGGGTCTGAGAATTCTTGTATAAGAGCTTGTTTCAGCCGGTGGTAGTCGGATTTGACAGCTTCAGGCTGCCGTTCTAGAAAGCTCTTTACCTCTGTACCAGAAGTTATCCAAAGCAGGTGGAGTCTCTCTCGTGTGGTCACATTTGGCATAATTTGCAGGTGAAGGTCTATATCCCGCAGGAAGGCATGGACATCGAGGTCTCCTGCAGAATTTGGAATGAAGCACTTGATGACTCTAGCCAGTTTGTTGAGGTCTTTAAGGGTCGCTCCATGTACCGTTTCAGGGATTATCTGGAGAAGTCCCTTCCCTTCTTTGGCTTCAGATGTTTTTAGGATGCTGGTTGGTGAGGTGTTAAGCAGAGAGGTCAGCCCCCCCCTTTGTATCTTTGTACTGGGCTGAGGGAGTTTGCTCTGCTTACCTGCTGTAACAGTGGGGGATGTGTCTTCCCCTGTGGTTCCCATTGCAGCTTGTATGAGTGTTCGAGTTCTCTTTGGACCCTGTCAAGCTTGTCTCTTGTGTTGTCCAGATGCTGTGTCAGAGATTCAATTTTGGCATCTCTATCTGATAGTTCAAAATGGGCTGTTACTAATAATGACTTTGCATCAAACAGTTCTTTTTCCAGCTCTTCTTTGGCCACTTTTTCTAGTAGTTTTCTTTGCTCAGCAGCTGACAGAGCTATCTGAAGTCTGTTAACCTCCTCCTGTTGTTTCATCTTACCACACTTATTTTGTGTGGTCTGGGTCTCACCCTCCAGTTGGGCTATGCGACTTTGAGCATGCTTAAGTTCCTCTTGGGACTCTGTTGCGTGCAGCTTTAGGTCGTTCACCTCGTTTCTCAGGTCTGTGAGGTTGTGGGCTAAGGAGAGGATGATGCTGGTCAGCTCCTTGTGGTCATAACTCTGGTTTGGACCATGTGTCATTTGTCTTCTTCCCTCTTTGTCCAGTTGTACCTGTCTCTGGTGTGGAAGGTCATCAGCAGTTCTAGGTGGTACGGCGTCCATCACCATGCCTTGCCAGGCCATTAGATCTTCCATCTGAGACATTGGGGCAAACTTGTTCTGAGAGTTAGGGCAAGAGACTAATGCAAGACCATATAAAAGATTTAGAAATAAAGCTAGGTGTATATTGTGCAGCTAGGTTTTACCACGTGTGGTTAACTGCTTTAGGTAGCTAGTGAAGTGTGTACACTATTATTATCTTAACTGCCTATGGTAGGAAGCCAAGATTTGTATGCAACCAGAGATTTAACAATGATGTAAGACTAGTGTCACGGTGTGACAAATGGTATATGGAACTTATTCCCGTTGAAGCCGTGTTCCCGCTGGGACACTTTGAGTGTAACACCGGTCCCAGGCCTGTGTGTGCGTCTGTTGCCATGACAACCCCAAATGACCGATTGGAAACAGGTGTGGGGAATTTACCTTGGGGATTGGAGTGAGGTCCTGTCAGCACTTGAGAGAGTATAAAAAGCAAGAGAAAGAGACTGTTGGGGTGGTTCTCTCCCGTGAGAAGTCGTTTTATCGAGTGGTTGCAGTTATTGGAGTGCGGGTGAATGAAGAGGAGAGTGTTGACTTGATGAGGGACTCGAGGGCAACAGAGGGAAAGTGAAATATCCTGTTTGCATTGGAGAGGAGCTAAGTAATCGAGAACTGAGTCTCGTAATTGCATGTATTCGACACTGAATTGGATGTGGTTTGGAGTGTGTGGATCACGATCATAAATGTCACTGAGTGGATTGTACTGATTCATTACCGACCTCCTATCTCTTCCTCCATTATAAATGGTGATGTGAACTCTGCCTGTGTTTGTGAAGAAAAACATCCCGAAATATCCTTTGCAGCATTGATGAACGCGGTCCCCTCGGACAGAGACCCAAGGGTGAGTGCGGGCCTTAAATTGCACGTCGTGAAGTGAGATTGCAGTGCCTAAGATTGACGTTTCCCCCACATTATATGCTAGAAGTGGAATTGCTGTGTGTGTGGAAGTTACATTCCCTTTGCCGTGCACTCTCCCTGTGCTACGCTGGTCTACTGTCAATAGTGAGAGTTCTGTGTCATTGATCTGTTCTAACTGAGTGGATGTTGAGGAATTATCATCTGGAATTTGAATTAACCCCTCTGTTTGAGTGAATAAGAGACGAGATGCCCTGTTGAATTGTTCGTGGTCTGTCTCCGTAGAAGTCCCATTCAGCCCGCTGACTTTGAGTCTGCTGTATTCCTGCAACGCAGCCGTATTGTGAGAAGTGCTCACTCCCTTCTATGCGTATGAACTGTATACCTTGTGTGAAGCACCCTTTCTGTCTGCTCCAGTAGAGGTCCCGTTCAGCCCATCGACTTTGAGTCTGCTGTAACCTGAGAGCACACCTGTGTGGGGAGAAGTGACTGTCCCTCTGCTGTGAACGTAAAGCCGGCCCGTTCTGTCTGGAATATCCACTTCATCTAGGCCAGAAGAGGTCTTGTTCAGCCTGTCGACTTGAGTCCATGGAATTCCCGCAATTCATCTGTATCGTGAGAAGTGTTCGTCCCCTTCCAACTCATGTGAACTGTATGCTTACTTGAAGTATCCCTTCTGTCTGTTCCAGTAGGAGCCCTGTGCAACCGGTCGACTTCGAGTCTATTGTATCCTTATAGTCACCTGTGCTGAGAGAAGTAGCTGTCCTTCTGTTACGAACGTGGTTGGTACACTTTGTCTGGAGTATTCCTCGGCTCCAGTTTCTGTGCCTGTGGAGAGAGGGAGGTTGAAATTATTCGCTTACCCTGTAAAGATTCCCTTGCCACCCCATCATCAGAGTGTGAATCTGCTGTATACGTACCTGACCGACGGCCATCTGCTCCGGATCTCGTACCTGTGGAGGAAGGAAGGTTGGAATCACTTACTTACCCAAGGAAGACTCCCCAGGCGTCCCACCATAAGACCGGGTACCTGCTGCATACGTACTCGACTGATAACCATTTGCCTCAATTCTTGCACCTGTGAAAGAAGGAAGGGAGGTTGGAAATATTTACTTACCAGAAGAGACTTACCGGACCGTTCGCCTGTTCACTGCATCTCCACCTGGGGAAGACCTACCTGACAATTTACCTGTCCACTGCCCCATCCATTACAGGGCCCGCACTGAGGAAGAGAGCGGGAGAGACCCTGGTTGTTGCACTGTTCACCTTCGATTCCTGAGGGCAAGAAGGAAGAAGATTTTAGACTAGGATTTTCAAATTGCTTTTACTTTTAAATAAAACTTGTTGAATTTATTCTGTCTCCGATTCCTCCCTCTGACACGCTCCTCGAGGTGGTCCTGGTTCAGGGGTGGGCGTAGTCTGGCTTGACCCATCCCGACCTGTGACAGACTTTTGGCGTAGTCGGCAGGGTTCTACCTCGAGTTGAGCGACCAGAGGTTGAGATGGCAGAAGAGGGAGAGCCCGGGGTGCGGCAACCGGTCATGCCGATCTTCATGGGGGCTCCGTGGGCTCTGAAGTATGGAGGCCCGGGATCTGAGATGAGTTTGTCGATGTGGAAGACCCAGGTAGAGTACCTGGCAGGGCTTCAAGGTCTGAGCGCCCCACAGAAGGTCCAGTTTGTTCTAAACTCCTTGGATGGAGAAGCGAGAAGAGAAGTTCAGGCGGCTCCGGAAGCAACCCGAGCAACTGTCCAGGCCATTTTTGACTTTCTCATGGGACAATATGGAGACGCCACCCCGGTAGCTGTTCTGAGAACGAAATTCTTTAATTCTCGGCAAGGCCCTCGCCAATCTGTTCGGGCATTTACCCTACAGCTGCGGGAGCAGTTTTCTAGACTTACGGGGAGACAGGATCATGGCCTGGGGGGCGAAGAGGCTCTGCTCCGAGATCAGTTTTTACTGGGGTTACGGGAGGGTCCTGTGCGCCAGAGTCTGCGGGTGCAATTTCGACGAACACCGAATCTGACTTTTGAAGAGCTTCGACGAGAAGCGCTGGCCCTTGAGCATGATCATACGGAGAATGTAGATTCCCCCAGCTGTCTAGCCACGAATGTTGGGGGCACCCCTTCGACTACTGTGGCACCCGACTGGAAGCAGGCCCTACGGGAAGAACTGAAGAGAGATGTGCGGGAACAAATGTTTGACCTGTCCAAATCTTTTATGGAGGAGCTCCGTCGAGAACGCCTCCAGTTGTCCTCTTTACCGCGGGAGCGGGCTTACTCCGATGGGAATCGTCCCCCCGACCGCCGTCCATCCCGACCTTCGGGCTCTCGATTCCAGTGGGATGAACACGGGCGTCCCATCTGTAACGGCTGTGGAGAGCCGGGGCATTACTTTCGTCAGTGTCCTGCTCGACGTGCATCGCAAGGGGGTTTTTAGAGTTTCCGGCCACTGTGGGTCAAGTGGTCGGGACCCCCTCATCAGACCCCTTCCTACCTACATCTTCTAGGAGCCGCTTGGTGGGCTGTTGCCCGGTGGTGGTGGTTCAGGTTAATGACCAGGAAGTGCAGTGCCTTTTGGATACAGGCTCCCAAGTGACCCTATTCACCGAAAGCTTGGCCCATGAGTTGTTTGGCACCGAAAGTCGACCACCTGCGGAAGCCCCCTGGTTGACGCTACGTGGGGCAAATGGCCTCGACATCCCGTACGTAGGATATCTTGTGACCGATCTGAAGATTCACGGGGTTGTAGTGCCTCAGAAAGGAGTGGTGGTCGTACGAGACACATGCCTGGGGTCTCATCGTGCCCTGATTGGGATGAACGTCATTGCAGACTGTTGGGAGGATTTGTTTCGAAGTAGACCGGCTCGGGCAGTTACAACATCGGCCGGCCAGGAGTGGGACCGCATCAGGGCTGACTGCCGCCGGGTATGTCTTGCCGAACGACAGGGGGACAGGGAAAGCACGGGAAGAGTGGCCTGCCGTTACGCCTTATCCATTCCAGCTCAGAGTGAGGCTGTGGTCTGGGCCAGGTTGCCCCCTCGACTTTATAGTCCGGAAGAATGGGTCATGGTGGAACCTCACGAAGATGGTCCCAAGGTGGAAGTCGCTCGAGGATTGGCGACTGTTCGGGGGGGCCGGGTCTCAGTGCGGGTCAGGAACACGAACCCCTTTCCTGTGCATTTGTATCGTCACCAACGGTTGGCCCGAGTGACCTCAGTGAGACCCCAGCAGGTTCGTGAACAGGGTGAAGTTAATTTCAATCGAGTGAGCCCGACAGTGGTCGAGGTGGCCCTGGCACGAGCTGGTCCGGAGGCGGGAGAGACAGGAAGAGGAATGCCTGCCCACCTGACGGGGGAGTCTTTACGGGGTGAAGGACTAGGTGAAGAGCAATTGGGACAACTCCAAGAGTTCTTGAGGAAGTGGCGACACTTGTTTTCCACTCATGACGAGGACTACGGTCGCACAGATGTGGTAAGACATCAAATCCCAACTGGGGACGCTGCACCCAGCCGAGAGCGTTATCGACCCGTGCCCCCGACCTTATACTCAGAGGTCCGCACCCTTTTACGAGGGATGCTCGACAAGGGGATTATTAGAGAGAGCAGTAGCCCTTGGGCCGCCCCGATAGTACTGGTTCGAAAGAAAACAGGTTCCTGGAGGTTTTGTGTGGATTATCGAAGGCTGAATCAAGTAACCAAAAGAGATGCTTTCCCGTTGCCTCGAGTTGAAGACTCTCTTACGAGCCTCACACAAGCCACCTGGTATTCCACTCTTGACTTGGCCAGCGGTTACTGGCAGGTGCAGATGGATGAGCATGACAGGGAGAAGACAGCGTTCACTACCCCCTTCGGCCTATATGAATGGGACCGGATGCCGTTCGGCCTTTGCAACGCCCCCGCCACATTCCAACGGCTGATGCAGCGTTGTCTAGGCAACCAACTGATGGATACCACCCTTGTCTACTTAGACGACGTTATCGTCTACTCTCCAGATTTCAAGTCCCATCTTGAGCACCTAGAGCAAGTCTTCCGCTCTTTAGAGCGATATGGGTTGAAGCTCCAGCTTTTCCGAAAGGAAGTCAGATTCCTGGGGCATGTGGTGAGCGCGGCAGGGATTTCAGTTGATCCGGAGAAGGTGGTGGCAGTACAGGAATGGGCTGCGCCCAAGACGGTGCGCCAGGTCCGTTCGTTCCTGGGCTTCGTGGGTTACTATAGACGATTCATTAAGGATTTCTCTAAAATTGCTAAACCGATCAACCAGTTGCTGGGAGGTACGGGAAGAGTTCGGGGGCGAGGGTCCCCTTCGATCCAATGGGATCCGGCTTGTGAAGCCGCCTTCCAGAAGCTCAAGCAGGAACTACTACAGGCCCCGATTCTAGCCTATGCCGACTTCACACAACCCTTCACTTTGTACACCGACGCTAGCCATCTGGGCTTGGGGGCCGTTTTGGCACAGAAGCAGCAGGGAGAGGAAAAGGTAATTGCTTATGCAAGCCGAAGTCTACATCCAACGGAGAAGAATGACGCTAACTACAGTTCTTTCAAGCTTGAGTTGCTGGCAGTGAAATGGGCGTTGTGTGAAAAATTTAAGGATTATTTATGGGGAGCCAAGGTACGGGTCGTTACGGACAATAATCCATTGGTACATTTGCAGACTGCTAAACTGGGGGCGGTGGAGCAACGCTGGGCGGCACAACTGGCCAATTTTGACTATCAGATCCAGTACCGGCCAGGAAGAGAGCATACTAATGCCGATGTACTATCTAGGCTACCCGGTGAAGGATCGGCAGGTCAGGTACCGGTACCAGAAGCGGGATTCGACGAGGGATTGATGGTGGGAGTAGTAGAGGCACCGGGGCAAATGCCGGAGGAACCCCCCCCTTGTTGGGGGTGGGACCCGCAGCGATGGAGGTTGTGGCAGGGCGAAGATGGAGATGTAGCGTTGGTTCGAACGTGGCTAGAACAGAAGGCCTGGCCTGAGGGTGCGGCTCGCCGGGCCCAGACTCGGATTGTACGGGGCCTGTTGGGACAGAAGGAGAGACTCTATTTGAAGGAAGGTGTGCTTTGTAGGGCCATTCAGGACCCAGGTCGGGGCGAAGAGGTCTGTCAAATCGTGGTCCCTGAAGGGCGTTGTCAGGCGTTACTGGAGGCATATCACTCCAGGATGGGACATCAAGGGCAAGAGAGGACATTGGCACTGGTGAGACGACATTTCTACTGGCCTGGGATGGAAGGTACCACGAGGACTTACCTTCAGAGGTGCCCCCGCTGCACGTTGTTTAAGACCAAGAAGGAGGCACGGGCACCGCTGGTCCCGATTCAGGCCAAGGCACCGCTGCATATGGTGGCCATGGATTATCTGACTTTGGGACGGCCAATGGATCGGATCCAGAACATCCTCGTGGTAACCGACTTGTTTACCAAGTACGCTTGGGCCATCCCAACTGTGGACCAAACCGCCGTCACGACTGCCAACGCCCTCTGGAGGTATGTGATCCAACCATTCGGATGCCCGGAAATCTTCCACTCAGACCAAGGAACCAATTTTGAGTCCAGGGTGATCCATGAGCTGTGCCAACTGTACGGATGCAAGAAGACCCACACGACTCCCTACCACCCCCAAGGGAACGGGGGGTGTGAAAGGTTTAATCAGACCCTATTGAGTTTATTAGGAACCTTGGAGAAGGAACAGCAAGGCCATTGGGTCGACAGGCTCCCGGCGATGGTGCAGGCTTACAATAACAGTGTGCACAGTACCACCGGTTACGCCCCTACTTACCTGATGTTCGGCAGACATGTGAGACTTCCAATGGATATGCTTCTGGGGACCACTGCAGGAGAAGAGGGAGGTAGCTTGACAGATTGGGTGCAGGGACACCACCAACGCCTCCAGTCGGCGTACGAACGAGTCTCTGACCAGATTAATCGAGCAGCGTTAAAGAATAAGAGATTGTATGACCGGACGGCTCGAGAGGCACCGCTACTGCCAGGGGAGAGGGTGCTGGTGCGGGACAATCGCCGACAAGGGAAGGGAAAGTTGAGTGACCGGTGGGAGGCTCAGCCGTTTGTCGTCCAGCGACAGCCACACCCAGACCAACCTGTATATGCATTGCGACCAGAAGGAAAGGCAGGCCCCGAACGGGTGTTACATCGTAATTTGATTCGCCCTTGTCCAAACTATCCAAAATGTGTTGTAGAGAATCCACCGGTCGAGACGTCCGAGATGCCCCTGCTGGTAGGATGGGCGGTGATTCCCAGAGGCCTAGGCCTAGGACCACGACCTGAAGCCCCTGTTTCCCCACCTCGTCGGTCCCAGCGAGAGAATCGAGGTCAGCCTCCAGCTAGGTATGGAGACTGGGTGTCTGGAGACCGTTCTCGGGACTAGAACGGTTTGGCGGGGGGGTATGTCACGGTGTGACAAATGGTATATGGAACTTATTCCCGTTGAAGCCGTGTTCCCGCTGGGACACTTTGAGTGTAACACCGGTCCCAGGCCTGTGTGTGCGTCTGTTGCCATGACAACCCCAAATGACCGATTGGAAACAGGTGTGGGGAATTTACCTTGGGGATTGGAGTGAGGTCCTGTCAGCACTTGAGAGAGTATAAAAAGCAAGAGAAAGAGACTGTTGGGGTGGTTCTCTCCCGTGAGAAGTCGTTTTATCGAGTGGTTGCAGTTATTGGAGTGCGGGTGAATGAAGAGGAGAGTGTTGACTTGATGAGGGACTCGAGGGCAACAGAGGGAAAGTGAAATATCCTGTTTGCATTGGAGAGGAGCTAAGTAATCGAGAACTGAGTCTCGTAATTGCATGTATTCGACACTGAATTGGATGTGGTTTGGAGTGTGTGGATCACGATCATAAATGTCACTGAGTGGATTGTACTGATTCATTACCGACCTCCTATCTCTTCCTCCATTATAAATGGTGATGTGAACTCTGCCTGTGTTTGTGAAGAAAAACATCCCGAAATATCCTTTGCAGCATTGATGAACGCGGTCCCCTCGGACAGAGACCCAAGGGTGAGTGCGGGCCTTAAATTGCACGTCGTGAAGTGAGATTGCAGTGCCTAAGATTGACGTTTCCCCCACATTATATGCTAGAAGTGGAATTGCTGTGTGTGTGGAAGTTACATTCCCTTTGCCGTGCACTCTCCCTGTGCTACGCTGGTCTACTGTCAATAGTGAGAGTTCTGTGTCATTGATCTGTTCTAACTGAGTGGATGTTGAGGAATTATCATCTGGAATTTGAATTAACCCCTCTGTTTGAGTGAATAAGAGACGAGATGCCCTGTTGAATTGTTCGTGGTCTGTCTCCGTAGAAGTCCCATTCAGCCCGCTGACTTTGAGTCTGCTGTATTCCTGCAACGCAGCCGTATTGTGAGAAGTGCTCACTCCCTTCTATGCGTATGAACTGTATACCTTGTGTGAAGCACCCTTTCTGTCTGCTCCAGTAGAGGTCCCGTTCAGCCCATCGACTTTGAGTCTGCTGTAACCTGAGAGCACACCTGTGTGGGGAGAAGTGACTGTCCCTCTGCTGTGAACGTAAAGCCGGCCCGTTCTGTCTGGAATATCCACTTCATCTAGGCCAGAAGAGGTCTTGTTCAGCCTGTCGACTTGAGTCCATGGAATTCCCGCAATTCATCTGTATCGTGAGAAGTGTTCGTCCCCTTCCAACTCATGTGAACTGTATGCTTACTTGAAGTATCCCTTCTGTCTGTTCCAGTAGGAGCCCTGTGCAACCGGTCGACTTCGAGTCTATTGTATCCTTATAGTCACCTGTGCTGAGAGAAGTAGCTGTCCTTCTGTTACGAACGTGGTTGGTACACTTTGTCTGGAGTATTCCTCGGCTCCAGTTTCTGTGCCTGTGGAGAGAGGGAGGTTGAAATTATTCGCTTACCCTGTAAAGATTCCCTTGCCACCCCATCATCAGAGTGTGAATCTGCTGTATACGTACCTGACCGACGGCCATCTGCTCCGGATCTCGTACCTGTGGAGGAAGGAAGGTTGGAATCACTTACTTACCCAAGGAAGACTCCCCAGGCGTCCCACCATAAGACCGGGTACCTGCTGCATACGTACTCGACTGATAACCATTTGCCTCAATTCTTGCAACTGTGAAAGAAGGAAGGGAGGTTGGAAATATTTACTTACCAGAAGAGACTTACCGGACCGTTCGCCTGTTCACTGCATCTCCACCTGGGGAAGACCTACCTGACAATTTACCTGTCCACTGCCCCATCCATTACAGGGCCCGCACTGAGGAAGAGAGCGGGAGAGACCCTGGTTGTTGCACTGTTCACCTTCGATTCCTGAGGGCAAGAAGGAAGAAGATTTTAGACTAGGATTTTCAAATTGCTTTTACTTTTAAATAAAACTTGTTGAATTTATTCTGTCTCCGATTCCTCCCTCTGACACGCTCCTCGAGGTGGTCCTGGTTCAGGGGTGGGCGTAGTCTGGCTTGACCCATCCCGACCTGTGACACTAGTCTAAATCATTTAATCAAAACTCAAAACATACTGATGGTTCTTAACAGGTTTGATCTCTGAATAGTGAAGAACAGGAAGTAGAGAGAGAGAGAATAGAGCCTTCCCGATTCTGATTATGTCAATTAGTGGTGCTCAGAATTATACTTATGCCTTATTAATCATCTAGATTGTGTAGCAATAGGGGTCATATTTCTGGAGCACATATTTAAAATAAGCAAAATCAAGAAAAAGAGATTGGACATAGATAAATAAAATAAAAAAATAGATGACTGCTAATAGTAAAATTAACCAGTAAAAAATAAAATAGAAGGGAAGTGATCTAGTACTGGGAATAATTAATAGTACTGACATTTAACCATATAGGTTAGTGTTGGGCATCACTCCATTGCTGGCTAGGGCTGCTGCGTGTTCAGCTCCTATGCCTATGCCATTACATGTGTGTGCACTTTAGGGTCAATGTTCTATTCAAAATCCCCAATACCTATAAGAATTATTCTCTGAGTAGGCAGTTAAAATTTAATTAAGTTCAATTAAATGAGTAACTGAGCAACAATGTTCAGGAAGGAATGCACCTGAAGTTAGTTAAAGTGAGTCTGAGAAGAATTAAGAAAAGAGAGTGGAAATCAGAAAATAGAGATTTTGTTAAGAGGGAATAGTTTAAATCACTTTACACTGCAATACACGCAAGCACTACTTAATGACTTCAATTACATATGCTATGCTAACCACTAACTATTGAAGTTAGGTATTAGTAAGCTCGTCTAAGGCCGCTAGGTCATGTTAGCTTAGCTTAGCGAACAAATATCGATTGTTAACAATATGGCACCAGCCAATGACACCTATGGTAGGTGGAGTCAAACTGGTTGACAAGTCGTTGTCATGGGAACCAGTGCACCCCAGGGCACTTTAGTTCTCAAAGAGTGTCTGCACCGTTCAAACAATCTAAAATAATAAAAGCGGTACACAGTTGGTTACAACATGGCGCTTACACTTAAATCAATTCAACACTTTTCTTTAGCAAGCCTAAATGCAAATATAGATGCATTCACTAATTCTTATTATGTATGCTTTCGCTTCTCTGTAAACAAGTACTTTAAACAGGTTTCCTGTCCTTCTTTAAGGAGTACTTACACATTCACTGTAGGTTTACACTCATTTACATACATACAGCTGTTTGTGCCTTACACACAAATACTGAAGAATTGAGAAACACACTATTTTCATTCGGCAATTGTAACACAGTACTGATCACCATTTAGCTAAACTTGTATATGCAGAGTCAAAGTTTAGATGACTGGCATAGTTCTGACTATAATTTAAAGGTCCTTACAACGCAGAAAGACGAGCATCACTCAAATCTACCTTTACATAACACTGTACTGAGATTCCTTCGTCAGAAAACAGGTTAAACAATATTGCAATTGGGATTTCTTCGCCAAAGCATATTGATTCTGGAACAGTTTCACATGCAGCTTATCTGAGATTCCTTCGTCAGAATAGACTTATGCATTGATTAAATACTGAAATTGGGATTTCTTCGCCAAATCAGATTTACCTTACACTGATACCATTTAATCTATGTTAAGACTTTTCTAATTCATAGCAGAACTACCAAATCAATCTATCACTATCTACATTAAACAAGCCGCAAATAGCAACATACATGTGTATAGCATGTTGCATCATAACGTCTTGATTTAAAACACACTTAGGCTGACAGTAGTTTAAGCTCATAACTTTTGTTTAATCATGCCCGCGTTCTAACACCAATTATGTAATGAATTCAATGGGGAACAGAATTATTTAAACACTATTCTTCATCAAATATGTAAGAATTATCATGAGCTTTGATCCCAATTATAAGTAATATTTTCTCCACCACCCTTTGTAAGGGAAACAAATATCAATCCAAATTGGGATGAATTTAATTAATAATGATCAATTATAATTATCTGGATCAAATTCATGATTTGGGGAAATCACTTATTACGAGCAGGTAGCAGGTAGAAATCACGCATTACGAGCAGGTAGCAAGAATCGGCATGTTTAGGGACTCCGGATTATGAGCATGAACTACAAACAACATCACGTGTGAAATAAAACAGGACTTTATTATCTAGACTAGACAAATACTAATCTAACATACACACACATACAGTTAAGCATTGGAAGAAGGTTGAAGTTGAAGCAGAGAGAAGAACAGAGCATGGATTATGGCAGTATATGATATTCAGAAGATCAATAGCCTGAACTAAACATCAGTTTCTTCTTGTAAAGGACCTTTGTTAAAAGGATTAATGATGCCCTATGCATCCATTAATAAGACTAAGTTTGATACTTGCACGTCTTGCCCATCAAAAGAAAGAAAGAGTCCTGATGCAGTCTGTTAAGGCTCCAGTTGATCTTGGCTGGAAGTGATCAGAGAGAACCAGTTTTATTCAGAGGATCTGTATCTGGAAAGACGAGGCCGCAGCCTGGCACAAACTTATGGGTTAAAGGTGAAGTCTTCTTCTAGTCCATCCTTTGGAGATACAGAACGCATCGAGAGAAAGAAGAGCAAAACCAAGAGAAAAGGAAGCGCGAGGAAGAGAGAAAAATAATCTTCTCGTGGTCTCTTTTAAACTGTGAGGATGTCACATCCTACAGACGTGACTGGTCCAATCAGGAGATGGCAACTTTGGAGGGAAAGTTAACTGTTTTTGTCTTTCAGATGGTGTTTTGCATGTGAAAGCTGATTGGATGTTCACTAGAAGACTACTAAGAGTTTGATAAAACTAATAAGAAAAGAGTTACACAACAAACATCAACGCGAAGGACATCACAAATGTAGCTCATAGACACCAAACATGATCTAAATATCATCTTGGTTAAATGAGTTACTACAAATCTAATAATTCCAGTAGTTAAACACACATTCATGGATACGTTGGATTAATGTTAAAACAGACATAACAACATGAACATTAATACATGGAAATGTTATAAATGAATTTGTACATTTCCATATAAATGCATTTATAATTGTAGGTCTATCCCCAAAGTGAGTAAAGAGAGTTCAGCTCCTTACATTCCAATGGGTCGTAAAATACTCTATCTTGATGAATTGGTGTGAGTTGCTATGGTCACCAGAGATCTTGTCCTGCCCTTGGTGTAAGTTGCAGATTGGGAGTTGACCCCCAAGCGACTAGCTTGCTGGTGGGGTGAGGGGTGTTGTTGTAATATTTAAGAAATTTAAGTAGTTATGCGTGTCTGATCCGTCTCAGGTACTACAATGGTCTCTAGAAACCAGGACAAAAGGGAGTGACGGGGTTTATGACTTTCCTCTCAATGATCCAGTCACTACAAGTGTGCCCACTTAGAACCCCAAAAAGATATGGATAGTTCTATGGCAAAATTGCAAGACAATGAATAATTGGGGAATGTTTCCAAATACGTGACTGAGGATCCATGCGGGCAAGATGTGTCAGTGAAAGCTGCTTCAGCATGCTGGACGCCCAGACACTTGAAGCTGCTATCGTGTCCGCCCCCCTCCTTGATGAGGGTGCCGCACCCAAGAGAACAGTGGGACATGCCGCGCTGGATAATGTCAGTCTTGAAAAGGACTTTTTTTTTAAAATCTCCCTAAAACCTTGCCCAGGGGAAGGTCGTTGTAGGTTGGGACGATCCGCTGCTCTGCCTTGTAGATCCGGCAATGTAGACTTCAGGGATTCTTTGAATTCAGTTTTCGTAATCATGAGCGATGGCTCTGAAGAACAAAAGGTAAATGAATGCTGCACGCAGTCTTCCTTCTATACCGGATATCCTTGGCAAATTTCATAAGCCAAATTTCATTGGCCTATTCTGTAGTAGTCAGAGTTGATAGGTTCTCAAGGGCGAACCCCATCTGTCGGCTCGACACAACGTCGAGAGACCGACAGAAAGGGAAGAGTATGTTTGGCATGTATTACAAGTGGATAAGAATCACGCATAAAACTTACACCGTTTGCAGATAAATGGAAGGGATTCTAAGCAGTCTCGATCGTCTATCAGACCATCAGGACTTGCGGAACCACAAGGTCGCGTCTGCCCTGTTATGTCACGTGTAGAAGACATCCAGTTAATGGAGGACATGGAGACATTTGTTCCATCTGACCACTTCCATGAATCTCTGAACAGACCAATCCATGCCTTCTCAACTCCTGACATCATCTGCATCAGCTGGTAATACTCAGCTTGAGTGTAAACGGTGGCAATATCGGTGTCATGCTGACTGCAGTAGCTCTGAGCATCAGGCCATGTCCTTTTTTCAGAGATAAAAACAAACCTGTTTCCTCCTGTCTGCTGCTCTGTAACAAGACATAAAGGAGTAAGTTAAAAATAAAATCAAAGTGTATCTTCAGCAAAGATGAATCCTCAGTGCCGAGGTCCAATTGATATTGTAAGTATTAACTCTTCCTCCACCGGCATTTCTTATGATTTTCACAAAATTGTAATGGCAGATTTTTGTCTTCCTTAAATATATAAACATTCAATTTATCAAATGAAAAACACAGCTTCTTCTTTTCACCCCCCCCCATGTCACCACACACGTACAACAAAACCTTTAACAACAGTTAAACCTAAGTACAATTGCAACATAATGGTGATAACTATTTGATAACATTTAACATTTAACATTTAGTCATTTAGCAGACGCTTTTATCCAAAGCGACTTACAAGTGGGGTAGGTAATGGAAGCAATTAGGACAGCATAAGTACAACAAGAGCATAAGTGTAATCAAAGAGAGGAGGTTTCATATAGCCTAACACAGTATACAGAAACATACATTCATACATTTTTTTTTTTTTTTTTTTTTTTTTTGAGTAGAGAAGAAACGAGTAGAGAAGAAACTTGAGTCAGAACAGAACAGTAAGATGTTGGCGGAAGAGATGGGTTTTCAGGCGTTTCTTAAAGATGGCTACAGAATCTGCAGATCTTGTAGCAGCAGGCAGATCATTCCACATATAGGTGGAACAGATCCGGAGAAGGTGCGCGAGAGAGATTTTCTACCTTTATGGGATGGCACCACAAGACGCCGTTCGTTTGCTGAGCGTAGGGATCTGGCCGGTACATATGTCTGCAGTAGTGAGTGAAGATAAGGTGGTGCCAAACCAGTGGTGGTCTTGTAGGCCAGGAGCAGAGTCTTGAATTTGATGCGAGCGACTATAGGGAGCCAATGTAGCTTAATGAGTAGAGGAGTAACGTGTGCTCTCTTCGGTTCATTAAAGATGACTCTTGCCGCAGCATTCTGGATCATCTGTAGAGGTTTGGTTGTGCAAGCTGGAAGTCCTCCCAGTAGTGCATTGCAGTAGTCCAGTTTGGACAGGACTAGAGCCTGTACTAGGACTTGCGTAGCATGCTCTGATAGGAAGGGTCTAATTTTCCTGATATTGTAGAGGATGAATCTACAGGACCGGGCGGTGCTGGCAACTTGATCTGTGAAGTTGAGCTGGTCATCGATCACCACTCCCAGGTTTCTTGCCTTTCTGGAAGGTGTGATGGTTGATGAGCCCAGTTGAATGGAAAGGTTGTGATTAGACTTTATATCAGCCGGGATTACAAGCAGTTCGGTTTTTGAAAGGTTCAACTGCAGGTGATGGCCGTTCATCCAGAGTGAGATGTCGGCTAGGCAAGCTGAGATGCGTGCTGAGACAGTCGGATAATGAATAATCTTAGGTATTTTTGTAATTGCCTGAGTCACTCTGACATCATAATACATTTCATAGATTTTTTCTGTAGATTTTTTGGGAATATTCAACCACAAAATAACCATGAAGTTACGTTCCCTGATGGTTATTTATTGGTCATTTTTTGCAACCAGAAAATAACATTCCCTGATGGTTATTTTTTGTGGCAAAATGTTCAAAACTGATTAACATCAGTGATATGTCCAATAAAGAAATTAAAATCACATTAACACATGTTTTGATGACCAAATAAAATTCATAAATGTTACCTTAAATGGCTGAAAATAATAAACTAGTTAAGCTTAATGAAAGTACAATCATAAATGCATGTGTATTTCTTTACGGCAGTTGTCTCTTACTGTGTGTGTGGGCGCTCGAGCAAATGCATTCTCAGCTTTGCCACGCACTCCCATCATTTAAAAATTATCGGTCATTTTGTTTTACCTTACTCAACTGACACATTAGTTTAGTGGGTTTATTTATTTTAATGTTTTATTTACAAACGTACATATTTGAGAATAAACTTTTATTTTCGTGATTTTCAAATGATATGAGACTAACCCATCTAAATAAACACACCATAATGTAAGGACTGAAACTCAGGGATTTTGATTGTTATATATAAACACGCGCAGAGCCGCTATACTTCTGTCGTTAGATAAGAATATTGTTAGTCTGAAGATAATTACATGTTTATTTTTCTGTCAATACATTTCTGCTTTAAATCCTGTATATTCTGTTGAAGTCATACGTTATTTTAGTTCTGTATCTGTCTTATAATGAGGTAAACATAGTTTGGATTTAGTAGAAATGGTATGCTGTGCTATTTAAAACAAAAATTAAGATACTTAAAGGTACAGTGTGTAGGAATTTGAAGGATTTATTCACCAAAATGTAATATATAATACAAAACTATGTTGTGAGTGGAGAAGAAATACGTTACAAAATGAACCGAAATGTTTATATTACCTTACAATGAGCCATTTTATGTATATACACCGCGGGCACACCCTTACATGTAATTTATCAAATTGCACAGCCATGTTCCTATAGTAGCACTACACGGACAAACTGAGCGCATTTCATAAAAGGAAGGATGCACGGGACTATGTTCTTCTTCGGTTGTGTTTTGAGGCAGCTTGCAAAGCCACTACATAGAAGGATTAGCAGAAGAAGAGGAAGAACAATAACAAAATTCACTCGTCATGTTTTTTATTAGAAATAGAAACGGTTCTTTTGTTGCGGTTAGAAGTTAAATTTGCGCTAATGGCGGACCACACATACTCTGCACAAGAGCCGACAGAGCGTCAATCTGTTTCGTCAAAAAAGAGAAAATACGATGCAGCTAGGCGAAGTCGAGACAAAAAACGAAAGAAAACCAGAATAAAGATCAGTGTGGCTTTTCCCAAATGGAGGGCACTGAAGCAGGAAAAGGGTTTGCTAAGCGACACCGCAGTTGCCAGCTCTCTGCTGGACCGGTAAGTTTGTCTAATTTCTGCTATATAAGTGAACTGTTTGTTTGATAGCTTTAGCTAATAGATGAGCTGATCATCAAGAGAAGTAGTGTTTTTCCTTGTACATTTTTAGCACTTTGTAATTGTACTATAAGTCCTTGTTGCATGGCCGTGTGCAAATCAAGTTAGAAATCATGTTTACAATCATAATCTGCATAAATCGGGTGTGATTTATATTACAATACTGCTTAGCTTTCACATCCTCTCTTGTGCGGTCATCCCGGGTAACGTAAGCTCATCTGCCTCTCCTCGCCCTGCCTGCATCTCCAACACCCCTACCTCTCCACACTCTTCCTCTCCCTCTAACTACCTGTGTTAAGTCCTCTGATTGACTCTGTGATGATGAGAAAAACGTCTGCTAAGACTTTCGCGGGTAGATTACAAGCCTTTAGCATTAGCAAGCGGTTTCAATATGCTGTAAGTTACGAACCAAGTTACGGTGCCAAAAAATGCTATGTATAATAATCGAATAAATCACTGACACAATGTTAAACAAGTAATAATAATATTCACTACAATGATTATAGTACATGATGAATTAAGTAACTTTTATTTATTTATTTTTCTTTGTAAATAAGCCTAGTCACGTGACTTGCAAAGGTTACTCTCTGCTGTCTCAGACGACATCATCTCTGTCCTGTGTCCGTAACTTCAGTCTGTTGTTCGCCTGTGAGACATACATTGCAATTATCAACACCACCTATAATGGCCGCTATCATTTACGGAACCCTTTTGTCCTGCGACGGCAACCGTAGCTTCTCTAATGGGAGGGAGAGGGGGGTGGCGGATCTTTAGGTTGCAATTTCCAACTACGCCAATAGTGGCCTTTGAAACTTACACACAGAACCTTTAAGTAATGAAAAATGAATTAGGCTGTAGAATAATCTAATGGATCTCATCCTCCATATTGTATGGGATAATGTATTTTACTTGTTTTATTTAGATTAGCGAAGTGATGGATAAAAACACAGCATAGATGTACTCGTATAACTGAAATGTGGCAAAACGGACCAGTGAAAAATATTTTAAGGTAACGTTCTGAAAACGTTACCCTAACGTTAGTTTCTGGTTCCCAGAAGTTTTTTTTAAGGTTTACTTTTGGTTATATTTATGGAAATAAAACCTTAGTTTCATGGTTTTTAAAACGTTAGTGTAATGTTAGGAAGGCACTCTTAGGAATAAGGACTATAAACACGCACGTCTGTGTTAACTCGTAGTCGTCTTTATTAGCATCTCTCATACAATGGCATTACAGGCAAACCCCTGTAACTGTCTATCATTACATCTTCCCCCTTTTTAAACGATAATGCTTATGTTAACATCTAAACATTGCATAATAAGAACAATAAACATAAACAAACGTTCTAGAAGGTTTTCTTCAGAATGACAAATAATTAGCTAGGGATTACGGGTAGACTACCGGGCACCCACATAGATGCTGAGGATTATTCTGCCTGATATAGCAATCTATGTACAAACTATAAAGTCTTGCAGGTACGCAGGCTGTTTGACAACCCTTCCCCTGGCAGTAACCAGCGGTGTAGGTTGTTCTGGGTTATTTAGAACTCGAGCTTGATCTTGAGTATTATCCAGCTGCTCAGTTTGTACCTGATCTCCATCCACCGCTCTCTCATGTCCCATCACTCTTTCCGGTGGAGACGAGTGCCGAAGACGAAGATGTTTCCTGTTTCTCCTCAGATGTCCAGTCTCCGTACGAACGATGAAGGAACGAGGAGTTGAATGTCTGAGAATGACAGTAGCAGTGTTGTTCCAGCCTTTACGATCATCCAGTTTGACTGTTACAGGATCTCCCGGTCTGAGTTCAAGTAATGTTCGGCAAATGAGGGCTTGTGGTGACGTGATGAAACCCGTAGACTTTTGCAAAGTCCATACATTTCTGACTTGTGAATGCGGTCCGTTATCCGTAACGAGGGTATCCGGACAGCCCCGCCTTGCAAACATGTACTCAATCTCGAGATCACAGTCTTTCCTGATAGATCTGTAAGGTAAGCAATGTCTATGAATCTCGAGAAAAAGTCGACTACTACTAGGTAGGACTTCTTGTTCACTTCGCAAATATCTGCTGCGATTCTCACCCAAGTTCCAATCGGCAATGGGGTAGTAATCAAAGGTTCTCGGTGTTGTGTTGGTTTGTTCCTTTGGCAGAACTCACAGTTTTCCGTAAACATCTGGATCTCTTTGCTAATACCAGGCCACCAAACACTCTGCTTTGCGCGTTCTCTGCACTTAACGATTCCCATGTGACCTTCATGAAGTTTGCTCTTGATATCTGGAGGTTCTGGCACATGGACAGCATATCCTTCATGGCAAAGGAAGGTTTGATGTGTTCCGCAACTTGGGTGGGATACTTTGGCTAACCCTGTCTAACTTACCTTATGACTGCCTGCAGTTCAGGGTCTTTCTTAGTACTTTCGACCACCCCTTCCAGACGTGAGCATGACATTGGCCAGGCAGCTCTTGTGCTTTCTTCCTGGGCTTCAATGTCCTCAGCAAGCTCCAAAGAGTCCAGGTGGGTTTTTGGAAATGGATGTCTAGAAAGAGTGTCGGCAACGCCCAGTGATTTCCCTGGAACATATTCAGCTTTAGCCGAATCAGCAGTCTTTGAGACCTCAAAGGAACCATGTAAATTCCCTTGCTGTTGATGAGCGGAACTAACGGCTTGTGATCTCTGTGGATAACAAAACTATCCAGACCTTACACATACTTGGAGAATTTTCACAAGCCCACACCACACCAAGGCATTCTTTCTCAATCTGAGCATATTTTGTTTCAGCGTTGGTAAACGTACGAGAGCAGTAAGCTACAGGTCTCAGGCATCCATCACGCTGCCGCTGGAAGAGAACTCCTCCGAGTCCATAGCTGCTGGCATCAGCGCTTACGATGGTAGGTTTGTTCACATCGAAGTAGGAAAGAATTGGTGCTTCAGTCATGAGCTTCTTAACTCTTGTAAGTTCTTGTTCCTGTGCATGACTCCAGGTCCAGACCGTATCAGTCTTCAGTAGATCATTTAGTGGGTGGGTTATCTCAGCAAGGTTTGGTAGGTATCGACCTAGAAAGTGAACCATTCCCAAGACTCTCTTCACCTCGGTCCCATTCTGTGGGGGTGGAGTGTTCAATATGGCCTTGATCTTTTCCTCATCAGGCCTGACTCCATGAGCATCGATGATGTGACCAAGAAACCTAATCTGCTTTTGTCTCAACAGACACTTGCTGTCATTGAGCTGCAGTCCAGCATCAGAAAGTGTTTTCAAGACTCTTTGTAGTCGACGATCATGAACCTCCGATGTATCTCCGTAGACAATTATGTCAACCATGTACGCTGCCGTACCTTCGTGGTCTTTCAAGAGGTTGTTCATCTCTCTCTGGAATATTTCTGGGGTAGAGGAGATTCCGAAAGGAAGTCTGTGAAAATAGTACCTCCCGAACGTCGTTATGAAGGTGGCGCTCTCTGTGTCCAGCGGAATTTGCCAGAACCCGATTGCTGCATCTAGAAGTGAAAACGTTGTTGATCCTGACAACTGAGGGAGTATATCATGAAGGGTAGGCAAGATGTACCTCTCTCGTTCCACTGTTTGGTTTAGACGCTTTAGGTCAACACATATTCTCACTTGACCCTTTTTTCAAACGTAAAAACATTTTTCCAAAAAGTGTGGACTTGTGCTGAGAGGTCTCACCGAGATTTGAACTCGGATCACTGGATTCAGAGTCTAGAGTGTTAACCATTACACCATGAAACTAGATGTCAAGCTGTTCTAGACCTCGCAGATCCCCAAGAACAGGCCGATCGGTGTTTTGAAGGCAAGAGCTTCGCGGGTAACGAGAGCAAATTTTTGGTCAGAGGCACGCTTGCCGAAACCCAGGATCGAACCAGGGACCTTTAGATCTTCAGTCTAACGCTCTCCCAACTGAGCTATTTCGGCCATGTTTGCAGAGTTTTGACATGTGCCTCGTAGTTTCCGAATGACCCCTACTGCTGTAGCCTTGAGTGATGGACAGAATTCTAGAGAAAAGCCTTTGGCCCGTACGAGGATCGAACCCGCGACCTTGGCGTTATTAGCACCACGCTCTAGCCAACTGAGCTAACCGGCCATGGGAATCCACTTTTCCTCTCGCACCCAAAGCAAGAATCATACCCCTAGACCAACGAGCCGAGCGGTATGCAGAGATTGTGATTTCCAGCCGGAAAGGTATTTTCCCCGCCTGTGTGCCCCGTTTCAGTGAGCCAAAGCAACGTGCTTCTTTTGCAGAGAATGCCCGGGAACGAGCTTAAATGGTAGAGTGCTCGCTTAGCATGCGAGAGGTAGTGGGACAGACGCCAGCATTCTCCAGATTAGTGGCTTTTGGAGCTTCTTTGTGCGTCTTAGCCCTCCCCATGCTACCTGTCGAATGTCACCGCTGCCGAAAAAAGGTCTTCTTGTTGTTTCCTGCTCATATGTTCAGTCACAAAAAGCCTCAAGGGTCCGGTGTCTCTCCTCGCTGTGGCACCTCGACACACATGACAAGAGTCTCCCATATGGTGTGTGAATTGCTTTTAACCAGAGCAACGTGATGCAGGAAATTTCCGGTTCAAAGACAATCATGTTGTCACTTAAGATTGCACAAGTTTTCTTGCAGTGTTACTTGCATTTTCAATAAACCAGTGTGGACGTGTGCTGTGGTGCATCTCCTTGCCCTTTTCTTGTAGTTTCCTGAAAACTTTTATCCTCCGTTATTGTTGTGCATTTGTCTAAATAAGTCCTTAGTCCAAGGCATGAAAAATCTCTCTCACCAAAATGTATTTTTTATGTATGTGTGTGTGTGCAATCACATTGACGTTTCAGACATGGGCAATTTGTTATATTCATTTTCTGCTTTCCCTTGGGTGTATTGACCTTTGGCGCATTGTGTACCGTTGGCCTGCAGTCAGTGTGCCAAGCAGCAAATGCTACTTTAACTTGAGGTTTACTGAAACCTAGTTGTAAACCTACCATTGTCTCACTTTATCATTACAAAGACCCTCCATCGTTCCACAAGTACAACACTATTCCTGCACGAAAACATAGATGAAATTTACTCGTGCTTGCCTGACAGCGCAAAAGTTTTAGGACATAGGCTCCAAGAGTGGGGCGGTAACAATCCCAAGCAGGGACCCTTCGAAAAAGTGTGGATTTTTCGGTGTTATGTAGGCAAGAGCTTCGTAGCTAACGAGAGCAAATTATTGGTCAGAGGCACGCTTGCAGAGACAGGGTTGGAGCTAAACTCTGCAGTGCTCCGGCCCTCCAGGGTAAGATTTGAGGAACCCTGCCCTAGACCAACGAGCCGAGCAGTATGCAAAGATTGTGATTTCCAGCCGGAAAGGTATTTTCCCCGCCTGTGTGCCCCGTTTCAGTGAGCCAAAGCAACGCGCTTCCCAGATAGCAGAGGACTCCGAGCCGGATCCGTTTTCAAACCGGCAAATCCGCGTTACAGTCGCATCCGTTTCACTGCTTTAGTACAGTTCCAGACTGAGCCCGGTTTCAGTGGGGAGAACGACAGTCGTTCAGCAGATGCGGCCCATGTCTGTGTAACCGAACGCGAGAAGTTTTCTGAAGTGATGGTGAGGCAGCCCGCAGCGGAAACGTTATTCCCCATAAACTTCAGTAAGGTAAGTCACACAGCGTGTTGTCACACTGTTATATTAATTAATTAATTGTTCATTTATTACGTTGTATAACGTTACTGCTTAACTTAAAATTGTTGTGAGTTTTCCTGCGTTTGTCCGGTATAACTCGGATGCTAACTCGTATGTTATCAGAGCATGCTAACGTGAAGATGGCCCAGGTCTGTAAGAATATTATTGACAAATTTGAACAACTTCTATCAAATTACACCGCTAAAGTTGAGATAATACTGCACTGTAATTGTAAAATGTAAATGATATAACAGTTCGCGAGCCATTTACTCAAGTAACGTTAAAGAGAATATTTAATGCGCTGTTGAATGTGTGTGCATGCTTGAGGGAGAATTTAATATGTGAATAATATGTTGATCATTCAAAGTAACGTTAATGAAAAGACATTTATTATCCGTGTTTTGATTGTAGCGTTGAGTATTACAACACCTGAGAGACAGCGCTTGAGGTGATGTCCAATCAGAAGTTTAACAACAGGGTCCCGACAGACCTAAGATGTAAGTATGACTCGTTTCTTATGATGGGATAAAAAGTATTTGTAATGAGCCAAAACAGATTCAACTTCTGCAGTGTAAAGATGGCTTTTTTGATGTTGATAATATATTACTGTCTATACCACTTCATTATTCTTATTTGCTGAATTAATTGATTAAATATACGTATTTTACATAAAATACAGATGTCAATTTACATTTAATAAGGATATTAACATATTGACCTTATGAAAAAGACATGTTTCTAGATATCACATCCAATCGCGAATTTTTGTCCTTTAATAGAAAAGTTAATTTCATTCCCCAATTACAGTCTTATGTTTGATTTAGTTTCATTATTCTTAAAATAAAAACTCCCAAATGTCTGTTCTCCTGACCACTACTTAAAGTTAATTGAATAAATGAATTGAGAAATTGTCTAGGAACATTATATAACATGAATATCTGTCTTCACTTCAGGTTCCACAAGAGAGCCTGCAAAGGGTGAGTTTCTTTGTTGTAGTTGTTTTATTATTCTCTTTTTGTTAGACCTATTTGTGGCTTGTAGGTTTCTGGAGAAATGCATATTCAAACATTTTCACACTTTTGAGTAGTATGCCTCTTATGTGTGTACCCTAAACACTAAAACAAATACATACATAATATAGTGGTGTAATGTAACCATTTAGTTTGTGCATTCACACGCCAGCAACTTCGATTTGTGTCGTTTCTTTCTTTGATGTTGTTAGAAGGTGATATTTCTGGTTGTCTTCGTGACAGTTATGAACATCACTGTAGTTTCATGTCATTTCACATTGACCTTGAATCAGTTTTCTATCATTTAAAATGTTATATACAAATAACACTAGTTCATAATAAGTTATGACAACTACGTATGGATGACATGAACTCCACTGACTTTACTATTACGGTCTCTGTTGCTGGTTGTGTAATTGCAGGATCACTCTCTTGTACATGCCACTAGTAGTTAAATCATATACTGTGTGTCAAATAGTTTGAGTGATTTATGACCCCCTGTCAGATTCTCTGTCCACCAGTCACTCAAACTGTGCCTTTTATGGTATGACATCCCTGATTGACAGATATATTTTATGTTTGTTTTTTGTGGGTATCCTCTGACCCCAACCCTTCCTTTAGTGGGTCTAACTAGCTCACCCCCCTTCACTACTTCCTAATCAAAAAGGCTTGTTTTCATCCTGTTTAGCTTTAACTGGAGGATATTAGTGGATGACAATTGTAAAACTAGTGTGATAATCTAAAAATGTAGTATAAGTGTTTACCTCTAAGAGTGTTGTTTCCTTGCTTTGTTGTGTTTATCATGCAAATGAGTGAGTTGGTGGTTGTTGTTTGAAATCTTCTGAATGTGTGTGTCTCCTCACTTTCCCCACTAAGTAAGTCATTTAATCAGTAAATCAAAGTAAGTTAGTTTTTTTATGATCTGAAAAGTGTTGTTTGTTAGATTATATTGTATTGTTGTTGTTAACGTGCCCCATGTAGTTGTCCTCATCCTGCTGGCCCCGACATGGTCAGGCACCGATTGATCTCTCATTAAACGTGTGAAAACCTTGCAGGGGGTGTGTTAGAGCGGAGTCCTAACGTTTAAAAGCAGGTAGTCTATTCGCGATTCTAAATCAGAGACTTCAGTCTGGTTCTTAAGATTGTTACAATGGCTCTATCTAATGCTGAGACTCCTAAAAAGGACATCGACAATAGTGAAGAGAGTTTGAATTCGGTAGATTTGACGTTTGCTCCGATACGTGCGGGTCGTATACACATAACTATTTTTTTACATGAAAATGAAGAGATTGTTAAGCGTACTTTTTCGCTATCTGATGATCGAGTTGGAAGTTTCGAGTTCGATAAAGAACGACGATGTGTTTCGCTGTACAGCACCGAACGAGATATGGATTGCGGCGTTCTTGACCCCTGTCTGTTTCTACCAGCGCAAGACTGGGCACTGTTTTACAATTACGTATGGAACAACTTGGACAAATATCGTCAAGACCCCCTGTTCGTCGGGGAATGGCGCAGCATAATACCTGGTATATGGTATCGCATGTTCGCTGACGGCTGCGGCGTGAATCCTGCTGATTCATTGTATATTTTGTGTGGCTTTGATTCTACGATGTCAGCAATCGAACGTGATTGTGCTTCGCCGGGTGTCGAAATTTGTTATGATTTGAAAATTACTTTTCAATGGAGAGACGTGCCTGTGATTGACAGTGTTTTTACAGACATCAACAAAATGTTCAAATGGTGTAAGCTGCGTGATCGCTACAACTCTGTGAGAGTTAAGTTGTTTACACCGGAAGTGGCTGTGGAGGCCGTCGAATTCTGACACACCCCCACCATGTGTTACAAACCAATAAAAAGCTACTGTTCAGAAAACCTCGAAGCCACAACTGTCTAGAAAACTAACCATGTCACAGGAGTCTACAGACGACAGCTATACCAGCGAACACTACCCCGCAGTGTGTGGGGATAGCGCCGGAGTACCAACAAACTCGCAAAACCAAACCAATAACACCTGGTTGGATAAATTCTGCGCTGAGCTGGGTTAACACAACCTTACATTCATCACGAATCGCTGCCAAGACATCGCCGACGCCGTAGAATGCAATGAAGGTGATGCCATTGATGGATTTATCGGCGAGGATGGTTTTAAAATAATAAAAGCTATAGTGACAGTTCTGATGTCGCATATAGTTAATACGAAACTGAAAGATTTGTGTAACGGTTGTGAGATCGATCATCCGAGTCAAATGCAACATTCCTGTCTCTTTGAACCAACGGCCTATTTCTTCGAAGTCTATTTTAAAGAATTTTCGAGCAAACTGTTCAAACCTCAGTTTAAACATGCCCTTGTTCAAGCGTTAACCACCTGTGGATTGAGACCTCACCCCCAGAGAATTCAAGGAGTCGTGGAAGCTATTCTATGTGAGCTACGCTACGAGCCTTTTATCGTGGAGAAACTTAACGAAATCACTGATAAACTACTGGATAAAAAGAGCGAGAAAGTTGTCAACGATGCTGTAGATTTCTGGAAAAGCGGTGGTGGTAATCTCAGTGTGTGACTGTTGTGGCGGTGATGGGGAACACATGCTTAATTGGTGTTGTCAAGAGTGTATTTAAAATGTGTTATAAGCGTAAAATAGTAAATCTATTGTACTGTGTGATATATGATAATGTTGACATGCAAGTGCCTTCGGATTGTATTACATGTGATCCCCGACTCGTAACCAATTTTAAGAATGAAATGAATATTGTTAGAAATTTGTCAACCTCTTGGGATAATATGACGCAGACAAGTATCATTGGTGATGATTCTGTAACAGTATTCATTAGCAAAGTAATAAAAACATTGTGTGAAAATGATAAGCTATTTGATATTGCTCATGCCCTCACAATGTCTGCATATGTTGTTGATATATGTACAAATCTGTTATCCGAGAAAAAAAATCAGAATGATTTTTGTGAATTAGTTGAATTTGTGTGTGATTTCATGATCGAAAAAGATGTTCTTACATGTATACGTTTTCTTGGTTATCTAGGTAGTCTGTGATTGTATTTCTTAACGACATGTTTTCGAAAATAAAAACCCTTGATTCTAAAATCGTGTGACTATTTATCTGTGACCGTTGAAATGCCAACATGTCTGAGATCATGAAGCAAGTTTATTATAATCCTTCTAACCCCGGGTCTTTAGGTGGTAAAAAACGCTTAAAACAGGGTGTATTCAATGACACTGGGGTCTGTCTATCTGATAAACAAATTGATCAATGGTTATCCTCGGAGGATGCATATACTTTACATAAGACGGCGCCTCTAAACTACAAGCGAAACAGAGTAATTGTCTACGGAATAGATATGCAGTTTCAGGCAGACTTGGTTGACATGTCTGCATACTCTGTGGAAAACGATGGTTTAAAATTTCTTTTGACATGTATCGATATCTTTAGTAAATATGCATGGACTCGTGTACTGAAGAATAAGACCGGTTTAGAAGTGTCAAAGGCTTTTGTGTCAATACTTGATGAAGGTCGTACCCCCTTGCGTTTACAGACAGATTTAGGTCGTGAGTTCTTTAATAAACATTTTCAGCATGTTACTAAAAAGCATAATATTCATCACTTTGCTACAGCCTCAGATTTAAAAGCAAGTGTTGTTGAACGTTTCAATAGAACTCTGAAAAGCAGAATGTGGAGATATTTAACAGCAGCCAATACAAAGCGTTATGTCGACGTGATACAAGATCTCATGCAGGGTTACAATACCAGTATTCATAGAAGTATTAAAATGAGACCGGTGGATGTTAACAAGATCAACGAGTCTATGGTGTTTCAAAACCTTTACGGATCTAGGTGTGAGGGGGTTGTTAAACCATCATTTAAATACAAAGTCGGTGATATTGTGAGAATATCTAAAGTCCGAGGACCATTTGCCAAGGGCTATGAGAAAAATTACACAGAAGAATATTTTACAGTGAATATGTGTGTGCCCCGTGACCCCCCAGTTTACAAGCTTTGTGACTACGATGGCGATATTATCGATGGAAGTTTTTACGAACCGGAATTACAAAAAATATCCGTGAACAAAAACAATACGTTTAAAGTTGAAAAAATATTGGATAAGAAAAAGCGGGGCAAAAAGTATATGGTCTTGGTGAAATGGTACGGATGGCCGTCTAAATTTAATAGCTGGATCCCCGAAAAAGAAGTGGTCGATACACAGACGCTTTAAAAGGTTGTGTGTGGAGACCCCTGGCATTGATGAAAAAAGAGGACAACAATGGCGGATGGTGGATTTTATGTTGTGCTACCGTGCAATGCCTCAATGGCAGTGTATCCTAACAATACTATTTCTAATTATAGAACATGTCTAGCCAATCCATTACGCATGAAAGGAAAATGGGAGGTTGGCATGGTGGAACTCGAATATCCTAGAACATGGTACACATTTAATACTGACGTGGCCTTTTATGAAATAAACAACATTTTCCCCCGACTCAAAGGTGTAAAGATAAAAAAGAATGCTTATGATGCTGAAAGTGTGAGGAAGTCGTCACGTTACCCTATAAAAACAGGATATTATGATGACATCGAATCGTTGGTTAGAGAAATAAATGAAACCCTTTTACCGCTAGCATCTTTAGGTTACGACCGAGTGAAAAACTGTGTGTTCCTGAATGCGAAACCTAATATCTCTATAACTTTCCACAGGAAATTAGCCAATATTCTAGGTGTGAAACCAGGTGTTCCTTTAGGTGCACATACACTGAAATCTGGTGAAGTTAATATCGACAAAGATGTGGTGACGTATGCCCCTTATCAATCGGATATAAATGGTGGCTTCTACACTCTGTATTTATACACAGACATTATCGAGTACCGATCAGTTGGTGATTCATTCGTACCGCTCCTAGGCACTGCACATATATCAGGCGAAAACAAGCATATAGTGTGTTTAAGATACGATAAAGCGCACTACGTGTCTATTGATAAATCTATTATCACAGACATAGGTATTGAGGTGAAGACGATCAAAACAAAGACGTAAAGTTTTCTTACGGCAAAGTGAGTGTTAAACTACACTTTAGACCTGTGAAACAAATTGTATAATAATGGCTATGTACAACAGTTATGACCAGGATCCTGAACGCTATGTGTCTTACTACAAGAATCAGGCTGGGAGCTCCATGCCAGGGTATGCTGGTGGCTCTGTAATGTATGGTGGTGGTGGTGTTGGTGGTATATTTAAAACTTTTTTTAGAATGGCCATTCCTCTGTTAAGACGGGGTTTCAACATAGCGAAACCACATCTTAAATCAGCAGCGAAAAATATACTTACTGATGTTGTCAGTAACACAATGTCGAGCGCATTCAATAACAACAACAGACAGGCCCAGGACGGATCGGGTCTGATGGTAATGACGCGTAAACGACTGTTACGACCGCCAGGTGTCAAGAGAGGGAGGGGTTCCAAGATTAACATACCAATGCGTAAATCTAGGAAAAGCTCAGTTGTAAAAAATAAGCGCAGAGTGTCGGTAAAGCGTAAGAGATCCGCAAAGAAAAACTCTAAAACCATATTTTAGATCATGGCATTACTACATAGTATGTCAGAAGAATGTGTTAAATCAGAATTGGATTTATTCACGGTACCACCAACGCAAACAGCTATTGAAAAAAACACATATATCGAAGTTCAACCCATATCGGCCATATCCGACACAGCACCCCTGGAGTTTTATATAGCGGGTAATGGAGAGGATTACATCGATCTTAATAATACGATGTTGTTTTTGCGACTCAAAATCACAAACCCTGACGGCACAGATATCGCAGATGGGGCTCCAGTGGGGTTAATTAATTACGCCGGAGCCACCATATTTTCACAGGTTGATGTATCGATTGGTGATAGATTAATATCACAGAGTTCCAGTACCTATCCATACAGATGTATTATAGAATCTCTTCTTAACTATGGAAAAGATGTTCTCGAAACGACATTTTCAGCGGGTCTCTTTTACAAAGATACCGCAGGACATATGGATTCTACAGATCCGGCTGGGGGCAACATAGGTCTGACCAAGAGAGCTGCGTACACTAACGCAAGCAACGTAGTTGAATTACTAACACCCATACACAACGATATATTTTTTCAGGAAAAACTCATGCTTAACGGAGTGGACATTAAAGTACGTATGACTAGGTGTAAAGACGAGTTTTGTCTGATGAGGAACGATGCTATAAATTATAAAATAAATATTCAGTCAGCTTCGCTTTTTGTGAAGAAAGTGTCTGTTTCAGCACCAGTGCGACTCGGGCATGCACAAGCATTATTGTCAGCCTCGGCTAAATATTGTATTGAGAGGGTAATTTTAAAAACACACTCGCTGCCGGCTGGATCTCGCGTAGTGACCCAGGAAAATTTATTTCTAGGTACCCTCCCCAAAGCCCTAGTAATAGCAATGGTCGATAACGATGCGTTCACGGGCGCTTATGATAAAAACCCATTTGCTTTTAAAAATTACGATTTAGAATTCATGGCAGTCTATGTTGACGGACAGCAATATCCTGCCAAACCGTTACAACCTGACTATGGCTCCGGCGCGGCTATAAGGGAATATTACCAATTAGCCCTATCATCCGGAAGACATCTGAAAAATCAAGCCCTGTCTATTAATCGTGAAGAATATTTATTAGGGTATACCATGTACCATTTCAGCGTTTTACCAGACGAAGAATGTTCTAGACACGTATCGCTCATCAAGTCTGGAAATATTAGATTAGAAGCACGATTTCGTCAACCGCTCCCTCGTACTATAAATCTCATCGTCTATGGGGTTTACGATTCGATTCTTGAAATTTCAAATCGCAGACAAGTGTTGATTGATTACTATTAACATGAACACCATACAGCTCACTAGCGTGATGGATAAAATAGCATGTGACACCCATTTTCTAGGTGTGTTACCGTGTGATTTTTTACCAGAAGATCGTCTACGATCCGCTCCAACTATGACCATAATTAACACACACCCCTCAGTACTCCCAGGAGAACACTGGGTGGCGATATACATAACTAGAGATGGAGTCGGATGCTTCTTCGACAGTTTTGGTAATAAACCAGACCATATCCGGTTTCCTGCACAAATTAATACATTTCTATCTCGTAATTGCGATCGGATGCAATACTCAAACAGACAAGTACAGAATTATTCGTCAGACACATGCGGTCAGCATTGTGTATTCTTTCTACAACATATGGCCAGGAGTTCTGATTATGAACATGTGATGATGAAATACAGCGATGATTTACAAAAAAACGACAATATGGTTGCCTTTTTTGTGAAAAAATTAAAACCCCATGATTATGATTATAAGAAAAATGTTTATAATTGTATTCAATGTGTACAAACTGGTCGTATGTATGATGATATTCTGTAAACCGTAATAAAATAATAATAAATACCAATAGATTCTTATTTTTATTGTTTTTATTAGCACAACACATAAAACACACATGCATACATATACATTAATGAATGTTATGTTAAAAAAAATATATAATATTAGAGAGAAATCCATCGACTGTGTTCGTGCCTAGGTGTTGTGAACGCATCTGCGTCTGAATGACTAGAATCGTGGTGCTGTGTACGGGAACGACCCGAGGGCTTTTTTATTTTTTTAACCGCTGGGGTCGAAACAGCATAATCATGCGGCGATCCGTGTTTAAACATTGTGATTACACGGCGTACATCTCGGTTAGGTATTGTAGATTGTGGTATGTTAAGTAATGCAATGCTCTCCAAAAACTCTGTCCACCCTAAAGGTCTGTTTGCGTCTTTGACATTGTACGGAGCCGTCACATTTTTTACTAGATCCAACATGTGTGATCCTGGGATGGGCCGTCCTTTATACACAAATTCCCCAGAATCAGACCATGATGCGATGTCTTTAGAAACACTCAATTTATCTAAAATGTATCGAGTGTTTTTCAAACTCCGTTGTGGCACATTCCTTAAAACATCACTTATCATCGTATCATCTGTTACATGGTTTTCGACATCTGACAAATAACTAGTTGTTTCTTTAACAGGCATGTTTAATGTTATCATATTCGTGTCCCGATCAGTCTGCTTAGCAAATGATAAATATCTCTGTAAAATAATTGTGTAACGTTTAGCTTTTTCATGAGAGTCTATAGAACTGTGTTGAATATCTCTTATAGCAACATCCATTTCATTCTCCGCAGACTGTTGTATAGATTCGCGAGGTGTGCCTGATTTTAGTTTATTGAGCTGATGCTGTGGAACTAAAAACATTTTCTCCGCATACTCCATTGTTTTTTTTTTTATCTAGATGTAATCAGGCTGGAAATAAATGGAATTAAGATAGATAAGAGAGGGAGTAAGAAACCACC
The DNA here is from genome assembly GCA_008369825.1 of Triplophysa tibetana. Classification (NCBI taxonomy): domain Eukaryota; kingdom Metazoa; phylum Chordata; class Actinopteri; order Cypriniformes; family Nemacheilidae; genus Triplophysa; species Triplophysa tibetana. Next base: position 2,797,406 of record CM017915.1, on the reverse strand, counting down.
TTGCTGGTTTAACATACGCCTCTTTCTTTTAATAGCAATTTTCTTATTCGTCACAAATTTAAGTACTGTTTTCCTACGTTTTAGTTTCTGGTATTGTTGCGATGTGAGCGGTATGTTGCCGTGAAGCACATTGAGGGCGATCTCACACAATGATACAATAAGCTCATCGGTGGTAGAATGTAAAATAATCCGTCTCTGTTGGGGTGTGGCGTTTAAAAGCAATTTCAATACAGGTAGATTTCTATAAAGTTGGACAGACATGTTTTTCAGAAATGGTGCTAGGAGTCAGTGTTTTCTTTTCTGCAGATACACTACTGGATATGGTGAGAGTAAGTCTGTTCTGAGACGATAGTGTTCGGGTGTTTTTGCTTTATAATCAATCATAAGATAACCGAAAGGTTTACTGGTTGCATCCTGATATGATTCCATAAAATATTTGACTTTCCCCGGATACATTTGTCTGGCTAGTATCATGACCTGTGTGGCATCTCGGGGGTTTTTAAATAAAACCAAGTAGTTTGTGTTCAGACTGATCGTACGACTAGCTTTGCCTTGGCAGAACAAATTCTGTACAATATAAATAGCACTAAGATTTCTGTGATGTACATACTGCGTAAATACCTTCTCCACTTCGTTGTTACCGCTGGCTTCTTTCATTAAATCATCTAATATTAGTAAATTCGTTTTATTGACAGGAAATAAAGTATCGTCGTTCAGAGACTGTGGAATACCTTCAATAAATTTAATTTTATACATTTTCAACAAATCATCATACATTGGCTGCCAACAATCATAAATGTATACAATATTATCAACATTTTTTGAAATCAATTTTACAGCATTATGTAACAACATTTTTACAAAAAAACTTTTTCCAGAGTTAGAAGGGCCACTAATCACACATGAAAAAGGGTGCTGAAGTCGGAAATCAATAGTATCAGTGTCCAACACACCTCTATGTCCAGAAATATCGTCAATATCCATAAGGTAATGTTGTGTAATCACCAAGCAGAACTCGTTTATTGTAAACCACACGAAAACGTTTGTCTAATGATCTATTATGGAGAGTGAACCGTTTTTTATCCCTCACGATACCGTCCATACGAGCCAATACGTACCGGCTATCGCCGTCCCCCACAACAAAGTTATTGACTAGACCAATCAATGTGTCTAGTTTGATTGTCTTTGAGTTATCCCCATGTAAAGTAATTCCTTTAGCTTTAAGGCAAACTTTACCCATATTTGTACGGTACCCGAAGGTTTTAGGGCCGCCTGAGGCATATTCTGTGATGAACGAACCTGACCCGAGCTCATCGGTGAGATTACCGAGGTATGGCCCCATTGTTGGTTCCCAATCACCATCTTTGGAAATGTAAATGACGCTGTCAGTGTCACTGTACAACAACCTGTCACCCAACCTGTCCATTAGATCGTACAGCTCTAAACGAGCATGCGCAGTTGTAAATGCTCCTAAAAATATATTTATATCTCTTGTTTGACCCCCCTTACCATCGGCGTAACACCATTGAATTATGGCTACGGTATCTGAAACAAATGAAAAGTGTTTAATGTCATATCCGTTTCCAAAAATATGCTGTGCAAACTGCTCAGGGTCTGAAAGCAATTCTGTGGTGGGTAGATTCTCCCTCATTGAAAATCGCCCCCACAAGCTGTTAAGCAAAAGTTTGTTAATCGATCGGCGTGCCGGGTTGTGACATATTTTATCTGGATTCAACTTAATACCTTCTGTTACAAAGTAGTCGTCGATGTATGCTTGTTTTTCAGCATCTGTTATCGCATATTCAGGATACCCGCTGGCTTCCTGTTTGTATTGTAAAAACGACTTAACATATTCACAAAACAGTGTGTCTGAGCGCTGTGGGAAATGCCACACCTCTGTCATTTCAACAATAACATAACCCTTCTCTACAGCTTTTAACAATTCAATACTGACCCAAGTACCTGAGATGGATCTTTCTTCATCAGTGTGTCTACACGTATTTGTCTGATTTTGTTGTTCGGTGCACGTCCGACAGAGTGGGAATAATAATTTTCCTCCGGATCTCATGGGTAGCACCGGATATAACAGTTTACGTGGTGGTAAAACACAGCATTTCACAAGACCGTAATAATTTTCTAAAGGTTCAAAATCTTTGAAAATTATCTGAGGGTGCCCCACGGGAAAATCTTTTCTGGCTTGGCAGAAAGGATACAGACTTGTGAAGTCGACATATCTGATTTTCTCATCTTCAGCGGCTTTATAATATAGAACGTATGCATTCGTCCGCCCACCAAAAAGGGCATTGCGCGGTCTCAATCTCTCAGGGTGTCTATATGTGGACATAAATGCAATAACATCGGGGTCTGTCTGTTTGGCTGCTTTCCAATCACATTCCCACATAACCCATACATTCATGCCGTGTGTCCGTTTCAACACCTCAATTTTTTCATCCGCCTGTCTTCGAAGTTCTCCATAGGTCAATTTTGATAAGGGATTCGTATGATCAGATCTAAAACATGATAAACATCCGTGGACAAAACACCCAAAAAATTCCAGACATGTCTTTACATCTGCTGTTTCAAAATATCCATCAACATAATACTTACCAACTGACACCTCGCCGTGGTTTAAAGCATGTCGAATTTCTACACCTTGCGTTTTTCCGATATACTCAAGCCATTCGATGGAGACATCGGAGTAGGCTTTGTTTTGTCTAGTGTATGCATTGTTGTGTGTCAGAGCTATGGTGTCTTTAGGCAGATAGCGTGTTTTATAAACTGCCATGCAACATGAGGCTAATGTTGTGCACGTAAACGGATCAAGACCTGTACATTGCATGAATTTATCTCGGTATTTCATACATGCTTCCCTCAATAACACTACATCATTCCTGCCGTAAAGGGCTAGTTCTTTTCTAAAATCAAACATCTTATCACTGACTGTAGCATACCATTCGTTGAACGATACTCTGTCTTTATCAGACATAGTCTCATACCCATAAAATCGTTTATCCGGATATGGCCCCACATAAGATTCGTTTTCTAATCTGTTAAAAATGTGTGGAAAATGACCCTTGTCCTCACAGGTTAGGTTTAACGCAGACGCTGTATTGGCCAAACGCATCGGAATGAAAGAGTAGCTATCGATATAACGCTGTTTATATCCTTTGTCATACATCAATATTATCCGACATCCCTGCATTGTGATATTAAGGGTGAGTCCAACTTTTGTGAAATGCTCCAAAAGTATAAAATTATCAAACCCAGATGCATTATGTGCAATCCACGTGTAGTTTTTATACCTAGGTTGTCTGAATCGTTTTAGGAGACGTTCGACACAATCTGTGCCCTCTGCTGTGAATTCTTCGCCAGAAAATGTAATTGCACACACAAAATTGGGGACATGCTTTCAGTCTTGGTAACGCGTTTCAAAATCATAAAAGATGTATTTCACACTAGGGTCAGCAAGCGCTATAGGCTGTATGAAACATTGATGAGCACCATCGCTAATCAAACCTTCGCGACAATGTACACAGGAAGAGGCTGGGCATTTATGCGGTTTAGGATCTGTACCACTAACGTGATACCATCTGTTGCATTTCGGGCAATATTTGGTCACATCACATTATGAAAATTCTTGACCTAACGGTGGTTTCTTATGCATGTCAAAACAATACTCGGAACGACAGTATCTAAGACAATCGTTACATTGTCTTTTTTTGACATAATGTCTGAAACATTCAGGCCCATTGCAGATATCGCACACATATTTACAGCTATGGTCTCTACGTGACGTAAAACCCTTGTAACAAAAGTCGCAAATGTATGGTGTACCTACGAATGCTTTCAAATTCTTAATCATAAAATAATGACCGTCGTGCAGGTACAAAAACACTGTTCTGGAATGTGGCGCATCTTTTGTGTTGTATTTTTCCAACATACCAGCTTCTGACCTGTGAAACACCACTATTTTAATGTATGACATGCGTTCAAACTTGGCTATATCATTAAATCCAATCGTTTCCTGATCCGAGTACCCCGCAGCCCTTTGTAAGTCTGATGCTATAGGTATTAGATCTGTGTGTGGTACTTTGGGGTTCAGATAATGTGCCACGCATATGGCAAAACACAGATTGTTTGAAATATTAAGTGGGCAGAAAAGATTCATTCTGTTTCTGGTTATCACCTCATTATGTGCTGTGTCACGGAGTTTTCTGTAAGCACCCCCTTGTCTACACATAGCTATAGTCACTTTCAATTCCAAACTCTCATCAACACATACATTGGAGTTACTTTGCATTATCTTTTCGATCTGATCTTCAAGAATAGCTACGCTATAATTGTTGACAGTTGACAAAATTGCATTAACATCAGACGTCAGACTAGGCCCGCGTAATGTAATGTTAATTAGACCGCCATCACCAGCTAACTGTCTTGAAAATGATACTATTTCAGATAACGCGTCGTGTAAAAATGTAACATAATCTGCCATGTCTGTAGTTGTTATCGAGCGTAGGTTTAAAATCCTGTGCACTTCCAAACTGTTAAATTTACTTCTAGGGACCACATTATATTCACCCACGCTCCCACCCTCTCTTACTAATCTCTGCGTTTCGTCAAGACTTGTATCAGTCATTGTTTCATTTGTTTGGTTTGTCTGTTCATCTAATACAGACATCTCTTCATCATTAGGCCTTAAAGACACATGGGGTTCTGGCGTATCACATGTCTGGTCATCTAAACCATAACCAACCTGATGGTTGTTTAAAACATTTGCCGGTAATTCCAATAAGGGTTCTGGTTGTTCGTCCAACATTGATCGAACAGTGTTTATTAATGCTATAAGAGACTCGTTTGTAGATGTCGGCCTATGCATACCTCTGACTGCGTAAATTAATCTTTGTAACATATCTGAAACACTTTGTTGTGGGGGTCGCAAATTACCATCAGTTTCACGTTTAAACCTTTTTGGTTTAGAATCATCTGAATCGTGACTACGTTTTGGTGACATTTTCAAATTATTTGCTTAAATAAAAAAAATCGCTGATGTGTGCTAACTATTAGAAAAACTTTTTACAGTAAAACAATAATCACATGAAAACACACCGTGATCAAAACGAATCAAAATACATTTTATCCACAATAACCACTTAAATAGACTTTAAATAAGAGTAATTACTCACCAGATATACGTCTAGACATGTTGATAATCTCCATAAATAATACAACACTTTGAGCCTGATTGTCTAGAATGTCTTTAACAGCGTTACGTATCAGGCGGGTGTTCGCTATGTTTTCTCTAAGGCCGACAGAATTTTTGGATATCTTGTCAATGACGACTCGTTTGAAGCTCTCCAACATTCTTCGATCCCTCCGTCGTTCCTCTCTTGCGATCCTTAAATCTTCGGTAATCCGATCCAAACGATCACACAATGCTGTGTACAACGGTTCCTCATCATTTCTTAAGGCCTCTATGTTGTTTGTCGTATGGTTCGTACCAGACTCTGCCCTGAATGCTTCCTGGTTGCCTGGTAGCGATGGCGGCGAGACTAACGGTTCATCTTGGGAAAATGAGGCCGCATCCCATGCATCAAACAAATTATCGTCCCAAACTTCGTTGTCGTTTACAACAGACTCTGGAATAATATTAATAAAGATAAATGTATTAGACAATATCCAGATTAGCGATCGTGTAGTTACGCGTATAGTTACACGTATAATACTCACCAGACTGTGCGTCTACGCTATGTACAGCGTTGTTCTCTAAAGTACAAACATTTTTGTATAGAAGCTTTTTTATTTTTTTATTTTTTTTTATACTTCTGACTATCGGATATAAACAAAACATATAACAAAATCGATAATAACGAATACATTACCTAGTGGATTGTTGCCAGAGTCAATCACCCGATGCAAATTTTCGCCGTTTTGTATTTCTGCCGAAACTATAGGTAATGGTAAAAAAGAATATAACATTTTTATTTTTAACATTCAACACTATCTCAAACACACACACACGCACACACACACACACACACCCTGGCCTACGTACCAACGGCTCTTCTTAAACATCCGGGGTTTTGCTGTGTTGTATTGGCTCTTAGGGGTGTCGATCCTGTAGATAAAATTGTAAGCACTTATTATATATTACTAAAGATAATGACCCATGTAGGTGTAATATATATATATATACATATGTTAACATACCACTTGGTCCACTGAGATCGTTAATTTCTTCTATAAGCCATGAATATCGGGGGTCGTTCAATGCACCTATTTCAGTACACACAACCTGTTTTAAACAAGGCACGAATACGTTGACTACATAGACATTTTTGTTTTTATTTGTTTCAATTAGAAAACGAAAATCACATACCGTTAATGAATCTTGCCATTTTAGAAGATTGGTTGGTTTTTCAAAGCAACAAAGAGCTGAATGTCTGTTTACCGCGACTCTGTCCGACCGTCTTGACACACAGGATTCCGTAACGAAAGAGCTAACTTTTTTCAACCTTATAAAGACTAACAGGGGATGTTGTTAAAATTTAGGGGGATGACCTCATTAACATATTCAAAACAGACCCCGGTCATTGTAGCCATACACACTCAAAACACACAAACAAACACATACACTAGACTTCCTAAGCATAAAAGACCGTTTCACACTGTCTCTAACATTACCCCAAAACTCTTTATCATATATGAATCATCGTAGACCCACGACATCCTCTCGGCATAAGGAAGTTACTTTATTTTAATTCAACGTACAGGTGACGGGCATTTCAAAGAATCCTCTTTAAAACAGTTTGGTTCACATAGACACAATGGCGTCTCACCACTCATGCGGTAATCCATGACACAACACAGAATATTTTTTCTGTTAAAAATTGCATCATGTCCTTAAATCTACGTTACAAATTTCGTTAGAGAACACTGTTTAATATATGAAAACACACATCCATGCCGACCGATACCATACGCGTGTTAAAACGTAACTGGCTATTGTTGACATTTTTCTTATTCTCTAAAACTTTTGTCTGAATACTTTTGTTATACGATTAATAACGTTAAAAGAAACAGTACAGAGACATATCCTTGAAGCATATGTATTTTATGCCTTATTGATGATAATCGGAACCACATCTCTTTTAATCATTATCATATAAAATCTTAAACTATTGGAACCAGTCACTCTTAGCTGAAACATTGCATTTAAACATTAGGACTCCGCTCTAACACATCCCCTGCAAGGTTTTCACACGTTTAATGAGAGATCAATCGGTGCCTGACCATGTCGGGGCCAGCAGGATGAGGACAACTACATGGGGCACGTTAACAACAACAATACAATATAATCTAACAAACAACACTTTTCAGATCATAAAAAAACTAACTTACTTTGATTTACTGATTAAATGACTTACTTAGTGGGGAAAGTGAGGAGACACACACATTCAGAAGATTTCAAACAACAACCACCAACTCACTCATTTGCATGATAAACACAACAAAGCAAGGAAACAACACTCTTAGAGGTAAACACTTATACTACATTTTTAGATTATCACACTAGTTTTACAATTGTCATCCACTAATATCCTCCAGTTAAAGCTAAACAGGATGAAAACAAGCCTTTTTGATTAGGAAGTAGTGAAGGGGGGTGAGCTAGTTAGACCCACTAAAGGAAGGGTTGGGGTCAGAGGATACCCACAAAAAACAAACATAAAATATATCTGTCAATCAGGGCTGTCATACCATAAAAGGCACAGTTTGAGTGACTGGTGGACAGAGAATCTGACAGGGGGTCATAAATCACTCAAACTATTTGACACACAGTATATGATTTAACTACTGCCACTCTTCATTACAAACGATTTTCATTAAACATAGGCAATATGAATGTACTTGTATTAAATTATTAGTATTTTATCTAGCAAGTTTAGCCTCCAATCTAAGAATGTTTTGGTTTCACACTTTGGTTTAGAACTAGAGGGATTTCTTCAAATTGGGTCTCTTATTTTTTATATTTTATGCATTTGAGTGTGTAATAACTTTACCTAATATTTACAGGGGACACAATAGTGCTTTCTCCACTGTATATTAAACAATTTAAAGCCGAAAACAGTTTGTTTTGGTGATTGTCAAGAAAATATAAAATACTGTAGGATTTTTTTTTCTCACAATTGTTTTTTAGAGACGAGGAATAACCTTTACTGAGTTCTGGAGTCAGACGGAGGGCTTGCATTACACTTGGAAAACAACTACTTGAATTTTCAAAAGACTAAGAGCCAACAGAGTTTACACATTTTCCATCACCAATGAAGCAACAATGATGGTTGACGTAAGCACTTTGAGTGTTTTGGAGATGAGGAGGCCAACACCTGTATTAACATCCATTCTTCAAACTAGTAAGTCCATCAGGGTCATAGTATTGACAGGGACAGTACAGATGCCCAGACCTCTAGCTGCATTTTCTGTATATGATTTTAGCTGCGTATCAGTTTTGGGCCTTGTTGGTCAATCTTTGTTTCATAATTCTTTTAAATATACAGTACTGGTTCAAATTTGCAAACGCCTATGTTTTTTCACCTTTTATAGTAATAGTTAACTCATTAAAACCATGGAACTACACATTTGTAACTATCAATTATGTTGTGACTAAAAGCATCTAAAATAAATCAACACTACACTATATTTTAGCATCTATGTGTGTATGTGTATATGTATATAAATACAATTTTTGTTTTCTAATGAAAGAAATTGATATGTTGGCACAATTATATTTTTATCTGGAAAAGTTATTTCAAACATTTTTTAAGATATTTAAAGTCATTTCAGTCATATGTTTCCAAACTTTTGACTGGTACTGTATATTGAAAGTTCTGATTGTTAAAAGATTGTTCTGAGAACAATTAAAATATGTAACAACAACAGTTAATATCCCTCAACATGTGCTGTGGTGCATCTCCTTGCCCTTTTCTTGTAGTTTCCTGAAACTTTTATCCTCCGTTATTGTTGGACATTTGTCTAAATAAGTCCTTAGCCCAGGGCATGAAAAATCTCTCTCACCAAAATGTATTTTTTATGTATGTGTGTGTGTGTGCAATCACATTGACGTTTCAGACATGGGCAATTTGTTATATTCATTTTCCGCTTTCCCTCGGGTGTATTGACCTTTGGCGCATTGTGTACCGTTGGCCTGCAGTCAGTGTGAAAAGCAGCAAATGCTACTTTAACTTGAGGTTTACTGAAACCTAGTTGTAAACTTACCATTGTCTCACTTTATCATTACAAAGACCCTCCATCTTCTCTGTGGTTCATCGTTCCACAATTACAACACTATTCCTGCACGAAAACATAGATGAAATTCACTCGTGCTTGCCTAACAGCGCAAAAGTTTTAGGACATAGGCTCCAAGAGTGGGGCGGTAACAATCCCAGGCAGGGACCCCTCGAAAAAGTGTGGATTTGTGCTTACCATTGTCTCACTTTATCATTACAAAGACCCTCCATCTTCTCTGTGGTTCTTCTTTCCACAATTACAACACTACTCCTGCTCCTGAGCTATTTCAGCCATGTTGGTACACGATTGACTTGTGCATCCTACTTTGCGAACGACCTCTGGCGCTGTAGACTTGAGAGATGGAGATGATGTTGGAGAAAAGTCAATGAGCCTTTCATAATTATATTTGTGTTAGTTCAGTCCCCTGTGCCTTATCGATAACACTCACATGTCTGTAAAACTATTAATGTGACAATATGCTGCAAATGGGTCAATAGAAACCATAAGAAGGCCTCTCAAATAATTGTAGTGTTTTCTTTAGATAAGTTCGGTAGTTTAGAACTCAATTAGGCATCTGGTTATATACATAGATGAGTGTATAATCTAATCATCTTAAATGTCTGCTTCTAAATAATCACTTTTATTTATAAAACAAAAGTTTGGCTTTGCCCAGATCTGCCTACCTTTTTTTATAAAACAAACACAGGATTTATTACCACTTTCAGACTTGAATGGGAATATCGCCTTTTTTTGTCATTGCTACACACAAACCATATGTTCAGCCCATGAAATGACTGAATAATCTAATACACATTGGAGCCAACTACGGTGTAGTTGACGCTGATTTATTTAAATTCTTCTTTTTTAATTTTCTCTTAAATCTGTTGCACCTCAATTTCTGCTTTAAGAATGGACCCCTGTCCCATTCTCTCAACACACATTTTTTTCAACAGAGAGTTTGCAAATTAGTGCCTGTCAGCCTGATGGAAATGCATTTAAAACACATGCATATTTTAGAAAATGTAGTTAATATTTGCTATAAGTTCATTTGAGATCTTACCCAGCCGCCACCGACAAGCTATTAATCAGAATGTACTTTTTATCACCTTACCCACCCGACCCAGATATAACTGCAATCGGCTCATCACTAGTGTATTATGTATCTGTGCTTTGTCTCACTCCATGGTCCTCATATTGTTGTGCATCAATGTTTTTTTCAGGCTGCGGATAACTCTGGTGTGCCTGGCAGAGTATATTGTGGAGCTTAGGAACCAGCCCTCTCTGGTCCTCACCAACCAGCAAGTCAAGAACATTTAACTTTCTTTACTTTTCCTCTTTGACTTGTCATACATGTTTTTACTTGACAATGTTTTGTTTTCTCATTTGTTATGTTTTAAATGCTCTCTCGGATTAGGCGAGCAATGGAGTTGCTCTTTGGGAGAACCTGCTGGATTACAACAAGCAGTGGGTGGTGTTTGCTGCCAGACACCAGAGCAGCACTGCTTTACTTGCCCAATGGCCAGATTGTTGTCGCCTGATTGAAACCATTTTTGTCAGACTCTGTGCCATTCACTGGAGTCCCAAGAAGAAAGGGGGACAGTGTCCAGATGGGATCTCATCCTGGAGGACTGCAGGAAAATCAGGCGTTGCATTCTGGCCAATGCATATGTTATGCAGCAGACCACCCTGCAACTATGTGTAAGTGGGTAAAAAGTCAGGACAATGGAGTGGTGATACAGGAACTGAAACTACCTAGTTGCTTGCCTGTCGCGGCTGACATACTACTCCCTGGCACTGTGCATCCCCCCAGCCAGGCCCAACTCACCAATACCACATTCCCAGTAGCACCGTTGGCCATGCTCACTTGAGAAGGAAGAGGAAGATGCCTTCAGTCCCAGCAGTTTTGTCACCGACTGCTGAAAAACCCCCAACACAGAGAAACTCTTTCCAGCTCCACCCTCAGGTGCTCAACTGGTGAAGCTGATGCCAGTGGCCTCACAGGGACCTTTACTGGTTCCTGCTCCACAGGCTATCAGGGTCAGCCTCTTTTCTGCCCCTTTTGCTCCAGCTCCTGCAGTTCCAAAACTGAGACACAAAGTGCAAGAAATCACGTGCAAGAATCAGGGAGGTTCGGGACAGCAGGGACTGGGCACAGTCAATACAAGGGGGTTGTATAATTCTGCTCTGTATAGAATGTACCAAAAGAACAATGTTTAGAGAACATAAAAAAGTAACTCCTCAAAGCATGGCCCTGTACCCCTGTTCCTCAAACCCTGCCAGATGTTATGGACACTTGTCTACTGCCCACTTCCCCATGAGCCACAGACATTTGTGCTTTTATTTGTTAATGTTTTTCTCAGACGAGCATTTTCAAAAAGTTGGTATGATTTATTAGGTTCTTCATGAAATGTCTAGAACATATTTTGCTTAAAAACACTCAATGGCTATGTAAACAAAACCCTTCTTGGCTCTCCAAAAACAGCTCTGCTCACAGCAACCCGTTAGTGCAAGTCTCCTTAAATGATAATGAGTTATAGCAAACTCCACCCCCCTTCCGTCCGGCATGTCAACGCAAAACACACGTGTAGCCTACTACTGCCATGGCAATGGTTTAGCTAAATGATATTTACTGAATTCCTCAGCGCTTAGTTTCGTCTTAAACATCTCAAATCATTCGTCTGGAGACATAAAAAATTCCGTCACATCAAACAGCACTCACATTGTGCGTGCATGCCAGCAGAGCTTGCTTGTGGACTAAGTCATTAAAAAAATCACTTTCTTCTTTTTCCTTCTACCTACGTGATTGTCTATTTTAACACTAGCTACTTTTACATGGATACATCGGATTTAATTTATTCAGATTGTGTAAACCGAATGTGGTGTTTACATGAACAATAGATAAAATGATTGGATTGATGTGCGTGTTTATATGCTTAAAGCGGATTAAATCTTTTTCAGGATGCGGATGCTACTATTCTTTCTCGTACCACTACTATACGTTTAAAATAAAGACTTGATATTTTACCATACTAAACTATTCTATCTTACTACTTAATTAGAAGGTGACGCGAAGATGAATCTTTATTCTGTGCTGCCTTGATTTGTACAAGTTAAAAAATGCCCCTTCCTTTGCCAAAAACAAGAAGTCTGTGGATGCGGGTTTAAATCAAGGACTGGTGAGAAAACGTTGTTCTTTTCCACTTCACAGATGATGAATGGAAGGAAAATTTCGGAATTACTCGAAAGTCATTTATGAGACTCTCTAAGATAGTGGGGTACATGGCACCCAAAGAAATTCCGTGAAAGCACCAATACCGCTATCAATGCGAGTCGTGATCTTGCTGTATAATATATCTTGCGTCTCTACTCTGAGCTCCTCCCGAGGAACCGAGCTTCTCACCCTATCTTTAAGGGATCGCCCAGCCACCCTGCGGAGAAAGCTCATTTCGGCCGCCTGTATCCGGGATCTTGTCCTTTCGGTCATGACCCACAGCACATGACCATAGGTGAGAGGAGGATCAAGATTGACCGGTAAATCGAGAGCTTCGCCTTGCGGCTCAGCTCCTTCTTCACCACGACAGACCGGTACAGCGACCGCATTACTGCAGAAGCTGCACCGATCTGTCTGTCAATCTCCCGTTCCATCCTTCCCTCACTCGTGAACAAGATCCGCAGACACTTGAACATCTCCACTTGAGGCAGGAACTCTCCACCCACCTGAAGTGGGCAAGCCACCCTTTTCCGACTGAGAACCATGGCCTCAGATTTGGAGGTGCTGATTCTCATCCCAGCCACTTCACACACGACTGCAAACCGTCCCAGTGCATGCACAAGGTCCTGGTCTGATGGGGCCAGCACGACGACATCATCCGCAAAGAGCAGAGATGAAATCTTGTGGTCCCCAAACCCGACGCCCTCCGGCCCCTGGCTGCGCCTAGAAATTCTGTCCATAAAAATTATGAACAGAACCTGCGACAAATGGCGGCCCTGCCGGAGTCCAACATGCACCGGGAACAATGCAATGCGAACCAAGCTCCTGATCCGGTCGTACAGGGAATGGACAGCCCTAAGCAAAGGGTCCCGAATCCCATACTCCCAGAGCACCCTCCACAAGATGCCGCGAGGGACACAGTCGAATGCCTTCTCCAAATCCACAAAACACATTGTGGATTGGTTGGGCAAACTCCCATGATCCCTCCAGCACCCTGGAGAGGGTATAGAGCTGGTCCAGTGTTCCACGACCGGGACGAAAACCACACTGTTCCTCCTGAATCCGAGGTTCTACCATCGGCCAGATTCTCCTCTCCAGTACCCCGGCATAGACTTTCCCGTGGAGTCTGAGAAGTGTGACCCCCTTCTTAAAAAGAGGGACCACCACCCCGGTCTGCCAGTCCAAAGGCATTGTTCCCGACCACCACACGGTGCTGCAGAGGCGTGTCAACCAAGACAGCCCCACAACATCCCGAGACTTGAGGTACTCAGGGCGGATCTCATCCACCCCGGTGCCCTGCCACCGAGGAGTTTCTTGACTACCTCGGTGACTTCAGCCTGGGTGATGGACGAGTGCGCCTCCGAGCCCTCAGCCTCTGCTTCCTCCATTAAGGCTACAGATCTTGCCGGCCCCTGGGCTTCCGCGGAGTGTTCCATTTAAGGAAAATACTGAACACCATTCAGTTGTTAGAGATAGGGCTTCAACCTGTCGACTACGTTCTGCATCATCTTGATACTTTGTCATAATGTTTTGGCCCATTTCGTTTTTTTCAGTTAGACGTGCTGCGGATGGTCTGGGTGTTGGCGCCATGGCTTAGCTGGTCAAAGAGCCTGTTTTGTAAACAGGAGATCTTGGGTTCAAATCCCAGCGGTGCATGTGAACCTTGTGTGAATCCTTTGTGATCTTGAAACTAGGGAAACCTAGCTGTTGCCTCTCGACATGTAGTTTTACTCATTACACAGTTTAAAATGCACAGTTTCTGAAATCTTTTAGACATGCTGGATGGGTATTGATTCTCGCAAAAGTTGGATGTGTGTGCAACGTGCCGTGGGAAGAACGTTGTAACGTGCAGGGTTAGAGATATTCTCTAAACTTTGAGGAAAATACCCCCGCCATTCCTTGAGATAGGGTTTCAACCTGTCGACTGCCTTCTGCATCAACTTGACACTTTGTCATCATTGTTTTGGCCCCTTTCGTTTTTTCAGTTACGTGTGCTACAATGAGTTCGGGTGCTGGCGCCGTGGCTTAGCTGGTCAAAGTGCCTGTCTAGTAAACAGGAGATCCTGGGTTCGAATCCCAGCGGTGCCTAGTGTGTGGCCTCTTTGTTAACTACTCCCTTGTCTTTGTAGACTGATTTTTTCTTGATCCAGGGAATAGTTTTGGCCAGATTCGCATCGCTGATGAACAGGGACAAGAATAGCGCTCAAGGCTCTGTGGCGCAATGGATAGCACATTGGACTTTTAGACTAAGAACTGTGGGCATTCAAAGGTTGTGGGTTCGAGTCCCACCAGAGTTGGGTTCATTTAGGTTTACAGGAAACTCTTCAAAATCATCTTGACTGGGGAAGGATATGTTAATACATGAAAAGGGTACACACATAAAATTAGCCTTAAACAATCCCTCTTCATTTTTTCCTCCATTTTACTGTAAGTTTTCGCACCTTTGTTACTTTTCAGTAGCATGACCTACAGACATGGGAGAAGGCGCCGTGGCTTAGCTGGCCAAAGCACCTCTCTCGTGAACAGGAGATCCTGGGTTCAAATCCCAGTAGTGGCTTGGCTCTTCTTATTGCGCATTTTTTGTACTTGAAAGAAGGGTTTTGTTCTTATGCATGTTCAAGAAACACCCAAGAAGTGAACTTGCTCATCACATCCTGCTTACCTGTACAGTGTTGCAATACTTCAGTGATGATGGATGTCAAGAAGTTGTCGGCACCGAGAACGCAGAACGTTGTGTCCAGCATTTGTTGCCTGAGACCTCAGGACACACAATAAAATACAAGGTAAATACTGTTTGCTCACTTGAATTTGGATTGTGCAAGGAGTTGGCGCGTCTGGCTCCAGATCAGAAAATTGCGTGTTCAAATTACGTCGGGGTCAAGGGTTCTTTTTCGCGTGGAAGGCTTGTTAACAATACCGTGAGGCTGATCTCGCACATCCATTGCTGCTAGGGAGTCGTTTTTACCGAGATTACGTTTTAGAAAAAATTTAACGTCCACATCAGCCGCCGTCTCTCGATGGCTTTCGTGCAATGTCAGTCTGTGTGGCGCCATCGTTGGCAATTGCCCATCGAGAGGCCTCGTGGCGCAACGGTAGCGCGTCTGACTCCAGATCAGAAGGTTGCGTGTTCAAATCACGTCGGGGTCAAGGGTTCGTTCTGCGTGGAAGGCTTTTTAACAATACCGTGGGGCTGATGTCGCACACCGATTGCTGCTAGAAAGTCGTTTACTGATATTCTGTTTTAGAACCGAAGGGAGATTTTTGTACCCACATGACTGCCCACTTTAGCTCTTTTGGATTGTGCAAGGAGTTAAAATGTAGAAGCTGCCAAGAAAGGCTGATAAACGAGATACGTGGCTATTTGTTTGACCTCCTACACAGCTGACTCGACAGAGCCTCACTGTGAAACAGCAGCTTTTTCATTTGAAAATAACCAATTGAGAAAATGGTAATTCCCATACCAAGAGTTGAACCCGGGCCACCTGGGTGAAAACCAGGAATCCTAACCGCTAGGCCATATAGTAAGCCTTAGCTATCGTCTCCCGACCTGGACGTTAAGTGCACTTCAACTGTTTCCCAGCACAGAGGAAGCAAATAACCACCACACATTTGAAGTGCATCGCAGAAGATTGTCTACCTATCTGAGCAGGTGCTGACAATAAACTCGCAGCAAGCGGGGTGAAACCAGGAGTCCCAAAACAGCTAGGAGACAACGATGTGCAGAAGCAATCCAACAAAGGTAGATTCTTACAGAAAAATACAGAGCACTTGTCGACTTAACCGTTATGCTGCAAAAGCGGCTCTCGGAAAACAGGAGCTATATTTTTGTGCGGCGACGTTCGTTGTTATGAATTTGCAAACCTCTGCTGTTTCTTTCCAAGTCAAACCGTTGATCTGTCCGAGAAAAACAAATTTAACATCCACATCAGCCGCCCTATCTCGATGGCTTTCGTGCAATGTCCGTCTGTGTGGCGCCATCGTTGGCAATTGCCCATCGAGAGGCCTCGTGGCGCAACGGTAGCGCGTCTGACTCCAGATCAGAAGGTTGCGTGTTCAAATCACGTCGGGGTCAAGGGTTCTTTCTGCGTGGAAGGCTTTTTAACAATACCGTGGGGCTGATGTCGCACACCGATTGCTGCTAGAAAGTCGTTCAATGAGATTCTGTTTTAGAACCGAAGGGAGATTTTTGTACCCACATGACTGCCCGCTTTAGCACTTTTGGATGTTTAAGATTTTTTCTATGTAGAGGTGAGGTTAAAAACATCAAGATAGCATCTCTTAAAAATTGTCCCAGCTGTACCTTCTGTACTTTTCAGTTGTCGGCACCGAGAACGCAGCACGTTGTGTCCAGCATTTGTTGCCTGAGACCTCAGGACACACAATAAAATACAAGGTAAATACTGTTTGCTCACTTGAATTTGGATTGTGCAAGGAGTTGGCGCGTCTGACTCCAGATCAGAAGGTTGCGTGTTCAAATTACGTCGGGGTCAAGGGTTCTTTTTCGCATGGAAGGCTTGTTAACAATACCGTAAGGCTGATCTCGCACATCCATTGCTGCTAGGGAGTCGTTTTTACCGAGATTACGTTTTAGAACCGAAGGGAGATTTTTGTACCCACATGACTGCCCACTTTAGCTCTTTTGGATTGTGCAAGGAGTTAAAATGTAGAAGCTGCCAAGAAAGGCTGATAAACGAGATACGTGGCTATTTGTTTGACCTCCTACACAGCTGACTCGATAGAGCCTCACTGTGAAACAGCAGCTTTTTCATTTGAAAATAACCAATTGAGAAAATGGTAATTCCCATACCGGGAGTTGAACCCGGGCCACCTGGGTGAGAACCAGGAATCCTAACCGCTAGACCATATGGGAAGCCTTAGCTGTCGTCTCCCGACCTGGACGTTAAGTGCACTCCAACTGTTTCCCAGCACAGAGGAAGCAAATAACCACCACACATTTGAAGTGCATCGCAGAAGATTGTCTACCTATCTGAGCAGGTGCTGACAATAAACTCGTAACAAGCGGGGTGAAACCAGGAGTCCCAAAACAGCTAGGAGACAACGATGTGCAGAAGCAATCCAACAAAGGCAGATTCTTAAACTCTCTGGTTCTTGGCACAATAACGAAGGCCTGCTGTGAACGGAGCCTTCCAAAATTACATTAAACTCACGGTGGTTTCACTCTGCGGAAATCTTTTTCATTAAAGGTGGAAGATTTCTGCGTAGATCAAGAGAAACTCGAGCTACACCCACCAGCTCTCGGCCCAGTGTGCTTCCTATGTCGTACCGCAATGTTCAAGGGGCTAATATTTGGTTGAGGCTCCTCCATGATCATTCCCTCTGGGAGGGGCCAAAGAGACACATTGCTCTTCCATCAACAAATTACTGCAAAAGCCAACTCTGAAGAGATTTTCCTGAAGCTAGCATCCTGCCGACCACTTTGACGGAACATTCAGGCAGCTTCTTGGAAAAATACAGAGCACTTGTCGACTTAACCGTTATGCTGCAAAAGCGGCTCTCGGAAAACAGGAGCTATATTTTTGGCAATTGGCGCCAAAAATCCGAAGGGAGCTTTTTGTACCCACATGACTGCCCACTTTAGCTCTTTTGGATTGTGCAAGGAGTTGAAATGTAGAAGTTGCCAAGAAAGGCTGATAAACGAGATACATGGCTATTTGTTTGACCTCCTACACAGCTGACTCGACAGAGCCTCACTGTGAAACAGCAGCTTTTTCATTTGAAAATAACCATTGAGTAATGGTAATTCCCATACCGGGAGTTGAACCCGGGCCGCCTGGGTGAAAACCAGGAATCCTAACCGCTAGACCATATGGGAAGCCTTAGATGTCGTTGTCCGACCTGGATGTTAATTGCACTTCAACTGTTTCCCAGCACAGAGGTAGTGGGACTGACGCAAACATTCTCCACATCAGTCGCTTTTGTAGCTTCTTTGTGCGTCTTAGCCCCCCCTATGCTACCTGTCGAGTCTCACCGCTGCAGGAAAAAGGTCTTCTTGTTGTTTCCCACTCACATGTTCAGTCACAAAAAGCCTCAAGGGTCCGGTGTCTCTCCTCGCTGTGGCACCTTGACACACATGGCAAGAGTCTCCCATATGGTGTGTGAATTTTTTTAACCAGAGCAACGTGATGCAGGACATTTCAGGTTCAAAGACAATCATGTTGTCACTTAAGATTCCACAAGTTTTCCTGCAGTGTTACTTTTGCATTTTCAATAAACCAGTGTGGACGAGTGCTGTGGTGCGTCTCCTTGCCCTTTTCTTGTAGTTTCCTGAAAAATTGTATCCTCCGTTATTGTTGGGTATTTGTCAAAATAAGTCCTTTGCCCAGGGCATGAAAAATCTCTCTCAACAAAATGTCTTTTTTATGTATGTATGTGTGTGTGTGCAATCACATTAACGTTTCAGAAATGGGCAATTTGTTATTTTTCGCTTTCCCTTGGGTGTATTGACCTTTGGCGTATTGTGTACCCTTGGCCTGCAGTCAGTGTGAAAAGCAGCAAATGCTACTTTAACTTGAGGTTTACTGAAACCTAGTTGTAAACCTATCATTGTCTTATTTTATCATCACAAAGACCTTCCATCTTCTCTGTGGTTCATCGTTCCACATGTGCAACACTATTCCTGCATGTAAACATAAATGAATTTCACTCGTGCTTGCCTGACAGCGCAAAAGTTTTAAGACATAGGCTTACAGAGTGGGGCGGTAACAATCCCAGGGAGGGAACCCTCGAAAAAGTGTGGAGTTGTGCTGAGAGGTCTCACTGAGATTGGAACTCGGATCGCTGGATTTAGAGTCCAGAGTGCTAACCATTACACCATGAACAGGATGTCAAGCTGTCGACTTGCCAAATCGCCGAGAATAGGGCGGTCGGTGTTGTGAAGGCAAGAGCTTCGCAGGTGAAGAGAGCAAATTATTGGTCAGAGGCTTGCTGAAACACGGGATCAAACCAGGAACCTTTAGATCTTCAGTCTAACGCTCTCCCAACTGAGCTATTTCGGCCATGTTTGCAGATTTTGACTTGTGAATAGAATTTCGCGAATGATCCCTGCTGCTGTAGCCTTGAGTGATGGACAGAATGCTAGAGAAAAGTATTTGGCCCGTACGGGGCTCGAACCCGCGACCTTGGCGTTATTAGCACCACGCTCTGCCAACTAAGCTAACCGGCTGTGTGAATCCTCTTTTCACGTTCCGGATAGCCATAGTGCCACCTTGAGTGTCGTAACGTTACGTGGAACAGTTAAAGTAGGGCTCGTCCGGGATTTGAACCCGGGACCTCTTGCACCCAAAGTGAGAATCATACCCCTAGACAAAAGTTATTTCTCCCGCCTGTTTGCCACGTTTCCTTGAGCCAAAGCAACGCGCTTCTTTTGCAGAGAATGCCCGGGAATGAGCTTAAATGGTACAGTGCTCGCTTAGCATGCGACAGACCCTCTTTTGGGTTCGTTTTTTTGATTTTGGATGTGTGCAGGAGGAAGGCTGCAAGCTTGACTCATTTAGAGTGTTGTGCAGACTTTCTTAATCCTTCTCTGGACCTCGGTGGAATTCTCACCACATCATCAAACTTTAACTTGTTGGTAAAAAGAAATTCAATAGAGGAAGAAGGACGCCGTACCCTATCCATTTCCATTTTTTCATTTGGCAAATGCTTATAAACCATCTTTCAACATGCTAAACAGTACCATTGTTCTGATTCAGCTAGAGTTGTCGGAGAGTGAAGATTTGTATTTTATTTCTTGGCAGATCCAGATCCTAGTACCTGTGGTCGGCAGGATGCTAGCTTCAGGAAAATCTCTTCAGAGTTGGCTTTTGCAGTAATTTGTTGATGGAAGAGCAATGTGTCTCTTTGGCCCCTCCCAGAGGGAATGATCATGGAGGAGCCTCAACCAAATATTAGCCCCTTGAACATTTCGGTACGACATAGGAAGCACACTGGGCCGAGAGCTGGTGGGTGTAGCTCGAGTTTCTCTTGATCTACGCAGAAATCTTCCACCTTTAATGAAAAAGATTTCCGCAGAGTGAAACCACCGTGAGTTTAATGTAATTTTGGAAGGCTCCGTTCACAGCAGGCCTTCGTTATTGTGCCAAGAACCAGAGAGTTTAAGAATCTGCCTCTGTTGGATTGCTTCTGCACATCGTTGTCTCCTAGCTGTTTTGGGACTCCTGGTTTCACCCCGCTTGTTGCGAGTTTATTGTCAGCACCTGCTCAGATAGGTAGACAATCTTCTGCGATGCACTTCAAATGTGTGGTGGTTATTTGCTTCCTCTGTGCTGGGAAACAGTTGGAGTGCACTTAAAATCCAGGTCGGGAGACGACAGCTAAGGCTTCCCATATGGTCTAGCGGTTAGGATTCCTGGTTTTCACCCAGGCGGCCCGGGTTCAACTCCCGGTATGGGAATTACCATTACTCAATGGTTTTTTTTCAAATGAAAAAGCTGCTGTTTCACAGTGAGGCTCTGTCGAGTCAGCTGTGTAGGAGGTCAAACAAATAGCCACGTATCTCGTTTATCAGCCTTTCTTGGCAGCTTCTACATTTTAACTCCTTGCACAATCCAAAAGAGCTAAAGTGGGCAGTCATGTGGGTACAAAAAGCTCCCTTCGGTTCTAAAACGTAATCTCGGTAAAAACGACTTCCTAGCAGCAATGGGTGTGCGAGATCAGCCTCACGGTATTGTTAACAAGCCTTCCACGCAAAAAAGAACCCTTGACCCCGACATAATTTGAACACGCAACCTTCTGATCTGGAGTCAGACGCGCCAACTCCTTGCACAATCCAAATTCAAGTGAGCAAACAGTATTTACCTTGTATTTTATTGTGTGTCCTGAGGTCTCAGGCATTAAATGCTGGACACAAAGTGCTGCGTTCTCGGTGCCGACAACTAAAAAGTACAGAAGGTACAGCTGGGACAATTTTTACGAGATGTCTTTACATTATCTTGACGTTTTTAACCTCACCTCTACATAGAAAAATCTTAAACATCCAAAAGAGCTATTTAAATCAGTCTACAAAGACAAAGGAGTAGTAAACAAAGAGCCCACACACTAGGCACCGCTGGGATTCGAACCCAGTATCTCCTGTTTACTAGACAGGCTCTTAGACCAGCTAAGCCACGGCGCCAGCACCCGACCTAATTGTAGCACATGTAACTGAAAAAACGAAAGGGGCCAAAACAATGATGACAAAGATTCAAGTTGATGCAGAAGGCGGTCGACAGGTTGAAGCCCTATCTCTATACAGCTGACAAGTCAATGCTATTGTTAGGGTACTGATAGTGGTAGTTTGAAACATTGCTCATTGTATATTCAAAAACAGTGTAGCAGCAATTGAGATGAATTACAGACAGACACATCTGGTGCATGTTCTAGGCTGCTAAATAAAGCTGATCTGAGGCTAGCAGTGCACAACACCCATTTAAAGCATGTGCTTGTCCACCTGGCTCTTCGTTGGTCGTTCACACTTTTTGGGCATTCTGGGCCCATCAAGTTTTGATTGCTGTGACAATATCCTTGGAACGACTCTGCCCTTTTCAAAATGTGCTGGACTCTTCTCACTTTTAAAAACCTTATGCAGATGTTCACAGTCCTTCCTTCCCATGTGTTTAACGACGTATAGCATTGAGATTCTTCTGAATGTTCTGGATGCCTTTGTCTTTTTTTTTAAATTTGACAGATTCCACACCATTTAAATGCTATCCGTCGTTAAAGACATGGGAAGGACCGGCTGTGAACATCTGCATAAGGGCAAAAGTTAGCAGGAAGTAGTTTCTTCAAGACTCCAACCCCTAAACGTTGCCTCGACCCGGATTCGCTGAGGCCACAGCACAGTACTAACCAACCAAACAATCAAGGCATGCTAACAGACGGCTGGGCCCAAGATGAAGATTGGTCTTTCGCCTCTATAGATACAATTCAGCAGCTGAGATAACCGCAAACGTAGTCGGCAGGATTCGACTGCCCGGCTAGCTCAGTCGGTAGACCATGAGACTCTTAATCTCAGAGTCGAGGGTTCGAGCCCCAAGTCCCGGGCAGCAGGCCTAGTGCTGTGATCTTCCTGAGACGAGTGCTACTTCCTCACGCTTCTGTTTCCGAAGGGTGTTCCCCGAAAACGAGCTTGATGCTCATTTCGATTGGCCACGTTTTTGCCCTTTAATTCTGAGTCAAACGCAGCAAGGTATCCAAGCAAAATCCTCGCCTACCGTCTCTGTGGCGCAATCGGTTAGCGCGTTCAGCTGTGAAGCTGGGGTTATAGTCGACGCAGTCGCTAGTTCGCCTGGGTGCGCGCGCCAAATATGACGTCATCGCGGTGTTCGCGGAGTTCGCTTTGTGTCCGCGCGAACTCATTTCGCGTGGCGGCGTGCACAACTTTTTTTTGTGACTTGAGCGAACAGTTCGCGCGGCGCCGCAGTCAACATGAAAGCTTTGAAGAGATTTTGGCTTAACAGATACGCCTGTACAGACATCTTTTATCATCAGTGTGTCTGTTTTATATTGTATTCAGAATAAAACAATATTTATCAACATTGCTCTTTTGAACTGTTCTTATATCTTCTCATTTTAGATAACATAAAGACATCCAATGGGTTAATCTATGGTAATGTCCACCTGGATCTTCGTTGGTCGTTCACACTTTTTGGGCATTCTGGGCCCATCAAGTTTTGATTGCTGTGACAATATCCTTGGAACGACTCTGCCCTTCTCTGCTGGACTCTTCTCCCTTTTAAAACATCATGCAGCTGTTCACAGCCCTTCCTTCCCATGTCTTTAACGAAGGATAGTATTTAAACTGGGATGAATCTGTAAAATGTGAAAAAAAGACACATGCAACTAGAACACACAGCTGTAACCACAAGTGGAGATGAATGCAGAAACCAGCACCCCCTGGTGTCTGGAGAGGGTGTTGTTAAGGGAAAAGTTTGAACCACACGAGGAGCACAAACCAACAAAATTGCCCAAAAGAGAAGCACTTATTCTTCAAGTAAAAATAATGCTTCTCTTTGTAGTCGTCTGGATAGCTCTTTGAACTGTGCATTGACAGAAGGAAATGATAGAACGTAAATTAAGTCATAAAGTCAGTTAGCAAAAAATGTACTCAACTTGATTGCACTTTCTAGTCAATTTGGAAAGACAGATGCATAAGTTGGAGCAAATATCATCTTGTTCACATTCCAGGAGGATTGCCGCTCCCAATGGGGTGCTGCACCTTGAGTGACATACTGAAATATCCTAAGATGAGTCATGTCTGGAGCTTAAAACACAATTAAAACTAGCCCAAAGAGAAGCACTTATGAATATTTTACCAATTAATGCTACTTTTTGAAGGAGGTAACTCGACCAGAGGCTCTGGTGTGTCAGCGGCTCTAGTGTGCTACAGCACAGTCCGAGGGCAGACGAAGGTATCAAGCTGTAGCTCTGTATTCCCTACTCCCAGGACAGGACTTCATAGAGAGGTGGGTTCAACTCAGCAGCCCCGGTGTGCTACAACACGGACAGAAGACAGATGAAGGTATCAAGCTTTAGCTCTGTATTTCGTACTCACAGGACTGGATTTCATAGAGTGGTGAGTTCCATTCGGCAGCTCCAGTGCGAGGACTAGATTTCATAGAGAGGTGAGTTCCATTCAGCAGCTCCGGTGTGCTACAGCACGGGCAGAGCACAGAAGAGGGTATCAGGCTTTAGAACTATATTTCGTACTCACAGGACTGGATTTCATAGAGAGAGTGAGTTCCATTCAGCAGCTCCGGTGTGCTACAGCACGGACAGAAGACAGACGAAGGTATCAAGCTTTAGCTCTGTATTTCGTACTCACAGGACTGGGTTTCATAGAGAGGTGAGTTCCACTCAGCAGCTCCGGTGTGCTACAGCACGGACAGAAGACGGACAAAGGTATCACACTTTAGCTCTGTATTTCGTACTCACAGGACTGGATTTCATAGAGAGGTGAGTTCCACTCAGCAGCTCCGGTGTGCTACAGCACGGACAGAAGACGGACGAAGGTATCAAGCTTTAGCTCTGTATTTCGTACTCACAGGACTGGACTTCATAGAGAGGTGCGTTCCATTTGCCCAAACGATCTGCAGGGTTCCCACACTCGTGTGTATGCACTGCAAAACACTGCACTCCACCCGTGAAAGTATCAACACAACACTGCAATCACTCCAAACTTTACAAGAAAATAAAGCAGAATTCGGGCTCAGACAGACACCTTAGTAAAGGGAGATGTAATCATTTCCTCCTTCCATTCCCCGTCTACAGTCTTCAGTCTTCCGTCTCTCGTCTTCCGCCCTCAATCCTCAGTCCGTGTGTTTCTTACTGCCTCTCCCGCTGTTTCTCTCCCTCTCTTTCCTTTCCTTCTCCTCCAATGTCAGCGTCTTTTATTCTTCTCGTGCCCCAATCACCGTCTGGGGTTTTCCCTTCACACGTGCCGATGGTTTAGCTTGATTCATTCTTACTGCACTTCCGCCTCAGTCGCGAGTCCGGAAATGACCCGGTGTTACACCGGAAGTGTCCCTCCATCGCAACAATTCCCAAAAGAAAGGTTCCCGTACTGGTCACCCCGTGACAAACATACAAGCAAAGTGTAAATATTGAAATGGATTCATTGCGAGCAAAGTGCTGACAAAGCTAATACCAATGCCTCCATTCCATGCCATTTATACCAGAACTGATTCTAAGTGATCTTCCCAATTAAAACAGGGTTCATTAGGAAATGCTCTTAACATGCTGATCATTAATGCAGTTGGTTCAATATATATAATTCTTGCTAAACGTATATATGAATAAGAGGTTTATAAATAGGCATCAAATCGAGGAGTGAAGTGATGTTTCAAAAAGTGAGGAGGACAGGTCTCTTCTGTCCCCCAGGAAATTACAATATTGATAAATTAGCGGCTCAGCAGCAGACCGCAGGCATTATTATGCCCCTGGTGGACCGCTGGAAAAATGATGAGCAAAAAGCCGGTGGACCACAGTCGGTTACCATTAGTGGACCGCCAACTTTGCCACCGGTGGTCCGCCGCTAGGCCGCTGGCCTTATGTTAGCTGGGTCTGACTTGCCTTGAAAAAGTGATGTCGCTACTTCGATTCTTAAGCTCTTGGAAACAGTTGCAGTCCGTATTGCACTTTCTGAGGTGTCAGGCGGGGTCCAGCAGTCAGGCGACCTGGTTTAAGTGGCCCGCGCATAACACTGTAGTCGCGGCTGAGTGGTTAAGGCCTCCCGGCACAGGTTCGAGTTAGGAATCATTATGGAGGAGGTATGGCAGAAGAACTCGGCACGCACTGACATAAACTAAGACAGCTCAGCTCGGTCTCGGAGGAGACTCCCCATCAGCTTGGTCTAACCGCGTGACAGGCGGAGATACTGTCCAACCTACTAATGAGGATTATACTTCTCCAATCGTAGTTCTTCTTTTTATTGTTCACTG
Organism: Triplophysa tibetana; assembly: GCA_008369825.1. Lineage (NCBI taxonomy): Eukaryota > Metazoa > Chordata > Actinopteri > Cypriniformes > Nemacheilidae > Triplophysa > Triplophysa tibetana. The sequence goes on along the minus strand of CM017915.1, from coordinate 2,771,477 downwards.
CTAGGACAGGTGCAGAGAAATGGAAAGTCTTTCTGACTTGCCTTGAAAATGTTGGGTCGCTACTCCGATTCTTAAGCTCTTGGAAACAGTTGCAGTCCATATTGCGCTTGCTGAGGAGTCAGTCGTGACCCAGCAGTCAGGAGCCCTAGTTTCATCCAAGCGGCCCGGGTTTAACTCCCGTGGTGGAACCAAAGGCTTCTTTCCTTCTGTGTCTTTGCAAAGCCGTATTGTTTTAGAGTAAGACTCTTTTGAGAAAGCGCGATGGAAAGACTTTGTGAAACCACTTGTACATGCCTACAATTGTACAAAACATGAAACGACAGGATTCACACCATATGAACTAATGTTCGAACGACAACCAAGATTGCCAGTTGATTTGATTTTCAACACTACAGTGAGTCAAAACAATCCTAAGTTCCACTCACAGTATGTGCAATCACTGAAAACTCATCTTCAAGAGAGCTACAAATTAGCTCAGAAGAATGCTGCCAAATCTGCAGAGAGAAACAAAGTCCGTTTCGACCGTAAAGTAACTGAGTCATCTCTTGAGGAAGGTGACCGTGTCCTGGTCAGAAATGTGAGAATACGCGGAAAACTCAAATTAGCTGACAGATGGGATCCCGTGGTACACATTGTAGTGAGTCGTGCTGGTGAATTACCTGTCTATACAGTGAAACCCGAGAGACAAGAAGGTCCCTTACGAACTCTACACAGGGATTTGTTGTTAACTTGTGGATTCTTATCTCCGTTGATGGAAGATGAAACTAATGCAACAAAGCCTCAGAAAAAACAATTGACCGGACGAAATAGGGATGAGGAAACTGATGAATGTCAGGGAAACTATCAAAGTTCTGATGAAGATGACTACATACCCCAATTCTCTGGAGTCCCAGCCATTACGACACAAAGGTTCATCAGAGAGTACAATGTGGTCAGGAACCCTAAAGATGTTTCTTCTAATTCTGATTCTGAAATTCAAACATCTGTCCAAAGTCATGGTTCAGAGACTGTGAATGCAAGAAATGTACCCAGAGGAAACGATTCATCTGAAGTTGAACTCTTACCTGATATTAAGTACTTACCCGAAACTCAGTCTTCATCCTGTGGAACAGGACCTGTAAAAGAGAACCTGAAAGAAAGAAACCACTTACCTCAAGTAGAACAGCAAACACTGGATGTACCTGATGGAAATAAGAGGGATAATGAGATACCAGCTGTCCAAGTTGAGGAAAGTGTACCTGATGTTCCATTGAGGAGAAGCAGAGCTGAATCTGCTGAATTTACTGAACCTGTGGAAGAAACGGATCAAAGCACAAGTGAGGATGAAATTCAGTTAAGAAGGTCCAAAAGAGTGAAGCAGAAGTCAAGAAGACTGACTTACCCGGAAATGGGGAACCCAATGATATCCATTATCCAATCCCTGCTTCAAGGACTGAACACTGCTTTTGTGGAATCCCTTGCAGAACAGCCCAAATCAGTAAGACACCCCAAGCCCTAAAGCCTTAAGTTTTAGCTATGCAAAGGGACTTGCATAGATTTAAGAGGGGAGGTTAGAATCCTGCTATATGATAAACAGAAAGAAAATAATATAATTTTCAAATAATTATAATTCTAACATATTGTAAAAAGATTAAATAGAATGTTGCTTAAAGTCATTGCAGTTTAATATAATAAATAATAAAACGAGTAAATGCTGAAATGATATATTAAGTTTAAACGGCGACTGCGCGTGACGTCATAGAGACGAGACGCGGGAGCAGTAAGAGGCGAACGCATTTTGCTGATCGCGAGCGAGAGAAGAAAAAATCCAAGATCAATCCAAGGCAAATATCTAAATAATCCTTTCTAATATCTGTATAATATGATATATATTATGCTGTAGACCTATTATTTGATTATATTGGGTTGTTTTTAGAATGAGATTGCGATATTACCACTGACGATTTCTGATTCGAACCCCTGTAAATCCATGCGGGTGTCAAACATATAATACCCCCGGATCTGTTGAGTTCTTGAGTAATATTGTTTAATTTACTGAAAACTGGATGTTATATTTGTTTATTGAAGGTTTTGAAATGTTTCTGAAGTGTTTAAAGTGTGAAATAGTTCAGAAGAAGTGTGAAAGGTGATAAAATATTCCATTTAAGCACATAAATGTTATATGGTACAAATTGACATTTTCTGGTATGTTATATATGTGATGACTAGAGGAAAAAGAGTATTTAAATACTATTTTCATATATATATATATATATAGATGGTTGATTGATGAATGTAAAGAGTATATATTGCGTTGTTCTAAAAGAAATAGTGTGCAAATGTGTATGATGCTTAAGACGCTGTTTGTGTGAACAGGTCAGGTTTTTTGTGCGATTGGATGAACCCTTTGACATCGAGATGGCGAGCCTACCCACCCGAACCACAGTGATTTGAGAGAAACGCAAACGGAAGATTCCGGTAGTGCTTTCAACTAAACAGGTGGAATCCGTTTTTTTTTAATTGAGTACGTTCTGATCGAAGGGATCAGATTCTTTTCCCGACGTTGATCATTTTGCACTATTGACTGTCGCAATACAACCTTCATCAAAGACTCTTTGCACACACTAACATATTTACACTTTGATTGACAAAAGAACATTTCTATTGAGGAGTAATCGACTGTTATACTGTTGAGAAATTTAATTGTTTCAATTTGTTTTGATTTGTCTATTGTGATTTAATGTAATTTACTTTCTCATATTTTGTTTTAATTTTGGTTAATCATTTTATGAGTGGGCACTAAAAGAGTGAAGAGGAACTAAACCCCAAAATAACAAAAGCTCTTATTAAACTAAAAATTAGCGGGACTAAATATCTATATCTAAAATTAGAAACTAAACGACTAAAATATAACTTAAATAACTAGAAGTAAATTGGAGAAAACTATTTAAATAGTGAACAGAGCTCAAAAGATATCTAAAAGAACAGCAAGGGATTGAAAAGGACAATTGTTTCATTTGATTTATTTTTATTTCATTGTTGTTGGGATTGTTACATTTGCTTTTATTATCATTGTTTTGCACCAATCAAAATACATTCATATAATTGGTCATTTCCTGTGTCTTGAGTGTTCTGATTCTTACCCTCCTGTAACCGAACCTAGACACTGGTCCAATATCAGGTTCTTAGAACGACCTGTCACTGTAACATAGTTAACCACACTTGAGAGATGTTACAATACCATCTTTTTTTCCTTAAGATCGAGTCTTTCATACTTTATACTGCACAGGGAATGACCGAGGCAGTGCAAAAAAAACAACAAAGACACCCTTCAAAATACACGAGAAGCCTTGATTCAAACAGTTGCAATTTCACCGGCAATGACTACACATTCCAACCGTTAAAGATTTTTTTAACAGCGAAAACCATTTAACAGCCCTCTCTCTCTCTCTCTCTCAGAAGAATGCGTAGGCCGGGAATCGAACCCAGGTCAACTGCTTGGAAGGCAGCTATGCTCACCATTATACCACCAACGCACTTACATTGAAGCTGGATTTCCCAATCTACTAAACACAGTGCTGTAAGACAACGCCGCGATCAGCAGGCGTGTAAAGGAAAACTTTAACCCGAAACCTCCAGTCTCCTGGTAGACATGACTCCGATGAGTCTATCCACACCTTTACGTCGGCTTTGCCTCTGTGATTAGAATCGTCCTGTCTGAAGTATTAAATCCCAGCTTCCCCACTGCAAAACCCAATAAGCCATTCCGTCCAACAATGAGGTCACCCTGTGTTTCTTTAGCCTGAGGATACGTGTGGTGACACACTGAATGGAGGGCAGTCTGGAACTTACCAGCCAGCTGACAGCTTGCTGTGAAACGAGGCCTATAGCTACCTTGTTTCGCCACGTCGATCGTGCTTGCTAAGGCAGCACATATACTAAAATTGGATCGATACAGAGAAGATTAGCATGGCCCCTGCGAAAGGATGACACGCAAATCCGTGAAGCGCTCCATATTTACATTTAGCAGAGGCTTTTATCCAACACGACTTACAAATGAGGTAAACAATGGAAGCCCATTGGAACAACTAAAAGACAACATATTGCTTAAGTGCAAAACAAATTGTCTCATACTCAAACTGGTCTAACTTATATGAACAATATAAACAACTTTCCTCAGGTAAAAACTTCAACCACTTGCAGGAGAATCGTTTATTATTGGTTCTGTTTGTTGTGAGATGATCTAGAACAATTGAATTGATCAGCAGTTTGTTGCAGTCATTGCCCTGCCTCTTTCTCGTTTCTGTAAAGGAATAGTCAAACAGGAGTGAATTGGGCGTTTGCACCCTGTGCAACAGACCAGTGTTCCTCGTTAGTATAGTGGACAGTATCTCCGCCTGTCATGGGAAGACAGGGGTTCGATTCCCCGACGGGGAGGACTGCTTTGATTTCACTTCTGCCTCAAGTGACAATTTACAGCAACCTAAAACAGCTCAAGATCAAAACGCCCCTTCCTTGTTCAAACAAGTTGCTTAAAAATACACCTTCCACTTTGTTGTCAGATATCGCTCGATAACTCCTTTTGCTTTGTTTGTATTCTTAATTCTCTTTCTTAATTTAAGTGAAGTAGGGAGTGTGTCGCCATCTTTATTTGCCTGTATTCATTTTTCCCTCTGTTTTGAGCTTAGGAAGTTAGGTTAATTGATTGTCTTTAGTTTCTTTTATTTGTTAAGAGGTTTAGGTTATTTAGTTAGGTATTTATTAAAGTAGTTGTTTTGTTTATTGTTTTGGCATTGACCACTCCAGGGGCCCGTTTCAATGAGGAAGTTCAACCAACACCGAGTTAAAATCTGAACTCTGAGTTGATTTACTCAGAGAATCGCTACTCTGAGTTTTCAGTTTCAGACCAGCTGATTTGAGTAATCTTACTGTGCAATGAGATTAAATGAGAATTCCTCCCAAAATTCAGTGTGAAGATCCAGAAGGTTGTTCACTGTTCTCTGATAACTACCCCAACAAATAGCACTTACTCTATACATCTGACAAGTCAATGCTATTGTGAGGGTACTGATAGTTTAAAAAATTGCTCATTGTATATTCAAAAACAGTGTAGCAGCAATGGAGATAAATTACAGACAGAGACACCTGGTGCATGTTCTAGGCTGCTAAATAAAGCTGATCTGAGGCTAGCAGTGCACAACACCCATTTAAAGCATGTGCTTGTCCACCTGGCTCTTCGTTGATCGTTCACACTTTTTCGGCATTCTGGGCCCATCAAGTTTTGATTGCTGTGACAATATCCTTGGAACGACTCTGCCCTTTTCAAAATGTGCTGGACTCTTCTCACTTTTAAAAACCTTATGCAGATGTTCACAGTCCTTCCTTCCCATGTGTTTAACGACGTATAGCATTGAGATTCTTCTGAATGTTCTGGATGCCTTTGTCTTTTTTTTAAAATTTGACAGATTCCACACCATTTAAATGCTATCCGTCGTTAAAGACATGGGAAGGAACTGCTGTGAACATCTACATAAGGGCAAAAGTTAGCAGGAAGCAGTTTCTTCAAGACTCCAACCCCAAACGTTGCCTCGACCCGGATTCGCTGAGGCCACAGCACAGTACTAACGAACCAACCAATCAAGGCGAGCTAACAGACGGCTGGGCCCAAGATGAAGTTTGGTATTTCGCCTCTATAGATACAATTCAGCAGCTGAGATAAATGTACCGCAAACGTAGTCGGCAGGATTCGAACCTGCGCGGGGAGACCCCAATGGATTTCTAGTCCATCACCTTAACTACTCGGCCACGACTACACAAAGTTTTGTGCCTTCTCGCATTTCTTTCCTTCCTCCTGCTGCTACTGCTGTTCAGCGAGGCGAAAAGCCAAAGCAGCAAAAGCAGGAGGTGTTCCCTAAAGACGGCAATCGTCGCTCGAACAGGGACTTGAACCCTGGACCCTCAGATTAAAATATGATGCTCTACCGACTGAGCTATCCAGGCTATTTTCGGTGCTTGTGTACGTTCTTCTCCCATACACTGTTAACAGTGATGGCACCCTACAACTCCGCCTGATCGTTTGGAAGCACTCACAGACAAGGTCCGCGCGTGGACTGCTGCCCGGCTAGCTCAGTCGGTAGAGCATGAGACTCTTAATCTCAGGGTCGTGGGTTCGAGCCCCAAGTCCCGGCCAGCAGGCCTAGTGCTGTGATCTTCCTGAGACGAGTGCTACTTCCTCACGCTTCTGTTTCCGAAGGGGGTTCCCCGAAAACGAGCTTGACGCTCATTTCGATTGGCCACGTTTTTGCCCTTTAATTCTGAGTCAAACACAGCAAGGTAGCCAAGCAAAATCCTCGCCTACCGTCTCTGTGGCGCAATCGGATAGCGCGTTCGGCTGTTGACCGAAAGGTTGGTGGTTCGAGCCCACCCAGGGACGAAGGCTTTGTGGACAGCAGCTGCCAATTTCAGAGCCCAAAAAGCTGAGCCCCACCAGCGAAGCCTACTCTATTCAGCTGACAAGTCAATGCTATTATTAGGGTACTGATAGTGGCAGTTTAAAAGATTGTTCATTGTAAATTCAAAAACAGTGTAGCAGCAATGGAGATAAATTACAGACAGAGACACCTGGTCCATGTTCTAGGCTGCTAAATAAAGCTAAATAAAGCAGATGGAGATGGTGGTCTAGTGGGTTAAACCACTGAACTGGTAAATCAAAGGTTGCTGGTTCGATCCCAGCAGCCACCACCAGTGTGTCCTAGAGCAAGACACTTTACTCCATGTTGCTCAGGGGATTGTCCCTGTAATAAGTGCACTGTAAGTCGCTTTGGATAAAAGCGTCTGCCAAATGACTAAATGTAAATGTAAATGTGATGTGAGGCACTTCTCTGCTGGACTCTTCTCCCTTTTAAAACCTCATGCAGCTGTTCACAGCCCTTCCTTCCCATGTCTTTAACGAAGGATAGTTTTTAAACGTTAAACAAATTAAACATGAACAAAATACAGATAATCAACTGTTACGACTCGGATTGCTTAATATTAGATCTCTCTCAAATAAAGCACTTTTTGTTAACGATATGATAACCGATCATAAAATAGACATGCTTTGTTTGACAGAAACATGGCTAAGCCAGATGATTATATTACTCTAAATGAATCCGTTCCTCAAGATTATTACTATAAACACGAGCCTCGCCTAAAAGGTAGAGGGGGAGGGTGTTGCTGCACTTTACAATAATTATTTTATCATCTCTCAGAAGTCTAAATTTAAATACAATTCTTTTGAAGTCATGGTACTTCACGTATCGACACCTAATACTAAGGACAAAACATTTTTAAATTTTATTCTAGCTATTGTATATAGGCCTCCAGGGCACCACACAGATTTTATTAAAGATTTTGGTGCGTTCTGATCAGAACTAGTACTGGCCGCAGATAGAGTCCTTGTCGTCAGTGACTTTAATATCCATGTAGACAATGATACAGATGCCTTGGGCATGACTTTCAAAGACACTCTTAACTCCATGGGCGTTAGTCAACATGTGTCAGGACCCACTCACCTTCGTAATCATACTTTAGATTTAATACTTTCTTATGGTATAAATGTGGACGATGTTAAAATCGTTCAGCAGAGTGAAGACATTTCGGATCATTGTCTGATATTATGTTTGCTTCAATGGCCTACGGCTGCAAATCAAACTCCTTGCTACAAATATGGTAGAACGATTACTTCAACTACCAAAGATGCGTTTCTCGATAATCTGCCTGAATTGTCTAAAATATCTAGCATGTGTAAAAACGTTGACGATTTTGACACTACTATTGAAAATTTTAACTCTACCTTCTCGGAAATATTAGACATTGTTGCTCCTCTGCTAAAAATAGCAGCCCAACACCGTGGTATAATGAACACACTCAGACTCTAAAGAAAGCGTCCCGGAAAATGGAGCGCAACTTTAAGAAAACTAATTTAGAGGTATTTCGTATAGCATGGAAGGATAGTACTCGAAAATACAGGAATGCCATAAAAAGGTCTAGATCCGCCTACTTTTCATCACTAATAGAGGAAAACCATTGTTACCGGATTTGAACATTACATGGAGCCTGTCCCTGAGGAAGTGAGCATGTTGCGTTGGGGATATACAGTATGTGGCAATCATTTCATCCTTTGGCATATAAATGTATTGTGTCAAGATTTTATACAATTTGAAATGTGTAAAGGCATGTGATAATTGACCCTGTAGCTGTACGTTTATCATTGTCGATCTCGTTTAGATGAGTTTTTATCTTTTTTACAAGTATTATAGACAAATGTGAACTATTTCAGGTCTCATACTAAATTTATATTACAGAACTTCTTGAATTGTATGCTTCGATAAACATCAATGAAACGCAATAAAATGTTGCCAGTATAGCAGCCAGCCCCTGCCAGAAGATGTTTGTTAATAGTCAGTTTGAACAAGTGTGTACCTAGCAGCCTGGATGCAAAGTTGTGATTTTTTTTTTCTCGTTACAATTTTTATTTGTCTCGCCAAACCTCTTCATGTGCCTTAAAACTAATTTTGGGAATTATCCTGTTTCTAGCTTGAGTCTTCTTATCCAAGATGTCACAAATCTGCTTTTGTTTTGTCATCATAACATATGGAGCTAAAATTTTTGAAAAAAGTACTTTAAAGTATTTGAACAAGGCACTGTATGTATATGTTAATCGCATTTAACTATCTGGTTCCCAACCTTCTAATATCAAAGGTAGATTCTACAAACATAGAAGTTGAACAATCTAGTTGCAGCAGGGTTTATAGTCTCTCCCAGGGTCTATTCAATCTTTTTGTCAGTTGTAGTGCTTAAGTAGCATTACAAATGATTGGCAAATTTCAGGAGCGTCTAACAATAGGAGTAATTCATCTCTCAGTTACTGCAACTGTTACTTGATTTACCAAAACTAGCAACACTTTTTGACGACCTCATAGCTAGGGATGAGTCACGAATTTCGAATATTCGAATAGTATATTAAATTATAGAATTTCGAATAGTGTGTGCGATCTTAAAAAACTCGCCGTCTTTTCACCTGTAACGCGATCATGTAACCAAAGGGTGTCGCTGCCAATAACGACGCACCTAAAACCTTAAGGCTGTCAATCAAGAGACAGTAGAGGAAAACATTTTCCTACAAGAATTGGTAACGAAGTTACGCACACTGTAGACCCGCGTGGCATAACGGATACGGTAAATTGAGACTATGTCAAAAATGTGTTCTGTGTGGGGTCCTTTAATAAAATGAATGAGAATAAAGTGCAGTGAAAACTCTGCAATGCAAAGCTGACTTATCATGGATCAACAACTACGATGCACAATCATTTGAGGGCGAAGCACCCAGCAGGTCCATCCACAGGTCAGCAATCAGTTGCTACTTTATGGTCAGAACAACCAATTTTTTTTGCGGAGCAAATAACGGCTCTAACTAGGAAGATGATCGCTAATGATATGCTTCCGATCGGCTTTGTCGGAGGAGAGGGTTTTAAAAATCTTATGGAGTTTCTACAGCCCGAGTTTACTGTTCGTCTAGAAAAACGATCACTGCCAGACTGGAGAAACTTTTTCATGACAATAGAAACTGAAGCCTTTTGAGCTGTAAATTCATGAAATCGCTCCGAACTGATAATAAATGCCGTCATTGATATGTTTTACGCGTGTTAAGTCTGGCCTAAAATCTTTATGGCTTTAAGATATTTTCCTGATCAATCACACTGTTTTTTAGTTGTTATAAATGTGCATGCTCATATTTTACAAGGAAATGTCCTAGCATTATGAGCGGTTGATGCTGATCGACGTACTGTTAATAAGTGCCGTCAGTCGGTTGTTAATATATTAATGTTTCAGCGCGTTATCTTAATGTATTGCTTGATCTAAGATTGCCTATTCCATCATACAAAAAGCAGTGTGCCTTCATACGGATTTGAAGCGTAAATGTTGTCTCTCTCTCTCCGTTTGTGTGTGTGTAATACTGTATATGCGTCCATGTGGGGGAGGGGTGCGAATTTCGAATAATTTTCGAATAGTTCTCATCGATCTTCGAATATTATTTTTGCTTTAAATGCCCAACCCTACTCATAGCAAGAGACAGGCAAAACAGTTACAGGTGGTGTGAATGATGCATTATTCATACATTAAGCGAGGTTGACCCATGTATTCCTGTTTATTTTGTATTTACATACATCAGTGTATACACTTGCAATGACAAATTCAGGTGAAAACAGCAGAGACGTATAAAATCAAAACTTTTGGTTAACTTCAATGAACACTTCAGGCCAGTTTCTCAAGCAGGATGTTGACTCCTTTAGAGTTCTGCATCTTCTGAAGTTCAGGAAGGGTGGATTTCAGTGCAACTTTCACTTCTTCAGCAACACTTTCATCTGCACTTTGAAGGAGGCTGTGGGAACCCAATCAAAACCAAATAAACGAATGAAGCAAGTAATCTTTGCATTTAAACCGTTGATACTAATAATTTTTATGATGCATTGCAATGCTGATATGAACTACTGCAGAGACATAAAAACAAACAATTGATTATTTGAAATATATATTTCTTAACTAGGACCGCAGTTGAAAAAAAACTAGTCTCTAAATCACTTAGAAAGACAATATTTTTGACATGATGATCGCAATCGAGAGACTAGTTGGTGGATTGCATTTCATTAAAGAGAGAAACATGCAAGTGTGAGATTCAATTATTTGATGTTGAATTGTTTTTTCAAATGTTCTCCTTTTTCCAAAGCATACAATGGGAACAGGATGAAACAGGAACTTGAAAAACAGGAGCAGACCAGTTAGTTTTGCAAATCATTCGTTAAGTCGTTTTTACGTAAATTTTGTTATTTATGAAAATGAATGTATTTTCAAAATTTTATTTGGTACGAAAGAAATTTACACTTGCTCCATACCATGTGTAAATGTTGCATAAAACCACATGAAACGTTCTGTATCCTTTTAGTTCATCAAAATGTAGTGACATCAGTTTGTCTATGTATCATAATAATATTTCACGTATTCTATTGTCTTAAATTATTTTATTTCTTTGGGTAAAATGCAGAGCTGCTCGTCAATATCATTTTTTATACAGCCGTCAAATCACAGTGGAGAAGAGGCGGGACAAACTTTACATTGACCAACCATCATACACAACAGTTGAGAAGTTAATATTAACGTTACTGTATTTTCATATTAAGAAATATTCTTCAAAATAGGATACGAGCAACAAACGCATATCCAGTATAACGTGCAGTGCCTCCAAAGCGTTCTCAAGTGCCACCAGCTGGTGGTTTTCAGAAGAGCTCCAGGTATAATTATTTTAGATAGCCAAAAACGCTTGGGTGGACAGTTTAATTGATTAATTTTTTGGTAAGCATATAGCCTGTTAGTATATTATGCATTTAAGTCCAGAGGATTCCAGCATTCCTAGATACGTAATTTACATAGCTAGAATTCATAGGCAGGGACTATGCAAATAGTGCATGAGCGTGCATGCGTGCCTTGTTTACGAATGATTGGAATTCATTAACAAACACATTTTATTAAGAAATCTGACGTTTACGAAGTATTTGTGAATATGGATGAAAGTTTTCGGGAAGACTGTTGTACACGCATATTACTCTGAATTTACTGATATATTTACGATTGTTTCATAATTGAGGCTCAATATGTGCTAATTTTGAGTTTGCACCACATTTTTTTTGTCATTATGTCAGAAATATTTAACTTTATTCAAATAAGGAGTGACAACCAATAGGAGCATGATTGGAGCTAATGCGATTCTTCTCAAGACTCCTGCAGTGAGCGAACGCCCACTCACTAGCAACCTAACAGCCGAAAGCCCTGGGGACAACCTAACAGCCCTGGGGACTTGCAGTGACAAAGTCATTAGTAATTTGAACGAGGCATTAAAAAGCTATCATCTGTAGAAAGTCAAGCAATAATGTCATTGCTCCCTAAATGGAGTTCCCCTAAACATGATTTTAAAGATGGCAAGATGGAAAATCAGCCAATTGCTTCATGAATCTGTTAAAACTTACCAACAAAGAACCATTGTACCACGGTTGACTGTAGCCCATGTTTTGAGGTTCTCTAACCCCACCTTCTCCAAAAGAATTCTGGAAAAACGCTCTGTGGACCAAAATGGAGCATGATGCGTCAGCAAAACATTTTTATTCACTTTAATTGGTAGGCTACCACAAAAATTGTAATAAATATTTAATTATTGTGCTAATTTTGTGGCTAGATTGTTATCAAAAGTGTGATGTTCAGTACCTTCTCTTTCTGTCTCCTTCATCTTGGCATCTTGTTCTATTAACCATTTCAGCACCAGATGGCCAGCAGGGTGTTCTGCCATATGCAGCTGTAATATAAACACAATTAGAAGAAAAACTTAGCTTAATTAATTGCTCTGTCATCTTATATGTTTACTGTTAATTGCTAAACAGTTTTGTCGTGAAAAAATCTTAATTTTACTTCCATCTAACTGTTTATAAATGTAAGAACACATCCTGTAGTTTCACACATACATAAAACGTATATCAAATTTAAAAGAGACTACAAATTGAGGCTGGGACAATTAATTGTGGAATTATTATGCCCAGCTTTTCATTGAATTACGGTTAAATGCGCCCACATCCAAAATCCAGAGGGCACTCTCAAGCAGAAACCTCAAATATGATTCACAGAAAAAAAATGTACACATAAAACCTGCGTTCCATTAAGTGGAAGCGGTAAGTGGACTGCGAAGTAGGGCTGATGCAAATAAAAATTTTGGAGCTTCGGTATTCTTCCCTCTAATTAAGGCAGAAATTTTTCTTGCCGTTTCTCAATTCCAAGAACGCAAAGTACGGACCTTGTGTCCTTGCTAGATCCAGTGACGTGCGGTCAGGGGAGGCAGCACCTCACTTGTCATAATGAAAAAAAACGAATAAAGATAACATAAAAATGAATAAATGAAATCCGTTCTGTGCTATAAATGTTTATTTTTATATTCAAAATATATATGTGCTATATAATTTGATAATTTTTATAGTCAAAATTGCTGAATTTGCACATTTCCTGCTCCGATAAATGGGAGAGTGCGATGTGCAGCAGCGACGAGGCGAGCCTCACCTGGGACAGCACTATCACACACTGGGTTGATGCGTGGAATTGGTTAGGCCTGCACGATTAATCGTTTTTAAACCGAAATCGCAATTTGAACGAGTGCGATGTTCAAATCGCAAAAGCTGCGATTATTTAGATTAAAAGAGCTTTAAATCTGATAAAATTCTGCTACGTATTATTTGACAGTTTGCTTTTGCAATTTTACGTTAAACCAATAGGGAGCATTTTAACACTGAAGTGATGAGCGGATGGCAGTTAAATCCGCGGGCACTGATCATCCGTAGTGCCCTCGGATTTAACTGCCATTCGCTCATCACCAAAGTGTTTTATTACCCGGGTCGGGTAATAAAAAATTCATTCAGATTAATTGCGGGTGGGTCGCGGGTGGATGATATCATTTACAATATTAACACAATTTCTCAAAAAATACTAATATGTTTTAAATGCATTTTTAATCAGGCGCTAATTTGTAGTAATTTAAAAGAAATGTGCGCGTGGCGGCGGTAGAGGATGGTCAATTTCGTTAAGCAGAATTGGAGGCAAAACAGATCCGAGAGAAATTTAAAAAGGGAGAATATATATATCATAGAATATTATACGTGCAGATAATTTATTTGAAGCAGCGGATAAGGTTGTCATTTTAGCTTATCCGAGCATCTCTACTGTACATGCTTATGAATTAGCAAAGAACGTCATTTGTTAAAGAGGAGCGCGACAGGGAGCAGCAGTTCAAATTCGCAACAAAGTAAGGTCAAGTCGCGCAACGTCCTGCAGTAGCAGATGACTTGGTACCTAAATGAAAAAGCAACGCTTATGTTTGGAATTATTTTGAAAGTCTGCGTCGACCTCGCGAGGCAACACAACCAATCTCTATCAACACCTGCTGAGGTATCAAAGACTATTCTATGATGAATGCAAGGCCAAAAAGTCCACAGATAAACCCACTTCGTCGCAACAACCACCACAACTGACATCAAAGCAAACTTCAATTGCTCACGCCAACGAAACATTTTCACAAAGGTACGGCAAAATAACAGACGCCATACATAACTGTAATTGTTTACAGTGTGTTTGGGATCTTTAAAGTTTAAGGTTTTGTTTATACTTGTTAATTTAACTATTTAAGATACTGCTGTTATTCTCTTAATTTGTCATGACATTTTTGTATGACAACTTTATTTAAAAAAAAAATGGCCACAGTGTTAGTGGTTTTAAATAAACAGTGGGATAATGTTACAATAGTTTTCTCTTAATTTGTCATGACATTTTTGTATGACAACTTTATTTAAAAAAAAAAATGGCCACAGTGTTAGTGGTTTTAAATAAACAGTGGGATAATGTTACAATAGTTTGTGATTTTGCTTAGTCTTTCTTTGATGCATGCTGTTAAAACCAACACAACAAAACCTAGCTTTTTTTTATTAAATAGTAGTCAAATCGCATTTTAAATCGCGAATCGCAATTTTGGTCAGAAAAATCGCAATTCGATTTTTTCTTCAAATCGTGCAGCCCTACAATTGGTGCATGCCTGTTGCCAATCTGCCAACCTTGGAATATTTTTTTGAGTACCATCAGCAGAAGAGACAGAACACAGGTTTTTAAAATATAACATATTGGTTGTGAAAAACGCATCGCAGTCACATTTTGAAAAATATTTTTTTTATTGAACACATGTATTTAAATTTAAGAAACATTTGTTTATATTGTGTGAGTACATGGATGGCATTTAACTATCGAGTTCGGGGGGGCAAGAAAAAACATCAACAGACTTTTGAGTACCTGCATCAAACTATTCACAGATACTTTAAACAGGCAGATTTAAGTAACAACTAAACGAAACAGCCGTACTTTAGTAGTTTTTTTGTCCAGTTGGCAAAATCAAGTGACTTGAAGAGTGTCTATTTTAGTCTCGTTGCCACCAAATGCGCGACATTGAAGACAAAAAGCTCGATCAATGGCGGGACTATATTCCAGCAATTCATAAATCCCATACCAATCTTTTCTGAACTTTCTACCGTCAGTCACTGGAAATTAAATAACTGGTTGATATGGCTGATTTCAATAAAGTTGGTACACATTTTTGGTCCGTGAACTGGATCTCGCTCAGGACGCGCGCTGTCTGTCGAGGCCTGGCTAACGGCTGCAATTTGCAACTGACCTGACGGCTCACATTGGAGATTCTCATTTTCAAATCTGCTCTGTTGTCTGCTCGGTTACATGTCCTTCA
The DNA here is from genome assembly GCA_008369825.1 of Triplophysa tibetana. Classification (NCBI taxonomy): domain Eukaryota; kingdom Metazoa; phylum Chordata; class Actinopteri; order Cypriniformes; family Nemacheilidae; genus Triplophysa; species Triplophysa tibetana. The sequence continues at coordinate 2,756,140 of CM017915.1, read as the reverse complement.
TCAGCAGCAATATCTGTTTTTGATTTCTTGAAGTAATTATCCAACGTATTGGGACGCTTAGCCATTTTGTCTGATTTTGTCAAATAGTAGTAGTCCGTATTACTACGTAATGCATAAGATAGTACGTAATGCGTAGCTTATTGCTCTTTTTTCGTTTTGCTGCCCCCTATCAATGCGGAGATACAAACAATCAATTTTTCACATCTGCAACTATTTGTCTCCAATAATTAAATTACGACATGGAGGGGCATCTGCCCCCCCCGAAATGTCGCCAATGTGTGAGTAAATAATATTCAGTGAGATACCCTTGATGTGTATCAATCCTATTTACTTGTAGTGGCACATGCTCTTGACTACTTCGTTTCATAGGTCGCTGATTTGGCGTTTCTGAGCAGAGCATCAGTAAAGCTTTCCATATGGCAGTTAGTCCCCATTCCAGCCATTCTCACCTTTCTTGTCACCAATGCACTTATTTCAGTGCTCAGGGTGGCTCTGTACTGGGTCTTGTTTCTTGTGACCAGATTGAAAACCCTTTCACAATCAGCATTGCAATGGAACACAACCAATATCCCAAGCATTACTCCTGAGAGATCCTCCTTGCCTCCCCTTTTCAACAGACCAATGTCTCGCCAGGCACAAACAAACACCTCTAGGTAACTTTCTATGCAGCACACATGCACTTCCCAACCTGCCATAATCTACTTTAATAATTATAAACGTGAATAAATAAATAATCTCAAAAGTTTGCATATGACATTTTATTTTATTGACAATTATCGAGTGAATAATTTTGCAGAACTTTTAGAATCCGCCTGACAGCGGAGCACGCTGTCAGGCGGATTCCATTTTGTGAAAGAGAACGGTGCCGGCACGCCGTTTTTATGTGACGAAAACCTCATGCTCTCCCGCAAATATAAGTGCATGTTATTAAGTGTGAGAATCCACCAGCGCAATCGGTGCCTATGGTACTTGGTAAAATCATGGTAACTTTTCGTGAGCGCTCAATTATAAATCAGGAATAATGTTAGCGCATCTACATGGAAAGTGCACGTTATCAAATGAGCCCGCGAGATTATTGACTGCATAGGATTAAGCTAATTCAATATTTCAACTTTCCACATCCACCCGATACATTTACCTTAGAGCTCATAAGATGTCTAGACTCTTCGTTTCCAACAACGCATCAGAACGTGTGGGTGGAAGTGGATCACCCAGGATTTTCTGGTTCTGCCGATTTGCTGACTCTTGTTACTGATTGATAGGCCATAGGACATAGGACATGTCAATCATCCCCGCTTTCTTTTTGGCGGAAGAACTCCATGCTATGATCGGATATTTGATGATTGGTGCCTTTTTTCTGTTGCTTTTTTTAAGTACGGCAAGCAGCAGCCATCAGGTTTTTTGCGTAGTTTAGAGTGACAGATCGTACCAGCGTACTATGAGGTCAAAATGCATACCTGCTAGGGCTGCAAGATTTGAAGAAAAAATAGAATTGTGATTTTTCTGACCAAAATTGCGATTTAAAATGCGATTTGACTACTATTTAAAAGAAAGGGCTAGGTTTGTTGTGTTGGTTTTAACAGCATGCCTCAAAGAAAGACTAAGCAAAATCAAAAACTATTGTAACATTATCCCACTGTTTATTTAAAACCACTAACACTGTGGCCATTTTTTTTTTGAAAATAAAGTTGTCATGCAAAAATGTCATGACAAATTAAGAGAAGAACAGTAGTATCTTAAATAGTTAAATTAACAAGTATAAACAAAACCTTAAACTTTTAAGATCCCAAACACACAATTATGTATGGCGTCTGTTATTTTGCCGTACCTTTGTGACAATTTGTCATTGGGTGTGCTTATTTCAAACGCGCGAGCAATTTAAGTTTGCTTGCATGTCAGTTGTGGTGGTTGTTGCGACGAAGTGGGTTTATCTGTGGACTTTTTGGCCTTGCATTCATCATAGAATAGTCTTTGATACCTCTGCAGGTGTTGATAGAGATTGGTTGTGTTGCCTCGCGAGGTCGACACAGACTTTCAAAATAATTCCAAACATAAGCGTTGCTTTTTCATTTAGGTACCAAGTCATCTGCTGCTGCAGGACTTTGCGCATGTACAGTAGAGATGCGCGGATAAGCTAAAATGTCACCCGCATCCGCTGCTTCAAATAAATTATCCACCCGCCCGCACGTATAATTTTCTCTGATATATATATTTTCTCCCTTTTTAAATTGCTCTCTGGTTACTTTGCTTACTTGGATTTCTTCATAAATTGGTCATAAAATGTGTTCTGATCTTCATCTAAGTCACAACAATAGAGAAACACAGTCTGCTTAAACTAATACCGCACAAACATTATACGTTTTCATGTTTTTATTGAACACAACATGTAAACATTCATAGTGCAGGGTGGAAAAAGTATGTGAACCTTTGGGTTTAATAACTGGTTGACTCTCCTTTGGCAGCAATAACCTCAACCAAACGTTTCCTATAGTTGCAGATCGGACCTGCACAACAGTCAGGAGAAATTTTGGACCATTCCTCTTTACAAAAGTGTTTCAGTTCAGCAATATTCTTGGGATGTCTGGTGTGAATCGCTCTCTTGAGGTCATGCCACAGCATCTCAATCGGGTTGAGGTCAGGACTCTGACTGGGCCACTCCAGAAGGCGTATTTTCTTCTGTTGAAGCCATTCTGTTGTTGATTTACTTCTATGCTTTGGATCGTTGTCCTGTTGCATCGTCCATCCTCTGTTAAGCTTCAGTTTGCGGACAGATGGTCTTAAGTTTTCCTGCAAAATGTCTTTATAAACTTTGGAATTCATTTTTCCATCGATGACAGTAATCCGTCCAGGGCCTGAGGCAGCAAAGCAGCCCCAAACCATGATGCCCCCCTCCACCATATTTCACAGTTGGGATGAGGTTTTGATGCTGGTGTGCTGTGCCTTTTGTTCTCCACACATAGCGTTGTGTGTTCTTTCCAAACAACTCAATTTTGGTTTCATCTGTCCACAGAATGTTTTGCCAGTAGTGCTGTGGAACATCCAGGTTCTCTTTTGCAAACTTAAAACATGCTGCAATGTTTTTTTTGGACAGCAGTGGCTTCCTCCGTGGTGTCCTCCCATGATGTCCATTCTTGTTTAATGTTTTCCTTATTGTAGATTTGTCAACAAAAATGTTAGCATGTGCCAGAGATTTCTGTAAGTGTTTAGCTGACACTCTAGGATTCTTCTTCACCTCATTGAGCATTCTGCGCTGTGCTCTTGCAGTCATCTTTACAGGACGACCACGCCTAGGGAGTGTAGCAACAGTGCTGAACTTTCTCCATTTGTAGACAATCTGTCTTACCGTGGACACATGGACATCAAGGCGTTTAGATATACTTTTGTAGCGCTTTCCAGCTTTATGTAAGTCAACAATTCTTGATCGTAGGTCTTCTGAGAGCTCTTTTGTGCGAGGCATGGTTCACATCATACAACGCTTCTTCAGAACAGCAAACTCAAAACTGGTGTGTGTTTTTTATTGGACAGGCCAGCTTTAATCAACACATCCAATCTCATCACATTGATTGGACCCCAGGTTGGCTGACTCCTGGCTCCAATTAGCTTTTGGAGAAGTCATTAGCCTAAGGTTTCACATACTTTTTCCACCCTGCACTATGAATGTTTACATGTTGTGTTCAATAAAAACATGAAAACATATAATGTTTGTGCGGTATTAGTTTAAGCAGACTGTGTTTCTCTATTGTTGTGACTTCGATGAAGATCAGAACACATTTTATGACCAATTTATGAAGAAATCCAAGTAAGCCCAAAGGGTTCACATACTTTTTCTTTCAACTGTATATGATATCATCCACCCGCAATTAATCTGAATGTATTTTTTATTACCCGACCCGCGGATCATCCGCAGTGCCCGCGGATTTAACTGCCATCCGCCCATCACTAAAGTGTTAAAATTCTCCCTATTGGTTTAACGTAAAATTGCAGAAGCAAACTGTCAAATAATACGTAGCTGCATTTTATCATATTTAAAGCCGTTTAATCGAAATAATCGCAGCTTTTGCGATTTGAACATCGCACTCGTTCAAATTGCGATTTCGGTTTAAAAACGATTAATCGTGCAGGCCTAAAACCTGCTACGCAAAATGCGTACAGGTTGGCAGGTCTGCTGTTGCTATCTCTGTATGTTACCAGTATAATGTTTGAAGCCACTTTTATTACACACACCCAGTTTCAACAGTCTGGCTAATATCTTTCATGAATGTGTGTGACTAGTGTTGTTTTTGGCAGTCTGTTTTAATTTGAGTTTTTATTAGTTTTAGACACGTTCATATTCTTTTTAGTATAGTCAAGTTTCAATCGACTAAAATTGAGGATTTTAGTCTTATTTTAGACGAATTATTCATGGCTATTTTTGTCTAGTTTTAGTCAACGAAAATTGTATTTTAGTCTCTTTTTAGCAATTCAGTTCTAATTAAGTCAATATAGTATAAGTAACTATCGTAGGGCTGGACGATAGGGCCAAAATTGATATTTAAAAACATTTATGCATTTCGGTCAATACAATATAGTTCCGATAACGATAAAAACAATATTACAAAAAGTAAAATGTAAGCTAGAAGTTGAGAGAGCCCTCTGATATGAGCAAATAAAAAAACAATTAAATATTTAAAAACTAAATTTTGACCTGAAATATAAAATTCTTTAGTTTTTCCTGATATCCTTTTGTTGGACATAATGTATCTGTATTAAAACGATTAAAGCATCAAAATGAAAGCTTTTAAACAACTTATTGTAGTGTATGATTATGAAATCAATTGTGAAATTAAAACGAGCAACAAATTTAGAACGCATGAAGGGTGGATAGCAAATGCGCTGCTATTTAAGGTTCTTTCTTAGCCAAATAAGTGCCTCACCCGCCATGAACCCCACCGCACGTCACTGACAAGATCGGACTTTGCAAGTTCAGACGTAAGGGTTTTAACTCGTGATATTAGAAATGGAACAGCAGAGTAGTTGATGCGTCACTCAGTCAAATACATGCAATAATGTGACAAAACACAACAATGCTTCATGTTGGTTTTATTCTATAAATGTGAATGTGATTCTGGCAACATGACTGCTCTGATTTTGTAAAGAATAAAATGAAATATGATGCAAAACACAATGCTTTATAAAGATTCAGAAGTCTGTACTAGAGGGAATATAACAAGCAAATCATTTTGTCAAAAGTAACATTACTCCAGTAGGAAGCGCTCCGGTACAACATTAAATGATTGCCTGTTAGATATACCTAAACTTAATTAAATCTCATGTTTAACCTTTACAAATACATCAGAGCCAGCCGTGAGATTCAGAATCACTTGCCGAGGTGAGGCTGCATTGGGCGGTGGGTACATAAGCGCTGAGCGCCCAGTGATTGCCCGGAGCCCACATCTCAGAAATCCTACCAGGAACTTTTAAAATGGACGCTATCTTTAAAAACCAACTGCAGATTTGAACTTTAAACTACTAAAATTATCGCCTAAACAACTCTTAAACCTACAATTTGTGACAAAGTAACAGTAATATTACGAACATTTAGATGTTTTATTGGTCCACTGCAGTTGCTGCGCAATGCCTGTCGGCTAATATAGTGTCATAAGTCCATACAAGTCACCTCCCAATCCATCCTAGATAAAGGAGGCAGATCAAGGACACATCCGGTGATTTTAACCGTTCTTGTCTAGAAGTGAACTTTGAATTGGAACATTACTTGGGCTGCAACTAATGACGTTTCACAAGTCCACCAATAAAGACAAGAACGCATATTGAGAAATGGCCTCTGTGTCTGTCTGTCTGTCTGTTTGCATATTTATTATATCGAGAACCTTTCCTCCAATCGACTTCACGTGTGGCGGGTGTGTTGGTACAGAAAAGAGCGAGCCAGGAGAGGTGCGCCTCATGTTTAAATAGTTTTGTTTTAAATGGCAAATTATATTTTGTTTTGTTTCTGTATTAAGATAATTAAGAAAAATGTCTGGAGTATTTTTTTTGTGATTCAGGTGCTGATTTCAATGAATAAAGTAGAATTTTTAAACTGTTCCAGCCATTGAAATGCTTTAGTTTTGTTTTCAATGTAAAATTAGATACATTTCATTTCCTTTCTTTATTACATTAGTTTAGAATAGAACTCGGATGACTCGGATGATTCGGACATCTAGGCAATTTTTATTGTTGTTTGTTTAATCCATTTTACTAGAGTACACACCGAGCTCTGCGTTTCGCCATGGGCTGATATTACTAACGCACAGCCTGCTAAACTCTATACATGTTACAGGGCTCTCAAGTCTCACGCATTCACCGTGAAACACACGCATTTTACTTTTCACACGCTCACACGTATTTCTCATGGTGATTAATAAGTGATTGCTTGTTGAAATGGTGAGTCCATAAAATTAGATACGAACTAGTCAATGCCGAATCCTGTTATTTACACATGCCATCTGGCTGTTCTGAGTGAATAACCTGCACAGTTTAACGTGCTACACGCGATCTGATCCAGGCATTCTCTGTACTCCTTGAAAAGCGAATTCTGTTAAAGACACTATCTCGCTTGGCACTGAACTTTGTGCTTCATAATTTTGCAGGTATTATTTATGCTCTAACAGCAACATTACACATTCACTTAAGGTTGAACAATGGGATCGCGCGGAACATCCACTTTAAGTGATATTCCAATCCGAAGGGAGCAAACACGTTCAGTTCGAAGGGCACTTCGAACGGCGTAGGGAATAAGGAAAGATCGAAGCCTCACTTTGCCCGAAGTGGAAAGGGTATAATCATTCTACACTACGTCACGAGTCATAAAAGCAATGGACGAGTTCATGTTTGCCTGTTGTATATTGTGAAAGTATTTAATTATTTTAAATAATAAAAACAATGTTTTGCTTCATGTTGTTTAGCAGTTAAATCTTGTTTTGAAGCATTGTTATAATGCCATCACAGTTCAGATGAATGAATTTACAGTTATATTTGTTTTATTTAGCATATTTAGAATATGCGCGAGTATTGCTGTTATTATACAAACTAATGTAAAGCGGTCAGAAGCAGCCGTTCTTTTTGTCATTGTTTTGCATTACTTTTTAAGTTACTTCAGGAATGTTTACCACATGGGAAAAAGGTTCACGAGATGAGAATAGTCAAAGCTGCACCAGTCACAAACAATATAATCATAAAGTTTTGTTTGAGTTTGCAATTCTATGTAATTTTTATTTATTTGAAAATAAAGTATGTTACAATATTCATTTTATTATATAATCTGCGCAACTCTGCAGTTTCATCTCCTTGATGACTTTTTGCAAGGCATTCCAAAGGAACAATTATTGTCAGCAAAGTCCACTTCAACGGATATCCCTTGCTCAGTGAGTAGGGAGCAGTGAACACTAGGAATCTAGGAACCCTATGATTTGAAACGCAGCTACAGTTCCAGGAAATGTCAATGGGCATATTCTATCGCTGTTCTTTAAACCTTTCAGGTATTTTCATGATAATAAAGTATATTTATAATAATGATGTTTGACTCGAGTTGCCTTTTCAAATCCACGTTATAAACGATTCAATCTAGAAGCGGTTTTAGATTGAGCAGTACTTCCAACTGATCAAAGAGGAGTAGTTCACATAGGAGCTGTGCATAAAACAGAATCATAGCCTTTGCGATTTCAGAATCGCCCTTAACTGGTATAATTAGTTTGAATCGCAATAAATCATCCCAGGCCTACTACAAATCTAACAATGCTAAATGTTTAAATTTTTCACCATTATAGAAAGCTCTTCCATTCAGAAATGATACGGTATACATATTTGGGTCAATGACGTAGAACGGCCACTCATGTGCTGTGATCAATAATAACAATTAACAAAAAATTAGATATCTAACTTATGTGGCAAGAATATGAATCCCTGACATAGTGTGGCAAGGGATAGTTCAGAGGCAAAACAAAATTACCATGTTTTACTCACCCGCAAGTCATCCTAGGGGTGTATGACCTATTTCCAGACGAGTACAGATCGTGTTTACACAGGACGCGACATGCACGACAAAAGACATCAGAAATCCATTTACAACCCGTTATAATTTTACATTGTCCACACTGGATGCATCACAATCATGTCCGGTGTAGACACTGTGTCAGAGTACCATTTATCTTTACCCTTCCATGCTAAACAACGGGAGTGAATGGAGGATTAGATTTTGAAGCTTCAGAAAGTGCATCCATCAGACAGAACGTGCTATTCATGTTAGAAAACGCGAGGCACACCACACTGCGCTTTTGGTTGACAATTTTATTTCATGTTGCAAGGTAACCACCAAGACTGTACTGTGAGTCAAGGATTATAGCACAAGAACGCTCAACTTTGACATTTATGCATTTGGCAGTAGGGCTGCAACAAACGATTATTTTGATAATCGCCGATTATTAGACCGATTAATCGACTAATCATGAATTATTTCAATGACTAATCAGTATGTTTTAATGATTATTCAGCTTTTGCAACTACTTAAAACATTTAATTATACATAATTTACATAATGAATAAAATCAATTCAGCTATTGAAATTTGTTTTAATGAACTTGAACTTACTTGTTACTCTCTTTAAGTTTGCTGATTCAGTCCAACTCGAATCACACAAATACTCTTTACAAACTTTTAAATACAAAAATCAGGTACATTACAGACCAAAACATTTTTATTAAATGTATTCAAATCCCTTGACGGAAGCAATAAGCAGCATTTCTATGACAACTGTCCAGTTTAATGAAAAAGAGATGGAAACGGAAGAAAATATTCAAAAAATAAAGGTAAGATATAAGACTCCTATCACTTAACGTCCCTCTTATAATAATTTTCCTCTCATGTAATACCTAATAGTGTTATAATAATAAAAACAGGCTTGACTCCTAAGCTCGATCAAAGCTTTGTACTTAGGAAAACAAATAATAACATGACTGTAATTAAATGATTTTTGTTGTTATTATCATTACTGTTATTATTGCATTCTCTCATAAAAAGATTTACCGCTAAGTAAGTAAGATAGTTCTAGATGGAGAACACTCGCCTCTCTCCCGCTGATTCTCCGGGGTGTTTCCTTTTTAAATGCTCCAGTATGCAGGTTGTGCTGCCGTGAAAGGCAAGTTCCGCCTTGCATGCATTGCACACAACCGCATTTTTTATTTTCAATTTGTTAAGCTCTCACACTTGAGTTGTTCGCATTCGTTTGTATTCCGCCATAATTCTCTCTGCGTGTCCTTCCACTGCGATAGCATTCGGGAAGGCTGCATTACACTCTAGTGCTACAATGCCGTGGCGGTCAAATTGTGATATTGCAGGCCCTTAAATTAAGTCACGTAATCCTACGACTACTCGACAACAAGAATATTTGTCAATAATCCCTATTTGGCAGACACTTTTTTCCAAAGCGATTTACATTGGATTAACCTATACATTTATACTTAGGTACGTGCAATAACCTGGTATCGAACCCACAACCTTGTGCTGTCAACACAATGCTCTTACCACTGAGCTACAGGAAAGCGGTAGATGCCCTTAACTGTCATATTATCAGAAACTTTAAAAAGGTACACTTGGGCCACTTGCTCTGACCCTGCTTTGTTAACTAACACAAGTTTATCCATTATTGCGGTCTCCGAACGTTTCAAGCAACTGTGAAGTTCCGTCACCACATCACCATCAAGCGCTTTTGCACCAAAATCGCAGAAACCCAGCACACAAGCAGCGCGCAAAACAATTCAAAAGAAGCGTGTCTAACAGCAAAAGGTGCCTTCTGTCTGATCAGCCCCTTACACAGCATTTGTCGTATTGTCTTGCTGTCTCCTATGGCATTCGTCACCGGACCTTAAGACAAACCAGAGTCATTTGCTGCACACCTACCCTCTAGTGCATGCGTGGCCAATGGAACAAAGTTAGACATTATCGTTAATAAACAAATACATTTGTCGCTTTAGAAGGCCTTTATACACCCCACGGAGCAGTGTTGAGCAGTTATTTGATAGATGGATGCTCTTTATGAAGCTTCAAATTCTCATCCTCGATTCACTCCCGTTATCAAGCATGAAAGAGCCAAGATAAATGGTATTATAACTCTGTATTCGCCTGAAAGAAGAAGGTCGTATACACCTAGGATGGCTTGAGGGTGAGTAAAACATGGCGTTATTTAGTTTTGCCTCTGAACTATCCCTTTAAGTGAATGATATTGTTAAAAAAAATTATCCATTTATCTGATTTTCAGGATAAATTTGTCTGTTAACTCGCACTCAAGTTGTTCCGTACCTGTATACATTTCTTTTTTCTGCTCCACACAAAGAAAGACATTTGTTAGAGTGTCGGTAATCAAGCAGATATCATCCCTCATTTACTGCTATAGTAGGAATCTGTTTGGTTGCTGACATTCTTCCAAATATCTTACTTTGAGTTTAGCAGAACAAAGAAACGTATACAGGATGGGAGGTTGGGTAAATGAAGATAGAATTTTTATTTTTGCATGAACTATCACTTTAAGAACAAAAAAAGAATATGAGTATTTACAAAACCTCAAAAAAACGCAAAAAGTTTTGAGACTTTGTAGAAAAAGTTAAGGAAATTAATTCATTTTTTAAGATACAAGACTTTTAAGGCTCAGCCAATTCATCTAGATAAAAAAACAAATTCACAAATCACACAGCTCTAATCCAAACAGTTATGCTCCCTCGGCATGCCTGTGATAAGTGGGTTAATTACCTGGCCATTTTCTCCATCTGGTACAAAGGGCTCAGCTGCCAGGGCTGCCACGGCCTCCATTGCAGGCCTGAGGTTACCAACTGCGGACCCCAAGATGTCACTGACAGCCACGCTACTTGCTTTATCCATGACCATAGACTGTGTGTTCTCACACAGATACTTTAGCAGAGGAGAAGAAATGGTTTCCAACAGCTCCCTCCTCCTGATTGCCACATCCTTTTTACTGCAAGACAGAAAAATAAGGATTTAGCACTCCAGCAGAAACTATTCAAATGCTGTTGTGTCAATTACACACTGATAGAAACATACCTATGCGGATTACCGTCACCTTTTTGGAGCAGCTGAATTAGCTCAGGTAGAAGGTGTGCAGGGTCTCTTGGGCTTAGCAGGTAAAGCAGCACTTTTTTACCATGTTTATTGCCGATTATTTCAGACAAGGAACTAAGCATTTCCTAAATTTAAAGAGAGAGAACAAATAAAAAATAATACAAACTGCTAACACAAAGGGATAAATGTAATTAAGTGTAAAGGTGAAAAGCACTTACAGAGATGATAATCTGTTTAACCAGCTTGGTGTCATCAATGCAATCAAAGGCTGCTAGAAGAATTAGGTGAGCATATTCTCCCTTTCAAACAAACATGACAGTTACGTCATTTCAGCAAGAAATTGTCTAAATAATTAGCTAAACTTAGAAAGCCTGTCGAAAACATGTTTAGGTAATATAACAGAAACTAACAAAGGATTGTTCTTAAGACTAAGTTACTAAAGAATTTACTTGATAATGAAAAGGCATTTCTTCATGCAAATACATTTACCCGTACAACTTGTTATGAGATTAACACATTAATACATTTAATAGATTCAAGAAACTTACCATTGCAAACTTTGCAATGTATGTTTTCATTGTTTTTACTATAACTTTTCGGTCCTGAAATGATCAGAAACACGTGTTACACCAGAATGACAACAGAAATTATGATCTACTGTGGAACTACTGCGGTAAATCATAGAATGTACCAACTTTGGGTGTGCCATGCCATAAGCAGTGCATGGTTACTCTGGCTCCATCATGTGTGTGCGCCATATACACTACTGCCTCTCTGATGGACTCTATCATCTCCTGTTAGACACACACAGACAGACACACGAGCAAAATTAGCAAAGAAACCAGATGACAATAAAATCCATGTTACTGAAATGTAATACACGTACTGTTCTCTGTTTGGCTGGGGCATGCTCGAAGAAGTCCAGAAAAACTTTGTGAACCAGTGAATGTTTAATTACAGCCTCTCTGTAAAGAGACAGCAAGGTTAAGGTCATGTAATTGTCACATATGTAGGTGATGCAATGTAGTGAAATGTTTTTTTCTCAAGTTTCTCATCCGATGCAACAATAAATTAAGTAGTTTTAATTACAAGGCTGCATAAGATATACAAAAGAAGGGAGAGGAACAAACATACTTGGAAAAACAGATAATTCTGTTTCTACAAATTCTCAAAAATCATGTTTTTTATTGTATTGTTCCAAGTAATATCAAACAAACTTGAGTGACGATGTTTTGAAAACCTAATAACTCAATACAGCTAACTAACACAATAAAAACCTGATTTCAGAGCTATATTTAAATAGTTAATTTACAAAAACAGATCATTTCATTTTTTATCAATTTTCATAAATACCTGTATTGAATTATCACTATCAAAAACAAATAGTTGGAATACACAATAAAAAAAACATGACTTCTGACAATTAATAAAACCAATCTATTTTTGTATACTCTCTCTTCAATTATAGCTCTGAACAACTTTTTAAAGCACTTCATTACTACAGAAGTGGGTGCAACAGAAAGAACCACTCAAAGGTGGTTTCACAAGGGTATTTGGGTACTGGACAAATAGTTGAAAACTCAAACATGTGGGGACAATACCCTGATTAAAATGGTAGTTGAAAACTGATTAACACATACTTTTAAGTTAACATATCCACATTATATCTGATATTAACTTTGATAGCTCCTTTTTTTCTTCCATTCAGTGTTAGCCAAATCTTCCTTTCCCCTAACCAAAACCAATAACCAATCTGAATCAGTATTTTTAAGATCAATGATTTTCATAGGTTTTATTTAAGACTTAACTACCCTGATAACATCAGTTTGATGTCTGCATTTACATATATTTTAGCGTTGTTATATAGACATCTAGAAAAGGACAGTTCTTATTGATGTTCCAGTCTTTCATAATTTAGCCCCGGGGCTCGTTTAATACTGGGTTTCGTTGCGATCCATTCTTGTAGATTTGTGCTTCAAATAAAGAACTTAATGTTAAACAGTTTGTAAGACACACATTTGCAAGTAAATTTTGCCTATATGGACATTAAAAAAAAGTGAACTGGTAAAAGCAGGTAAATGTTAAATGCGTTAAATGCGATGCGGTCTAAAATTTGAGTGCACCTAACTTTTGTGCTGGTGCACCTAAGAAAAAAAGTTAGGCGCACCAGTGCAACCAGTGCAAAAAGTTAGTCTAGAGCCCTTGTTCATAGTGTTTTCATAGCATGCAGACTATGTTTTTGGGAATAGTCTCGCCTACAAGATCCTCCAATTAAGCAAGCATCACTGCTGTATATTTGCTGATATCCTCAGTAATTCACTGAAACATCAACCAGCCTGCGTCCTCCAGCACATGGATTGTCAGTCCAATGTCACATCTCCTACCTCACTGGATCTTTTTTCCACAGCTTTTATTTCAATTTTGGGAGTAACTGAATAGCAGTATAATCTGACATTGCTTTTATTACTTTGTTATGTGTGTAACAATGTCTAGCATCCTTTCTTCCCTTGTGCTACAGGTTGACCGGTGTCAATATAAGTCTAGACACAGAGTTTGTGATTAACAATGTATAAGCCTGAGGTGGGAGATAAACATTCATAATAATGGCTGATGAAAACTGTTTGGGTAAATAAAAAGGATAGCAAGGTATTCCAGATTAGGCATTTGCAGTTTGTTAAGACAATGGCCTAATTTAAAGGTACACCCTTTTTAGGTTGATCATACCAAACACACAATCGTACTGGATTTTCCCCAAGTTATCTGCCATATCTAGGTAGATTTAGAATCTAGATTTAGGCATATGCTCCGCATGACCCAGGATGGATTGTGTGAGCCATTATATTAAAAGATAGTGTGAGCCATTATATTAATAGTTAACCAAATATGAAAATTCTCAGTTTACCCTCATGCCATCCTCACAAATGTATAATTTCGCTTCAGAAGTCATTTTATAACCCACTGGAGTCGTATGTAGCTTATGATGGATCCGATTTTTAGAGCTTCAATTGTGATTTCAAAGTATGGATCCAAGATGCATTTAATATAACTTTGTTACAGACAATCATATAGACATAGGATGGCATGAAGGCGAGAAAATAACGGGGCAATTATCGATGATCTGTCTATTTATCAGCAATTTCAACAAAACAATATGAGAGTAGAACTATAAAACTCACTTCTGTGCCAGTGGTGTGAGGATCTGCTTCATTTCCTCCATAATGCTCTCTAGCTTCTCTGGATTATTTTCCAAAACTGTCTCTAGTGTAGGACAAACTGTGGACTGAGAGAAAATGGCATTTATTATTATTTATCGGATATATTTTATAATGCATCCCGACAGAAAGCCTGTGGGTACAGAATTGTAACCCTGGACCACAAAACCAGTCATAAGTAGCACAAGTATATTTGTAGCAATAGCTAACAATACATTGTATCGGTCAAAATAATAGATTTATAAAAAAGGAAACTAAAGGGGTTTACTTTTCAGTCTATATTATGTTTTTGATGTACTAAATAATAGGTGTTTTACATTGTCATCTCAAATCTCAGAGAACAGGCTGTTGAATTCCTGGTTCTATGAAGTGCCTCCTTCGTTCTTAGTAGCGACAAGGTAACTCTTAAGGTAAAACTATGTGAGAATTCAACCCTCTAGTGGCCACGGTGAAAAAAAGCGTCTTTACATTGCAGCCTACACAAATAAGATTCTAATTATAAAAGGATCCCCCACGGAAAAATGAACATTCTATCATCATTTACTCACATTCGAGTTGTTCCAAATCTGTATAAATTTCTTTGTTCTGATGAACACAGATAAAGATAATTGGAAGAATGCTTATAACAAGACAGATTAAGCTCTTCATTGACTACCACAGTAGGATAAAATACAATGTTAGTCAAAAGTGCCCCAGAACTGTTTGCTGTCCTACATTCTTCAAAATGTCGTCTTTTGTGTTCAACAGAATAAAAAATGAAAGTTATTTTTCGTACTATGGGAATCAATGGTTCCTGAGTGGATGTTTCCCTACTTGGAGATATTACGCTTTTGTGCACAGCCTAAAATTGCACTGAGCAGGGCCTACAATCAGTCTGCGCGGCCGCTCACGTGTGCAACTTCAGACAGAACACTGAACATCAATTTGCAATCGCGTTCCTCCGTGCATTCGCTATAGAGTTCCAAAGGTTGCCCTATCACTTAAACACTACAGAAAGTGTCTGCAGATCTTTATATGCGATGTGTCTTTGGCAAGAGAAGCAGCGCAAACGTTGAGGAAAGGGTTAAAATAAAAGGGGATTTGGCAACAAATAAAAATATAAGAAGATATAGCGGCAAAATATAAACAACATGAATGTCCCCGAGTGCACGTGATGTGTACAGCTCAGTTATGTAGACATGCTGCTGAATTTATACTGCAAAAATAGTCTGATGATTTGAATTGTTAATTTTGTCTTGCGGCCTAGATGGGACGAAGGATAAGCTGGGCAAAAATCTGTCATCAGGTGGTAACTAGACTGTTGCTTGTCAGCGGCATGGCGTGTGTGCTTCTTATCTGTTCTTTTCTGAGCAGGAGAGCCAATGTTGCCTTTCCACCGACATAGGAGCGTTTAAAAACGCAATTATTTTGATCTGGTTTTCAGGTGGTCGATCGCTGTCGACTGATGGGAGTGTGCTTGCCTGTATGTGTGTGGGTATCGGGGCATTACTGCATACGGCGAGCAGAGGAGAATTACAAAGGCTCGCGCGACCACATAGAAACAGAAATGGCAATTGTAAATAAGATAAATAACAATCTTATATGGAAAAGGAACCTTAAATGACTTCTTTTGTGATCTGGTTCTACATTAACTTGAACTTCAAGGGGGGCGGGAGGTGACTTGGAGGGGCAGGGCCCCCCTTAAGTAATGGAAGGGAAAAACACCGTAACAGGGCTCCAGACTGCAACTAATTCTGGTATTGAAACCTACAGCTGCTTTGAAGTGGAGACAAAGGCGGACGGCCGGCATCTCGTTCAGAGCAGAAACTATGCTAATGGGAATTATAAAAGAAATGGATGGTTTTTTATTGTTATAGGAAGGATCTGTACACCAACTACCAACACACATTTATGTTCTAACAACATATAAAGGTGAATTTTAAGACTGTTCCTACCTTGCAGATTTGGAATGTGTTGCCATAGAGCTCCTCAGTAAGCATACGTCTCTGTGAGAGGATGGCTTTTTGATTGTATGCATATTCAACAACTGAAGATGCCTCCGAGTGCCTGAGCATCTGTCCGACTTTTCCCTTAAAAGCCAACATCACATGACCCACCTGCTTTTTATTTCTGTAAGATAAAAGGAAAGAAACTGAGCACGATCTACAAACTATTCAATATATACAATGGAATAAGATGCTAAAAGATGATTCAAATGATTGTTTGACAAAAAAAATCAAATGAAAACATGCTCATAATATAAAATGTCTGATCAAAATGTCAAAGCTAATCATGACATTTCTATCAATTTGAATCATTTTTTAACATACAACAGTAATGTACTCTTCTTAAATTAATTGTATTTTCTTTTAAAAGAGAGGTTCTGTAGACAACATTGAATATTTTATAAAATTTTATTTAAATCCTTTCATTCTGGTTTCTTTTTATAAGGACCTTTTTAGGGAGATGTCCTGGAAACTGCGAACAGACTATGCACAAAAGGTGCATACGCTCGCTAAAATCTCATTTGGCTAAGCCACTTCCACTCTCGAAGGGTTGAGGTAATTTGTTACCAAGTGATAAGGCTATGTGGCCAAAATTGCCCATACGCCTCTATACATCATGGACTCCTATTCATCCCCGTATGTGCAAATCGGCTTCGCAACTCTGTTTCCTCTCTACCAATAAGCTGGTGTGTAGTAGGTGTTCTGGTGCAATATGGCTGCCATCGCATCATCCAGGTGGATGCTGCACATTGGTGGTTGTTGAGGAGATTCCCCCCTTCCATTTAAAGTGCTTTGAATGTCCGAAAAGCGCTATATAAATGTAAGGAATTATTATTATAATTTTTTTTATGCATTTAGCACACGCTTTTTTCCAAAGCGGCTTTCATTGTATTATCCTGTACATTTATACATAGGTGTGTGCAATCCCCTGGGATCAAACCCACAACCTTGCGTTGTTAACGCAATCCTCTTAACACTGAGCTACAGGAAATCTAAATTAATTATGTTAACTGAAAATACTGAAAAAGGAAAAGATTACTTTGCCATTATCATATCTGTGGATGTACAATAGGAAGTCAAATGTACCCTACCAACATGTAAACGTGAATGTTTATAACTAGGGCTGTCAAACGATTAAAATTTTTAATCTAATTAATCACAAGGTTTCTTGAATTAATTTCGATTAATCACAATACTAAATATGATTGAAAAATTCACGTTTTCTGTGTTTCTTCTCAGAACAGAAAGATAAATGACAAGAAAGGGATATTACATTTGTCTCATCTTTTTTATTATTGTCAAATCCATAAAACTATTTTAATTCTAAACAACTTTGGCAATTTAGCCATTGCTCTTAGCAAATAGGTGAATGTAACGTTTTTTCTTTTCGAGAAAATCTATTTTTTTCTTCAATTTTTCACATGTGTGCCACGATTTGAAACTGTTGAGCACATACCTCTACAAAGTGACGCTCTTCTGTTTTCATTAAGGTTAAAGCAAACGACATTACTTTCCAGATTTTAGTGATGTGATTCGCCGTCACACCAGATAATTGTTGTTAGTAACGGAGGTCCAGTGGTCTCCTGTCAAAGCAACATATTCCGCTGAAGCCAAATCCTCTTCCTTCGTTTTCTTTTTAGCGTCAGTTGATTTTTGTCATCACTGTGCCTCTCGACGGTAGCTTGTAGAATGCGTCTAAAGTTGCCGCTTTCAAAACTTCTGCGAGGCCCGTGTCCTCTACAATATTAATCAGTTTACAGTTCTTGTCCATCCAGAGGGCCAACGGGTTCTTCAGACACCTCCAGCTCGCTCGTGTCACCCCTGCTGTTTACGCGACGAGGAATGAACGCGACGGGGGTTGAATTGTGGGTAAAACATGGCGGGAATGAGTTAATCCGTTAATAAAATTATCGACGTTAATTCCAGAAATTAATCATCTCGCGTTAACGCGTTAATTTTGACAGCCCTATTTATAACTTAATCCAGGGTTAACATCGGGGGAAACCCAGCTGTGTTTGTAGGCAGAGGTATTTATTCCATATGGGGGATATGCCGATAATCCAACGACATCATTTCAGTTATTAACAAGTTTCACGCAGACATTAAAACAATGTCAAAACAATCTACATTTTCCTATTTAAGCTGAAAAAAGTGACTTGAAATAGACTCTTAGACTACAGGGGGCGTATTACAGAAAGTTTCTTATCTTAGGTCTAAACTAAAAGTGATACTTCACCCACAAATACAAATTCCATCATCATTTATGCACCTTCGAGTTGTTCCATATCTGAAATTTCTTTGATGTGATGAACGCGGAGAAAGATAATTGGAAGAAAACTGATAACCAGACAGATCCCCCCCCCCCCCCCCCCCATTGACTCTCATAGTTGGAAAAAATACTTGATAATTTTTTTGTTCTGTTGAACACAAAGAGCTTTTGAAGAATCTAAGACAGAAAACTGTTCTGGGGCACTCTTGACTACCATTGTTTTTTCCTACTATGGTTGTTGATGGGGGGGCAAAAGCTGTCTGGTTAAAAGCATTTTTCTGTGTTCATCAGAACAAAGAAATGTTATCAATTTTTGGAACAACTCGAGTGTCGAAGGCGAGTGAATGATGACAGAATTTTCATTTTTGGGTGAGGTATCATTTTAAGACTTCACGAGATACCTTAGGAGTTTTTCGCAAATTGCAATTACAGAAGCAAACATTAAGTTAATTTAGGATTCTTATCTCTAGCTAGGAAATCTTATATTGGACTGTGGAAGGGGCATTAAGTTACATTTACATTGAAAGTCATCATAAAATCAAACAGGAAAACTAACCGTTTTACACAGTGTTGCAGTGATTGATATAAATGATTTATCCGTGCACTAGTGTTGTTGCGATACAAAACTTCGATACCAGTCGGTACTAAATTTGACTATACTTGCATTTTCCGCTATCATTTTGAGCGCTGATGATCAGATTATGAAAGAACCTCTGATTGGACATTATGTTTCCAAGCTCATCGGATATGTCTTTGAATGGCTCTTTAGTAAGTGCTTGTGCAACCGAACACGGAAGCGTGTGAAACGGTCATTGCATCGTACTCTCTACAGAGCACTTACACAGATACACACAGAAGCGTTAGAGTTTGACTAGGATAGATTTTCAAACACTTCTACATGTATCTTCATCTTGCCCTAGATTTTATTATAATTTCAGAAGCCGTTTTACTCGGAAATCATGTAAGATAAGGAAAAGTCAATTGCAAGTTCCATTTGATGGTGACTAAGCATTTATCATGCATCCTGCAGACAGACTAAAACTATGATGAAAATAACTAGGAGATTTATTCTAAAAGGAAACTAATATTATAATTGCAAGAAGTTGACCGATATTGGATTATGCCGATAACGATAACTAAGGTGGTCAGTAATTAATTACTGATGGTTTTTTTAATGGTTTATTTCTAGGGGTGTAAAGATATACTCCGCTCACGATTCCATGCATATCTCGTTGCTGGGTTCACAATACGATACACATCTCGATATTTTACAAAATTGAAAAATAAAACTGAAATACAAATAACATTTATTTTCAAAGTATTAACAACTTAGTAACTTTTATGTTGTTTTATACAATTACATAAAGAATTTTAACACTTTAAGGCTTGACTGGAATTAGAATTAAGATCAGTGTCAATCTTGACAGCAAATTTTGATTTAGTTTTAGTCTTTTGACTAAAATGCAATTTAGTGTAAGTCATCCCATTTTATCATAGTCTAGTTAATAGTCCTATTTTAGTCTACTTTTAGTCAACGAAATCTACATTACATGGGTCTAGTAAAATCTATCTGGATTAACTCAGTTACATTTTTGTATAGAACATTTTATTACACCAATTAAATCTTTTGACATAATTTACTTTACCTTAGAATTAAATTAAACCAGGTCATTACCTTTATTTTTCAGAAAAGTTCAGTAACTACTGGATTTGCATTGTCGCAACAGAGAATATTAGACCATGAACGACATGTACTCATTCATTCAGTCTCAATTTGACTCAATTGACTCGTTCGTGAAGGGCGTATTCATTCAGTACGTTCAACCAATGAAACGGTCTGATAGAGCTCAAACGCCATTAGCTAAGGTCTTTGCACGGTCTTTGCTTGAGACGTTAACGAATGAGAAATATCTAATCTTTCAAATGGCAAATTACATAAACAATTACATTTCTTCAATTATGCAAATCACATTCTTATTTTAGCATGTCATTCAATCTTTTAATATACTGAACGACTCACTTCATCCCTTCCCTGATCTGAACAGCGCTGGTGTCTTTTGGCTTACTTTATGTTGAATATCACGTTTTGCAGCAGCTCACGGTAGCGGATAAAGGAACATTGGCATATGAACACGTTTGTGCATGACTTTGTAATTAGTTTCGTGGTGACTCGCCTGCAGTCACGCTTCAAGTTCGCCGTGTTTTACCGCCGATTTTGAAGGAAAGTAAGACACTCTTTAAAGGACGTGAAGAGACATATTGTGTCTTGTGCTTCCTCTTCTTCCAGAGACTTCTCTCTCTCTATCGCATATGTGAGATAAGCACACGTGACGCGCTGGCGCAGAGTAGGTAGCGTCTTGACACCTCAATGAAAAGAATTAAACATATAGTAAAATATCCCCATCTATCCACGACGCGCATCATAACATTGTTTTTAAATCACAGCCTTCATTCATTATACACTTTACTGTGTCACTCCTGACGTTTATTTCTGTTGAAATTCAAGAAACACTGGACTGGAATACATGTAGAAATGCTAATTAAAGGCAAAGCTGGCGTGATCTCTTCATTTTATACATGTCTATAAGTTAACAGTACACATGTGTAAGTGCTCTTTATAAACTAACACGGGGTCATACGGGTGCTGCTCGTCATTTTGACGGGTTAAGTTAAATATTCACATATAAAAAATATAAAAATTCCTAGTGGTGGAAAGTAACTAATTACAAATACTTTCGTAACAGTACTTCAGTATATTTTTTAATTTTTCTATTTTTTTGTGGTACTTTTACTTGAGTTGTTAAAAAATAAAATATTCAACTTAGTACTTTTTGTAAAAAGCAAATTTTAGCCAGTAAAAAAATCTACATTTATATGTGAGATTTGTTAGCCAATCATCCCCGGCCGTATCTTTCACTGCTATTCGGTTTTGGAAGCAACAGTAAGGGTAAAAGCATTCTCATGAGTTGCAGCTCTGTCTGCCAAAGAATGTGGAAATATCACCCTCACAACTCCTCTTCGAACTTGCCCAAACACATTGAGGTAAGTCACTAACACAATGGCAAGCTGAAGTTAAATACTGTATGTCGGTCAGTGACTGACCCAATTAATTTTGTCCATAGTAAATTTGTAAATCAGTAGATCCAAGTCTGCTTTATTTGTTAATTGCTTAACAAATAATGAACACTCTTTGTCAGGGGTTGACATGCGGTGAATCGTGACAATAGCAAATCCAACAAGATTTCACTCAACTGGGCTGACATTTCTAATTGATTAAAAACTTTGCATGATGACTGCGCTTATTGTAATGTGTAGCTCCACCTATAGCCTGTTGTGAAAAATAATGTAGTTTTAACCACACTTTGTTGTAATGCTGTTTGCGAAATCCCTTTAATCCCTAATTTCTTTGATCAATCTTATCACTTATGTTTTTGCCCTCCATAAAACTATTCAAATTTTGTTACTTTTGAAATAACTTAATTTTGTGGTCGAGTTGCTTCATATCATGGACAGAGACACATTTGAATATTTAGATACAGAATTGTATGAAATAATATGTTTTCTTATGTTTCATAGAGATCATAAAACAGAAGTGTTTTTTTGTCCCTTTTAAACTCAACTAATTAATAACAGCCAAAAAAAATGAATGACTTACCCATACATCAGAAACTTCTTCACAATGTTTCTGGCATATTTTGATTTACTCAACTCCACGAAGTGATCTATAGAGATAACAAAGGATTAAAGGTAGGTTGCACCAAGTAAGATTAAATCAAGCATTGTTTAGAGGTCCGCTCTTGGTTTGGTTGTTTAAAGTTTATTTTAACTGGAGTTCTGGTCGTTGTTGTTGCCACAAGGTTACGACAAGGTAACCAGGCTGCTGTGCCCCCTCACTCTCTGCAGAAACATTGAATTATGAGCCACTTTTAATATTCAGACCTGCAAACTCAGAGTAGGTGAAAAAGGTGACACACATACAACGTAAATCCCTGTAGGAGCATGCACCTCCAGTTTTTCTTACGCATTCTTACAATATTTGCCTTAACTAAAAAAAACTAGTCATCGCCCCCATTTCAGCAGAAAACGCAGTCGGGGCTGTGAGCCTGTGTTTCCAACAACAAAACAAGAAGGGTCACATAAAGCTATTGAGAAATACTGTCTCATCTTTAAACACCAAACACATTGTTTTATATAAGACTCCTAACAAAGGCGTTATGTTTTCTATATCTGAAAGCACTCATTGAAAGCTATGTAATGGTTTGTCATGTGTAAAGGACAAACGTTTCACAGTGACATTTTACCTACTTTAAATTGCGACAGGTCACTGAGGACTATTATTGTAAATATTATAATAAAAACCCCTACCCATGTCAGAAGGGGAGCGAAATCTGATCGAGTCGTTTTCTCACAGTCTTGCAGAGATTCTCACATAAACAAAGTTACTGGGTTGTCATTTTTCACGTATTCTGAGTTGGTAGATGCACCGACGACCGACATCACTTAAACATGGAAAATGTCTGATTTTCATGACATGACCCCTTTAAACAAAACTGAAAGGGGTATTTCTGAGGCAAAGCTAAATTACACCATGTTTTGCTCACCCTCAAGGTTAATAAAGGCTTTCTAAAGGCATTCGGGGAAAGTGACACAGGCTTATTGTAAGTTACGGTAATGTATGCAGCATTTTTCATTTTGCTTCGATGTCTCCTATGTGCTGCTGCCACTTATGTTACAACAAGCCTGTGTCACTTTCCGAAACGCAAACTTTCTCCTGTGCACACGAACGATGGATTACGGAAGTTCTTATCGTCAAATATGTAAATATGGATATTTCTCTTAAACAAGCTCAATGATTCGCTTCAGAAGGCCTTAATGTAGTGTAGTGAGTATTTAGTTTTATCACATTTCAAAAGAGATACACAGCTTTATCATTGTTTTAGGGCAGATGGTTAGGCTGAACCAAAGCACGTGCACACACATTGTCAACAAAACACGGACATCAGTTTCACTCACCGCATGTGGTTCATGTCTGACATCTTTTAGTGCTGGGACGGCTCCATATATCAGTTTCAAAACATCTCCAAATCCAGCGTTATATCCACCGTTTATTAAACATTCATCATAAATACTCACCATCAGACCATCTTAAGATCTGAGGCCATTATCCCCTTAAGTACCAGGTCTTTGAAAGTTCAAAAAGCAAATACAAGCAACAAAAGTTATCTGCACAGCTCCTAACGACATTCATATCTTCTGAAGCCAATTGATCGGTCTGGGGTGCGTTTCCAAAACAACGACATAACCCGCTGGTCACCACCATGGTACGATGGATCATTAGGGAAAACAACGATGTAGTTTCGACTGTTTCCTGAAACTGTAGTAACTCTGTCGGAGATCAATCGTTTCTACCAAATTGGTTCAGCATTCTGGTTGATGACGCCATATAGGTGGTGGAGTAATGACATCTACTAATAAATACATTCAGATCGAATTAATATAAAATTCTTGCTGAAAATAACATGCATTGCATTTAATAGCGTCTTTAGTTATCCTATGGAGTTCTCTGTTGTTTTATTTCACAAGATTTTATTCATTCATAAGTTTTCCTTCTACGTCTCTCTGCCCAGTGCACACGCACGTTTTAAAAAAAACAGCTCTTGAATTTTCTTCAACTAAAAGATGAGAAATTAAACATGTTTGCATTTCGAATTATGGATATAAAATGCACTGCATGTTGCTTGCTTAGTTTGCTCTAAGGCATGACGCACTTTTAAAAAAAACAGCTCTTGAATTTTCTTCAACTAAAAGATGAGAAATTAAACATGTTTGCATTTCGAATTATGGATATAAAATGCACTGCATGTTGCTTGCTTAGTTTGCTCTAAGGCATGATGCATACAAGTCTACATGTCAAAATAAAAAGGAACAATGCTTTTAACCACAGTTGAAGACCTGTAGTTCCAACCATGCAACTTTGCAATCCTGATTGCGATTGATGGTTGGAACCATGGTTTCAGGAAACACTTTAATGTGAAAGGTGAACTAAGCTGGAACGACATATCTTGCGACCATAGTTGGCTAAGTTGGCTGTTTTTGGGTAACACACCCCAGTGCAAGAAGTATTTCTTATCAGCAGTAATATACAGCCTCTATAGATACAGCCTCTATCAATCGATATGACGAATATCAATCGCACCCAAGTGCCCTACTCGCTAAGAAGGGCATACCTCTTGAAGTGGGATTTCTAAATGGAGATTGGTAATTGGTTATCTCATCACACAGCCATTTGGATCACACTTGGCAAACTGAGTAATAAAAACAACAATTTTCTCTTTATCCGAGGTAGCATTTTGCGTCCCCTTCAGTAGTGCCTTTCAAGTGTGTAAAACTGACGTTTGGACAGGCTCTACCTGTTGTCTTCTGACTGAATTGACGCTATGATGTTGCCGTTTTTGTGTTTTGAATTTTCAAAATATGGCCCCTGATGACTTACTTTTTATAAATCACCAAACTCCCCACCCTCATTGTCTGAAAAAAAACTTGTCAGAACTACAGGATTCACAAGAATGTCATATTTTAATTCAAAATAGCCGATTTCGCAAAAAAGGGACTAGTTTGCAGGTATGAATATTTAATTTGCATTATTCATTATGAAAGCATTTTTAAAACATGATACGACACTCGCAATGTCCATTTATGAACATTTAGACACACATTTCATTTTCTCTTTTAATATTAAAGTGTGTACGACGTCTTGCTTGTTTGTGTGTGACATTAATCACATGGCGCACCCCTATTTTGTGAGTTTTCTTATTGCATTGAATCAATATAACTACATGGAGACACAAACATAGTACCCTGTAATTAAAAGGTGTCTGTGGTGAGGAACGCATGACGAGAGCCGTGAGGCGGGGCCGGTGGCGTGATTGATAGTTGGAATCAGCTGTGCACACACCGGTCCCGCATATCTCACGGAGGAAATTGGGAGCACAAGAGGACGAGCGACGGGACTGCTGACAAGAGAGGACAAGGCAGTCAGTCGACCGTGTGATAAAAGTGCCTTAAAGGTTCGCCGGTGTGTTATAAGTTGCCAATGCATGTATTAGAAAATGTAACTCTCGGAACATGGATATAATCCATCTAAATCAAATGCAAACCCAGACCTGCCTGAAACGCCTTGTGTAACCACACCCCCACGAGTGTGCGTCACAGGTGGCCGCAGTGGACACCATGTAAAACGCTTCGAAGCAAACTTGACCAATCAGAATGCGAAACAATTATATTGATACTTCAAATGAAACATCATTTTTTATCTTTGTACTATTTTGTGAATAACCATTTTACTCCTCCGAAGGACAACCACATGACATTGCTTAATGTTGAGCCCTGAACAAAATGATTAAATGATTTAATCTAGATTTAAGACTAATTCCTGATGGTACAACCCGCTTTAAGAATTGTAACACAGACACTTAAGACATTCTGAACGATACAACTAAAGAGAACACCAACCTTTGAGTTCATCAAAGACCTCGTCCCTCTGCTTGTCACTGCCAAATTGAATAAAGCACTGCAACACTCGTGTGGAATCATGAGCAAATGCAATCTGGCAAAAAAACAACAACAAAATTCTAAATGAAGAACAAATGTGAGAAAATGAACTCTTTGAATGTCTTTCTATTTTGTAAAGACATACTTTAGACATACGACTTCCCTAGCCTCAACAGACAGCAAAAACAGCTTATTTAATGTTCATTTTAAATTAGGCTTCTGGCAGGAATGCACAGATATAAACCTTATTGACCGAAGCCAAATATATTTGACTTGTATTACAAAACAATCAGCCAAAGGTCAAATACCGAACACGGTTTTTCACATTTTTGATTTTTGAAACAAATGTGCTTTCAGAGCATGGATTTTCAAACTAGGGTCTCTATTTTTTTTGCAGAGGAGGTCTGGACAATTTTTTTTTTAATAAACAATATTTAATAGGTTGAGCCCAGTCGAATATGTATACAAAAACTTAGCATCTAATGTATTATCAGGCCATTTATTTTATATTCTGACAGCCACAGTATGTATGAAGTATGTAGCTTTCCTGTAGCTCAGTGGTGAGAGCATTGCGATAACAGCGCAAGGTTGTGGGTTCGATCCCAGGGGATTGCAAATACCTATGTAAAATGTATAGGATAAAGCAATGTAAGTCGTTTTGGATAAAAGTGTCTGCCAAATGCATAAATGTAAATGTATGAAACATAGGCCTTTTAACTGAGAAAATTTGTTGTCGGCACTGGTGCCAAAGCAAAATCTTAGTGGTCTATTTTAATATTTCAAAAAGTATTATTATGAAATGATCTTAACATGCTGATTATTAATGCTATTAATATAATTAATAAATTTATGTTAAATGTAGATAAAAGACATTCGATAATCTGTCATACACCTACATAGCAAACAGTAACCCGATGGACAGTTAAAAATATTTTATTAGGCTACTGCTGCGTTTTCGTCTACGTAAGCATTACAGTAAACGTGTCCATTCATTTACCTGCTCTTGGTGTCTGCAGTAGGGTTGTCAAAAATATCGATATTTCGATAAATATCGATACTGAAATATCTGAACGGTACCAATACTAATTTCCCGAAGTATCGATACTCCGATCCTAGCCGAGCTGTAACTTCACTTATCTCCAAAGGCGAGTTGACAAACACCACACGTGACCGCAGTGCCTGTCACGTGTCTCGTCTCATTCGCTCTGGTTAAATAGCAAAAGTGAAGTGAATATAAATATGCCGTGTGCGGCGCCTCCGCAACCGGCTTTGGTTGATAAAGAACACAGCAGGAGAACTATCTGGAAATATTTTGGATATGAAGCAAATGAACATGGAAAGCCGAAGGACACAAACAAGCCGATATGCAAGAGTTGCTACAGAGCAGTGCTAACAAAAGGCGCTAACACCTCTAATATAGCGATATGAGTGTTGTCTCGTTTTTTCACCGTAGTTCTTAAAGTTAATATAATCCGACTGAGGAATCTTTAGCTGTGAATCTTTAAATACTTTAACTGTGGTCAAATGGAAATTAACTTGTGCTTATTTAACTTAATTCAAAAACTGATTACGTGTGTGGATCGGTGATATTTGAATCCGGCATTAAAATATGTTCATCAAATAATGTTATGTATTGACCAGCATTTATGAACGATGAGCAATGCATTTGCTACAGTATATTTTAATCTTTGATGACAGTATGTAATAAAATACAACGGATCATGTTTGCTCTGGTCCAATAAAAAAAGATATTAACAGATAGAACTTTGGATTTTAATTAGTACATGTATAAGTAAATGTTAGTTTAAATTAACTTTTAACTAAGATTAATACATGTTTCGGAAGTATTTTTCATTGTTTATTCATGTTAACAAATATCTATTACCATTAACTTAAGTTCTAAGATTAGTTACATAGTTCAGTTCATTTTAAAAGTGCGGTCAAAAAAATATATATGTTTATTAAAGTTTGGCATTCTCTTGTAGCACCAGAAAGAAGATGAGACTCGACCTGCAACAGTACATAATGCGTTACAACACACATTATGAAGAATTATAATGCATTTTACCCTTTAATAACTCTTTACATATACATTATATATGTTATATTTATCTTTAAATAATAATTAATAAAAAAACTACCCCCTTAATGTTGAGGCAGTTTTTTTCTCTGTGGTATCGAAAATGGTATCGAGTATCGATATTTTTCAAGGTATCGTATCGAAGTTAGAAATTCCAGTATCGTGACAACACTAGTCTGCAGGTGTTCATATGCGATGTGGGAAAAGCAGCGATCACGCAGCGGAAAGGTTTAAACTGAGGCGCTTAAAGACATTAGATATCTATGGCAAAATACAATCAACATAAATGTCCTGAGAATTGATATGCTGCTTCTCCCTGTCATTCACTGAACAGACTCCTGTGGCAGGAAAGAAAGACCTTGTGATTGCAGGGGCGTCGAAGGGGTCTATTGCCTATCATATTTAGGGGTCCTTGTCATCATAAAGTTTAAAAACATCTGCTTTGTGGGCCAGTTGTCACTTTTATGCTTCATAGAATTAGGTAAAGTCTTATTTTTGAGCCAGTTTTCAAAGCAGAACTGAGTTAAATCACCCTGATCCAAATACACTTTATTGATGACTTGATCTGGATTACTAATGCTCAACGGAGGCCCTTAAGAGACATTACATTTACATTTATTCATTTGGCAGACGCTTTTATCCAAAGTGGGCAGCTATCACTGCAGAGCAAACAGGGGTAAGGTGCCTTGCTCAAGGGCACTTCAGTCATTTCCACATAGAGATTTCAACTAATGTTTCACTTTCGTCACATGACTCCGTAGCAAACAAATATGAACAAAGCTAAAAGGCATATAAGCTCACACTTTACAGATCAGACTGGGCTCTAGTTCACGCTCATCTCAATCTTAACTC
Source organism: Triplophysa tibetana (assembly GCA_008369825.1). NCBI lineage: Eukaryota > Metazoa > Chordata > Actinopteri > Cypriniformes > Nemacheilidae > Triplophysa > Triplophysa tibetana. The sequence continues at coordinate 2,727,088 of CM017915.1, read as the reverse complement.
ATTGCGTAGCATATTTCATTTTATAGATTTATCACAAAGTAATAGGGTTTTGACCAAAGAACGGATCAAGAAAAATTTGAAAAATTAGGATCTAACCTACAATGTAAAGAAATATTAAACGCACATCAGACTTTACCCAGAGAGGGTGGAAAATTGACGATTAAAAAAAAATGACAATAAAAATACGAAATTCACAATGTTTTAGTAACAAAATTACCGTTTGAATTTTGCCTCTAACGAGATTCTGCAGCTCTTTCATCAGCTTGCTCCTTTTTTCCTTATCACAGTCCTTCCTGCAATCTCATAAAACAATACAGGTTTAGGCAAAACAATCTAATTGATGAATATAATTAATTAATTAATTAAAATAAAACATTTACCGTCTTACTATTTCCCACACTTGTTTAGCTCTGTTTATAATATCATAACTGTCCTTTTTATCATTCTGTTGGCGATTCTGTTTCAACTCTTTTTTTTTCAGTTTAAATTCATCCCATTTGGGCTTCTTCCCTCCTGGGCCTGGAGAAAAAAAAAGTCTTAAATATTCAATACCAGAATATGCCCATTCCTTTGTGACTGTTCTTAAATCAAAAATCAAAATGACTAATAAACATTTTATACCTTCCTGTTTGCTGTTGCCATCAGGTTCTTTTCTCTTTCTTGTAAACTTGCTGACTGGTTTTTTTTTGTTAAATTTCTGTGGCCCTCCAACCACCCTTGGTTTTCTTAAACTCTGTCCTCTCTCCGAGTTAGAAGGTTTAAATGGCTGTTTCCCAGATGGTTTCCCTACAGGTTTACCTAATGAAAGGAAACACACAATCAGTGTACTTGGGAATACTTTAACAGGCAGAGATTTTGACTAAATCAGAAGTGAAAAATCTATTTCATTTTTTCATGTTTTGTCTATTTCAATGTGGTGTGAAATCATCTACATATGAGTTTAGCTCTACAGGTTTAAAAGAGTCAGATGCATGTTTTTAACCTTAGTCAAAAGACTACATACAAATTTGTTTTATGTGACGTCCGAAATGTGTACAATTTAACAATATAACTGCTTGCTGATTTTAAAACTGGTATTCTTACACTATTTATTCCATCATCTTATCATTATTTACAGATGTGACTGTAATGCAACCGTAACAACCACAATCGTTAAGGCTTTAGTTCTTGCATTTAACTGAACTATGCAACGAAAGCATCTCGTTCAATTGTAATTATTATTTACTATTTTGAACTATGTTAATTATTATAATAACAACAAAAGACATGCGTTGGTTGCACTGAAACGGAGAGCCATGCGTATAATTACCTTTAGGTTTAAATGTCGGCTTCTTTACATCTCTGGGAGTGAAAGATTTCTTCCTTGGTTTAGGTTCCATTCTCAACTGCAATAACAAGGTCTGGTTAACTCGTGAATGTAAGGTTTTAATTAGTATGAGCGCTGAAAGGCCTCAAAATGGCAAGTTCGTAATCTTACTTTGTTTTACTGTTTGCTTATTAAGTATACCTTCGGCAAAAATCAAGTCGCCAAATTAGGTTCCCGTGGTGGTTAAAGAAGTAACCGTAAAAACGATAACCAACAAACTGTCTAGTGAATATTCATTGGTTCTAGTAATAAAAGAAATACATTAAGTTGCTTCGAAAAAAACACGTGTTACTGCTCGCCCATGTGTAACGTTACAGATATATCGCTGAACGACATCTGAAACCCACCACAAGTGTCGTAACAATGTTTAACTATAGCCAGTTTGCGACAGTGGGATGACGTATTTCGTATTCCAGCCCGGAAGTTGCCGCAATGGTTCTGTTTTGACAAGTGCCATATCTCCTTTTTCTTTCGGTGGCAATAAATTATCAACTTCGGACTTGTTTGACGTGTCTTGCGTGAGTTTAATTCAAACGGATTTTAACAAAGTTGAAAAAACAAAGATTGTGTGTGTGTTTTTTTCTTTTTTCCTTTTAATATGTGAATGTATTGTTTATTAAAATTGATAATGGCATGTTAATGTTTAATTTAAAAAAGGCACGAGTCTACAAAGGTACACAGGAGCGCAATATGGCCCTGTCCCAAATGGCGTACTCCGGTCTTTTGGCCCTCCTCCGACTCAAAACTTGATGACGTCAGGAAGTGTGGACCTATAGGGCACTAGGCACAAGTCCAAAAGGGTACTTTTTTTTTTTTTAAAATGCTTTATTGAACATTTTGTTATAACAAAACAATGTTACAACCGAAACTTAACATTGGATTTATGAAAAGAGAGAAAATAAAAAACATTACCATGGCTCGAAACAGATAAGACAAAAGAAAAAATAATAAAAGAAAACAAAAAACAGGAGAGGGAGAGGGAGTTACACAAAAAATATTACAAAAATATTACAAATTAAATAGGTTGAAAAGCTTATAAGCAGAGCACATTTTACAAGTTCTTTGTGCTTTCATATTGGAAGAGAACATAATTGTTTTTAAATACTGTTTTATCTCTTGTAGACAGACTATAAAAACAGGTTTGCTTTTAGAAAATTTACATTTATGTATATAAAATTTACATAGATAAATAATCAGGTTGATTACAAAAGAAGCATTTTGGTCACCATCAAAAAATCCAAAAATAACAGTTTTTAGGTTCATAAAAAAACCATTCAAAATAGTATTTGAAATAAACAAACCAACATGTTTCCAAAGTGGTTGAATACAGTTGCACGACCAAAACAAGTGAAAAAGTGATTCATTGTCATTCTGACAAAAAATGCATTTGGTGTCAAAGTCAGATCCAAATTTTTTCTTTAGAAATGTTTTGGCAGGGTAGATGTTATGGAGTATTTTAAAGGATATTTCTTTGACTTTATTTGAGAGAAGATATTTTTGTTGCATGGACCATATCATTTTCCAGTTTAGATTATCAAAAAGGCAGTTCCAGTATGAAACAGCAGAAGGGGCTGAGGCAATGCTCTCAATAAGTAAAGCTCTTACTTTAAGATTTCTTCCTTTTTTACTAATAAAACATAACCTACCAGTAGGTGTATCGTTAGGCTCAGGTAAAGAGACTTCAAAAGATAAAGAACAATTTCTAAAAAGCATGCGTATGCCAGATGGAATAGCATCCATAACAATTGCAAACTCTTTAGGAGTTACTGGTATATTATATTTAGAGAGAAACTCTGAATAACTCAAAAGCATACCTTCCTTATTGACGAGCTGGCCAACATGCAAAATTCCATTACTGAACCATTGTTTAAAGAACAAAGACCTATTTTTAAATAGAATGTTTTATTATTCCAAATGTAACATCGATGAGGGGAAAAGTTATGTTTGTACATAAGAGTCCAAGCCAAAAGAGCCTGTTTGTGAAAATCAGATAGCTTGAGGGGAAGTTTTTGAATCTCATAATTGCACATTAAAAGAAATTTTATGCCACCAAATTGTGAAAATGCAAATTGGGGGAATAGATTCCAAAATGAAGTAGGGTTATTGAGAAATCGACTGAGCCAGTTTATTTTAATTGAATTATTCATTGTATTGAAATCAATGAAGTTTAATCCACCCTTATTGTGAGAATTTACCGACACAGATTTCTTAAGATAATGAGGTTTGTTTATCCATAGGAAGTTATATAGCATTCCATCGAATATATATATAGCAATTTTTTTTTTTTAATTGCCGTAAATTGTTTCGGCCGGAAATAGACGCACTTTCGCGCATGCGCGGAACAAATCGTGTTTCCGGGACGGATCGGGTAGCGACAGAAAGTAGTAAAATCTGGATAAACCGGAAGTGGCGTCAGTTTCGCGCATGCGTGGAACAAATCGTGTTTCCGGGACGAATCGGGTAGCGACATGCTCGAAAGTACGTCTACTTCCGGCCGAAACAATTTACGGCAGGTTAAAAGAAGTGTTTTGACCCAGCTAGTTCCATACCGGAATTTTTTTTTAATAAACTCTCAATTGAAAATTGTACTTAACATCAAAAGACATTAAACAAATTACAATTTGTGATGGTTTGGAGAAATGTACTGAACGAGGAATAGGCTACAATACCCTTTTAAGAGCGGAAAATAGTATTTTTTTATTAATTTTGATACTATTTTATTTTTGAATACCAATGAAAATACAATATAAAAATGATATATGTCATGAGTGAGAAATATTTTTCATTTATGAAATATTTTTTTATATATAGAAAAACGAATATACAGTAGTTTTTTTAGTGATTTTCTTTTTTTGGCAAAATATGTGGCACAAATTGTGACCCAATTGAATTATCAAAAAAATCTAACTTAATAGTTACATTTGTTAGACACCATTTAGTAAATGGTGTGTTTTATTTTTAAGTTATGCTGTACATATTTTAGCCTACTTTAACAAATGTCTGTATTAAAGAAACACACAGAATTTTCTGAATTCATTCTATTTATTTATTTTATACATTTGCTCCTTCTCTTCTTAAGTCATTCATTCACTCAATACCTCCCTCCATCCCTGCCTCCCTTAGTAACACACACACTCACTTACTCATCTATCCATGCATTTGTGACCTCACGACTTGACTACTCTAATGCTCTACTTAGTGGTTGTCCTGCATCATCGATAAACAAACTACAGTTAGTTCAGAATGCAGCTGTCAGAGTTCTTACTAGGTCAAGAAAATACGATCACATAACCCCAGTTTTATCATCGCTTCACTGGCTACCCATTAAGTATCGTATTGATTTTAAAATTCTTTTAATTACTCACAAAGCCTTAAACGGTTTAGCCCCTACTTACTTAACCGAGCTTTTATCACGTTACAACCCAACACGCTCTCTCAGATCTCAAAACTTAGGACTTTTGACAACACCTAGAATAACTAAATCCACCAAAGGGGGTCGAGCTTTCTCATACGTAGCACCTAAACTCTGGAATAGCCTTTCTGATACTATTCGAGGGTCAGACACACTCTCCCAATTTAAATCTAGATTAAAGACACATCTTTTCAGCCAAGCTTTCACTTAATGCATAGTTAATGAACAGCAGCTACGCTAATTATTCTCTTTATTCTCTTTCCGCCTCTGCCTCGGGATGCCCATCCCGAGGTAGGTAGAAGTTCCACCATGTCCAGACAACCGACAGATGCCGATCCCCAATTTGAGATAACGCCAGCTACAGTTGTAGACTGACTGACCATCCCAGCTCCATCTAAGGCAATTCCACCACCAGCCAAGAGAAATATGACCATCGTACCATCCCAGCTCAGACCAATACACCCCCAACCAAGAGCAGAGACGGACTATTTGTCTTATTAATGGTGAAGTTACAATATTTGGGATTAAATGCTAAACTTAAATCACATGTCAGCAGTTTGAGTGCAGCTATGACACGTCAGAGGGGATCTGGCCCTCCCGGTTGAGCCTGGTTTCTCTCGAGGTTTTTTTCTCCATTAATCAATCATTGGAGTTTGGGTTCCTCATCACAGCAGGGCAGTGTTGGCCTGCTCACCGGAAGACTGCATTTATTTATTTATTTAGAAATGATATATTATTTATTAGAATGATCTTACTCGTTGTATAAATACAATGCACTGTGCTGTGTTTTACCTTTTCTGTTTTTCCTGTTTGCCCTGTAAAGCTGCTTTGAAACAATAAACATTGTGAAAAGCGCTATATAAATAAACTTGAATTGAATTCATATACTATATCAAAACAGTATGCCAAAAAATGTTCCTTGTCTTCTTGATACTGAAATACCAACAAAAAGTCATCCTTTGCCTTCGAGAATTGATCCCTTAGGACCTTTCAGTGGACATTTTGTTGATCGTCCCCGTGCATCCACAAAAAAAAATACAGGCTCTGTCACCTCTCCACGGAATAAGTCTCTGTGACTTCGACTCAGTACCATGCTTAATGTAGGTTTCTGCAACACCTGGTAAAGTATAGACACAAATATGTATTCATGTATGTATATGGTAATCCATGTATGTGGGCACATGTTAAGCATGCATGCATCTGCTTTATGTATGACCACAATAGACTGACTTCACTCCACTTCCGTGTTGAAATTGAAAAGGTTGATGGGAAGAAAACCGGAAGGACAGATAGACTGCAATGGTTTGGACTACCATCGTGTGTCTGTGACATGAAAAAAACAAATGATGCGTTAAAAAAAATGTAAGATTGGCTGTGTACGCGAATGAAACTTGCAAATGCCAGTTTAAACCGTCATTAATATGTGATGGTGAGGCTTAAGAGGTCAAGTACATGCTTGACATGCGTCCTATGCTTATTTTGTCACATTTAAGATCATAAATCTTAAAAAAAATCATATCGTCTTAATAACACCAGGTTGGATGTCCAGACCATTGCAGTCTATATGTCCTTCCGGTTTTCTTCTCACCTCTGCCTTTCTTTTGAGTAGTTGATCTTAAATAGTGCTGAAGTCGTTCTCCCACTCTGCATCTGAAAAAGTATATGGATGATCTATCTGCCACTTAAACATTGAGCAACTGTGGTCCTGGAAAAACATTTTCTCAGCTGGTCCCTCTGATGAAACACATATATGATAATTAACAACAAAAATTATTCACACATAACCAATATTTTATGTTAACTGTTATATGCAGAGTAAAAGTTTTTCTTTCAAGCACTTACTTTTCAATCAGCATTGACACATTGTCCCGCTGACAAGTTGACCCCTTTACAATAGTAGCCACCGCTTTGGAAGAGATGCTGGCCACAGTAAATGCTTCTTGGTGCTGACTTGTAAATGTGTCTCCTAACCATTAAATCCGATAGGGGTTGTCGATAGGGGTTGGCAAACTTAGACATTTTTTTGTTTGTTGCGTTTAGGTGAGATCTTGTCACCGCTGCCAGCTGAATGACCCCATCAAGACTGTTGTGCCAGTCTTGCATTCCATTAAGGTAGTGCTTACAACTCGACACACTCCCCCAACGATCGTACAGGTTTTGGATTTTTTTCTAACATATAAAACTGTTTCGTAACAATTTTTTTTAGTCCCTTATTAGACAATTCTCCTGGAAAAGCACGCGGCACACCCATGCAGAAGCAAGGAGAGCATTTACATTTAGTCACTTGGCAGACGCTTTTATCCAAAGCGACTTACAGTGCACTTATTACAGGGACAATCCCCCTGGAGCAACATGGAGTAAAGTGTCTTGCTCAAGGACACACTGGTGGTGGCTGCTGGGATCGAACCAGCAACCTTTTGATTTACCAGTTCAGTGGTTTAACCCACTAGACCACCATCTCCAGAGAGCAACAGAAGGAGCATGCACAAACGTCACTTTCACTTGTGTGCAGGAGAGAGTGGGAGAGCAAACGTTTGCAAAGTTCAGGTGTTTTTTTGTTCACTGCATTTGGGTGATAAATGTTATATAAAACGGTGGATATAACGCTGGATTTGGACATTGTTTGAAACTGATATATGGAGCGTCCCAGCGCTAAAAGATGCCGGACATGAACCGCATGCGGTGAGTGAAACTGACAAACCTGTTTTTTTGGCAATGTGCTTTAGTTCACCCTACCCCTCCCCACCACACACGCCGTATGATTTCGGAAAGAATCGTACAGCTGTATCTATCTTTTATAAATGTGATCAAACTAAATACTCTTCGAAGATACGATGCAATACTACTCCAAAGGTAATCAAGATTAGTATAAGATTGGAAGAAACCACGTGTGTTAGGGCCGCTTTAATATTTGGAGCGCTAGATGGCGCACTTTCGAAACAACAACAAAAGACAAAGGTAAATGACGTTACGTTGGAGAGTGGAATTATGGGACATGTCGTTTTCACCATCTAGAGGCGTAAAGAGATCACTCATCATGTTCACGGATGAAGTAATGAACTAATTTTTCTCTCGTAATTAGAAAAATTCGTCCCGAGCAAAAAATGACCTGCCAGTCCACCGGCGGTTTTTGGGCGGCACAGATTCAGCGGCTTACCACCTTCGGCACACTGTCAACAAGCGGATCAATGCAAAAATGCTGTCGGCCTGCCAGCTTTTCTTGGGTGGCACCCCACCAGCGGCTTGCCGTCGCTGGGCATCTGTTGGTACAGCAGTGGCAAACTGGGCGGCACAGATTAAGTAGCTTGACACAGACGGACTACCACCGGGACAATGTCGGCATTGCGACCAATGTAGCAATGCTGTCGGTCTGCCAGCTTTTTTTGGGTGGCACGCCACCAGCGGCTTGTAAGTAATCTTAAGGATGGGATATACTGGCTAAATAGTTTAATTAAAATTAAAAGTAGACAAATAATTATTTCATAGAAGCAAACTTTAAATTAAATCAAAAGGCTATTCATTTGCAATATAATTAGATTTAATAGTTTATGTAGTATATTAATCCAGAATGTAACCTAAATGTGTGTGTTTAATGGGTTTGCCTTGCGAGCTGGACATTCGTGTGGCATTCAAACACTGTAGCAGAGGGAGTTACCATGGAAATGGGGCGGCACCAGGAACTGACAAGCAGCAAGCTTGGTTTCTGACGGTTTTCTTCAGTGTTTTCAGGTAAATGTAGTCACTCAAATCACACAAATAATACACACAACTGTTGTTGACACTTTTATTACTTATAATTGACACATATTATTTGAATATTTACTTATTTATTACTTAAAAAGGGTTTTATGTCTTCAAGAAAAACGTCTGTTAGCATCTCAACCGTTTTCAGAAGAGGCTTACGTTAGCTCTAGCGCTTGTTTATAGATTGGGCTTCTAATAACGTCTTTATTTTGTAGATGAGAGGTTTTGATAGCTTTGTAAATGTTGTCAATGGATTATTGGATGTATTTATGTGCGATATAACCTTCCGTAACTTACATGGAGCACAGAAATGTGCTGCAACTTATTCAAGCGTGTTTTGATGTTTTATGCTAAACAGATATGGTCAAAAGGTTGTTCACTGATTTCATGAGTGTCAAAATAACACATTGATGAGAATGTCGAGATTTCAACATTTCTGAAAGGAGTTACAGAGAGGTAGAATTTCAGTGAGTTGAGAAAGCTAAAATCATTAAATCACCTCATGTACTTTTTTTAACAACATATGACCATTCATCTATTTACCACACAATTATTTCCTTTGAATTTTTTACAGTTATTTTAAGGGTTTGATATCCAAACATGAGATCACCAATATTAAATGAATAAGTAAATCTAAAAAGCCTAAATTCTGTTATTTTAGCAAATATGTTTTTGTATATTTTTTAAATACTTTACTTTTTGTTTTCAGTGTTTTGCATTTACTCTTGTTTGTTTTCTTTTAATGAATCTGGCACTGCATACTTGATTTTCTTGACTCTGTGACAAACTGCATGTTATGTTTGTAGATTCTTCCTCGCTGATGGCCGAGCGCTGTAAACCATATCACTAGTAAGTAAAACCACAAACATAAAGACTTCCGTTTAAATGTTTTAGGTTATGATTTTAGTTAAATTTAGTTGGACAAAAAAACAGTATAAACTGAAATATTGTAAAATATTATCACTATTTAAATTAGATGTTTTTAATGTGAATATAGAGTAAAGCGTTATTTATTTCTGTGATGTTCGGCTGAATGTTCAGCATCATAAGCATCAAAAAGATGGTTATTTTGAACAGTTGATCAAGCAATGAAACTGGTGTTTAACACAATGTCACTTTGGATAAAAGCATCGGCAAAATAAGTGTCAATGTGGCAAATAAGACACTCGAGGTACATACTGTACAGGGCGTTTGATGCAAGATACGTAGTCATCTAGTTTATCCAAAACTTTCTACTAACTTAATTTCCCGGTTTCACAGACAAGTCTTAAGGTTAGTTCTAGACCAAAATAAACGTTTGAGCTGTACCTTTAACTTCAAAACAATGTACATCATGCACACAAAAAAATGATATTGTTGTGAATGTGGGCAGATGCTTAACAGCAGATTCTAGAAGTGTTCTGCAAATGTCTTCGCAGCTCTTTTCGCAAACCTTACTTTTCCTCTATTCTTTATGGAAGAGGTGTATTCATAGGCTTTTAACTTTGCATAGTAGTCTGAGAATTTGTTGAAAAGGATGGATATTGGCATTCCATTAAGAATAATGCCAAATGAGATGCAAGCAAATGCAAAAATCCTGCCCAGGTGAGTTTCTGGAAACATGTCGCCATAGCCCACAGTGGAAATGCTCACCTGTGGAATAAAAGCATGAGTAATATTTTAATAGTTGTACAAATAGGTCATGAATCAGCAGAATGTTTAGGTCAGAACAAAGAGAGACTTTACACTGTTTTTGTATAATATCATGTTATACAGTATGTGTTTAATAATTTTTATGGTTTATTTTATATTCCATATGGTTTTCTTTTCATTATGCATGTATTGCATGAACTTATACTAACCCTATTTCCAGGAACATTTTACCAATACCTAACCACAACAATTTTAATAACTACTATTAATTGTGCATGTATCAAGTGATAAATAAGGGTTTACTAAGGCTTGAAATGGAAAATGCTTTATAATAATGTTTACAGACTTATTGTCACGGGTGTTACAGGCGGAGAAGAGCGTACGACAAAGGGTATAATCCAAAATGTGATTTAATAACAAAAACTACAACTAACAGGAAACCAGGAACAAGAACACACGTTGACAATAAACAATAGCAGACAAGGAATACACTTTAGGGGAGAACTTAAATTACAGCATATAACGAGGGATCAACAGGTGCTGGGGATAAACTAATAACGAGACACGAGTGAAAACTAATTAACCAAAAATGAAATGAACAATGGAAGGATCCAGGCATGGGCAGTGGTGGACTAAGCCCACCTAAACGTCTGTCTTGCCCACCCAATAAGAATAGAAACACCAAAAATTTGAGTGTTTTCTATTGGTTGAAAACAGCGTCACTTCACTCACAGAGAAGCTTTAGTTTGTAACAGAGACGCTGGTGGAAGGAAAATAATGTGCAAAGGAATTTTAGGCGCACTGCATGCTGGCTTTGAGTTTATTATAAACATTATGTAAAATTATTTGTGGAGTAAAATCAGAATCATTTATTATAACGGGAGTTTTTTCGGTCTGATTTTGTGAAGGATGTGTCACGCAAGCGGTAACATTAACAAACAGCTATTATTTGCTTGCAATATTTAGGCTAAATTTCAACGTATCGACCATCAGGAATGACTGAAAGATCCAGCTTTACCAATAAAACGGTCTCCCTCCATCTCAAACAGCCCAAGGTGGTGGTAAAACACTGTGCATACAAGTTCAGTTTAGGCGCACTGCACGCTCACGGACCTCATATACAACAGCAGATATGATGTTAAGTTCACTGTGCAGTGTAATCAGACCTTTTTTGCGAAAAATACACAGAAGGCAAGGATCGTTCAGTGATGGGAAATGTTCTTAAAACCAATTTATATAAAGGGCAATAATCAACAATATATTTTTTTATTTCAATCATCTGTTATGAATGTCTGTTTTATATATGTATAACATCATAAATAATTTAAATCCTCCATGTATTGAAGTCACGTATTGCAGTGTTTGTAGAAAGTCAACCAGCAGGAAAGACAGAGCATGATAATAAATTAATTAAAAATGCAGGGTTATTTCTTAAATTATCTTTTTAACTTGTTCTAATGCATGTAGGTCTTCAAACAAGAGTTTGTGTTGTTTAAAACTAAATATGAACTTTTGTTTTTGCGATATAACGTTAGCGCAGTTCCGGTTGAAAATCCCCGCAGCTGGGAAACTTTGTGACTGTGAAAAGGCATAGTCGCAGGACAATACATCAATCAACTGTCCCGATTACAGTCTCAAACAGGTTTGCCTCGCTCAATAACGCACCTACTGAGAACCCTGCTGAAAGTGCCCTAGTCATCGATGATTCTATTGTTCGGAATGTTAACAGAGGCACCAGCCACCATAGTCAAATGTTTACCAGGAGCCAGAGTGCCTGACATCAAGTCAAATTTAAATGTGCTGGCTAAGGCTTATCGTAAATTCAGAAAGATTGTTATTTACGCTGGCAAAAAATGATGTTCGACTCCGTTAATCGGAGATCACCAAAGAAAATATTAAAGAGGTGTGTGAGTTCGCAAGCACTATGGCAGACACTGTAATATATGGCCCCCTCACTTCTTATCGTGGTGATGAGAATTATAGCAGATATCATCATTAAATGGCTGGTTGTCTGAGTGGTGCCTGCAGAATAATATAGTTTTTATAAATAAATGGAATGGAGTTTTGAGGGCAGACCTGACCTATTGAAACGAGATGGTCTCCATCCCTCCTGTGATGGGGCTTCCCTCCTTTTTAGAAATATGGCAAAAAAGTCTAAATAATGCTAAAGCTTAACTCTCTGGGGCCCAGGTCAGGGAGCAGACATAATGGCTTAACTAACTGTCTGCTTGAAGTCTCACGTCGCAGAATACACAAAATGTACAACATGTAGGAGACATGTTCTGTTTTTACAGAAACATGGCTAAAACCAGATGATTATATCACTTTAAATGAATCTCTGTCCCCTAAGATTATTATTATAAACACGGGCCTCATCTTAATGGCAGAGGGGGAGGTGTCGCTGCACTTTACAATAATTATTTTAGCATCTCCCAAGAAGTCTGACTCTAAATACAATTCTTTTGAAGTAATGGTACTTCATGCATCAACACCTAATACTAAGGACAAAACATTTTTTAAATGTATTCTAGTTAGTGTATATAAGCCTCCAGGGCACCACACAGAATGTGGTGGGTTCTTATCAGAACTAGTACTGGTTGCAGATAGAGTCCTTGTCATTGGTGACTTTAACATCCATGTAGTTAACGATGCAGATGCCTTAGAAATGGCTTTCAAAGACACTCTTAACTCCATGGGCATTAGTCAGCATGTGTCAGGACCCACTCACTTATGTAATCATACTCTAGATTTAAAACTGTTTTAGCAAACGTGGACAACGTTAAAATCCTTCAGCAGAGTAGAGACATTTCGGATCATTATCTGATAATATGTTTGCTTCACTGGCCTACGGCTGCAAATCTACCTCCTTGTTTCAAATATGGTAGAACAATTACTTCAACTACCAAAGATGCGTTTCTCGATAATCTGCATGAATTGTCTAAAATCTCTAGGATGAAAAATAATGTGAAGATCTTGACATTACCATTGAAAATTTTAACTCCACCTTCTCGGAAACAATAGACACAGTTGCTCCTCTGCATTAAAGGAGATTAGAAATGGCAGGACAATACCTCGATATTATGAACACACTCAGGCTCTTTAGAAAGCAGCCCGAAAAATGCACTTTAAGAAAACTAAATTAGAGATATTTCGTACAGCATGGAAGGATATTTCGTACAGCATGGAAGGATACTCGAAAATACAGGAAAGCCATAAAAACTTCTAGATCCTCCTACTTTTCATCACTAATAGAAGAATGTCCTAAACTAAGTCATATGCTGTCACTGTCAAATGCAGAGAAGTTAATTCATGCATTCATGACATCAAGACTAGATTACTGTAATGCATTGTTAGGTGGTTGCCCTGCAGGCTTATTACAAAAACTCCAACTGGTCCAAAACGAGGCAGCTCGAGTTCTTAATCGTACTATAAAGTATGAGCATATTAGCCCGGTTCTGTCAACCTTGCACTGGTTACCTATAAAGCATTGCATTAACTTTAAGATCTTGCTTATCACCTACAAAGCCATACATGGTTTAGCTCTGCAGTATTTGAGCGAACTTCTATTGTGTTACAATCCTTCAAGTGTTTTACGCTGGTAATACCTAGAATTTCAAAATCAAGTGCAGGTGGTAGATGCTTTTAAAAGGATATAGCGCCTAAACTTTGGAATAGTCTTCCCTGCACTGTCCGGGAGGCAGTGACACTCTGTCAGTTTAAATCTAGAGTGAAGACGCATCTTTTTAATCTTGCATACACTACACTTCCATAATATTAATCCTCAGAGGGTTTAGGCTGCATTAGTTAGATCAACCGCAACCAGGAATATTTCCAACCACAACTGATGTACTTGTTGCATTAAAGAGTTAAGAACAGTACTCTGCTCTCAGCCAGTTTTCCCTCATTGTTCCAAGGTTACCACAGCGAGATGCAGTTCATGTCCAGACCTGATGCCAGAGTGGGCAATGGGAAGCGGCGACATGACAAGAGCTGAGATGATAGAGATGGATAAAGAAGGAAGCGGCGACTTGACACGACTTCACTGCAAAAGTTCAAATGCTATTATTAATGATGACAGTTAAACACCATAACCTCCTCGCCAGCCAAAGACTCTTGTCACCCTCAACCTATTTGTTAATGAAACCAATCTTCATGGATTTCACAGCACTTTAGGATGTGATTGTTATTAAGTGCGGATCATATTTTAATATTCTTCACCTAAGCAAAATCTCTGAAAACTTTGTACTTCTGGAGACTCCAGGTAGGTTGCGGTTCTGAAAATAAGGTTGCACTGGAGATAAAAGGTTTCCGCATGGTTTCACACTCTATTCTTCAAGTTCATTCTTAATTATTTTGCAATTAAATATCTTTTTCTTTTTGGTCTGCTTTTGTCTGACTGCTAGCCCAATGAACATTCCACTGCTGCATTTGTCACGCCACAATGTTCCGATTGCTAGTATTGCATTAGTATTGAATTAGAATTGGATTCTTGCAATGGGCATTATTAAAGGAGGGGTGCCATTGTTTCAATCATTCCGGCTTCTTTACATTGTTATACATCCTGGCTTCTTAGGCTTGACATGGTCAACTTGTTGTGCTCGATACACTACCCCAGCGTTCGTATAGGTTTCAGAATTTTTTCCGAACATGAAATTCCGTTTTGCAACATCTTTTCTTAGTCCCCTATTGGAAAATTCTCCAGGAAAAGCATGCCCACCCAACAACCCACTAGTGTGAGATGAAAGAGCACACCCACGAGTCAACCCGCGAGAGTGAGATGAAAGAGCACGCCCACACGTCAACCATGTGGAGTCGAAGAAAGAGAACGGCCATCAATATGCTCCTAAGTTCGTGAAGGGATGATGTTTTGTGTGCTTATGCTTTAGTTCCGAAATGAATGGTTGGGCTTGGATTTTGGAAACGGTACTTTCACCAGCATTATAGCACATTTTCATTTCCGTTTAAACACAGAAATTAAGTATAACCATCACGGTATTCTTTAAAGAACCTTAACCTTCTTTCCATATCAAAACTAAGGTGTATTAAATGCTGTCCCTTAATACCATTGTACTATAATTTGATATAAAAAATGTCTGTACTTTTGTACCAGTGTTATATTTAGCAATTTCATATTTCAAGATTAACGTTTCAAGTAGTACTATACCTTTTTCATCCTTTTAAACAATGCAAACGGAGTGCTCTTCAAAAAAGAGCTTGTGAAAGTAACATTTTTCTTACTGTCTGATAAAACAGACTTTCACCATAGAGATAAACATGAACTTACAGCTGCCCACCACCATGCATGTGGAATGCTGGTGAAGTTTGTTTGATGCACGTCATGCTCTACGGTATACACCATGGCAGAGAAGGTGAAAATCCCCATGGCAATAAAGAGGAAAAGACATCCCACTTGCTGGTAACATTGTCTGAGCGTAAAGCCAAAGGCTCTGAGTCCAGTAGAGTGTCGCGCCAGTTTCAGGATCCGAAAGATACGCATGAGGCGCATGATACGCAGAACTTGACCCAATTTACCCACACGTCCAACAGTCTCAATATCACTGCCATGTTTCCCATAATCTTCCTTCTCAAAACACTCTAGGACCATCTGAAGATATAACGGAAGAATCGCAATCAGGTCCACGCCATTCAGCATGCTTTTTCCAAAGTGTTTGAGATCAGGGGTGGACACAAGTCGAAGTAGATATTCCATAGTAAAAAAATCAATGCAGAAAGTTTCCACATACTCACAGTAGGTCTTACCACTCAGCTGGCCTGTTGTAGTTGTATACTGCATTTCTTCTACTGTATTGAGAGTCATGGCCACAAGTGATACCAGCACAAAGAAACTGGATGCAACTGCCATGAGCTTGGCTGTGATAGATGAGAAGGGCTTTTCCATCATATTCCAAATAAGGAAACGAATATGACCAAAAGCCATATCTTGGAACTGGTCCTCATGTTCTTCTGTTTCCACCTCTGCTTGCAGCTCCCTTTGTATCTTGAGCTGTTCATTGATTTCATCTTGACGTTCCTCAAATGAGATGCGGCAGCAGCGATGGGTGTTTTTGATGCGAACGCCCCAATAGTTGATCTCTTCCAAAAAATTGCGGGGACACAACTCATCTTTAATCCAGACAACTCCAGTTCTATAGAAGTTAAATATGTTGTGGAAGATGTCTGGGTCGCGGTCAAAGAAAAACTCATTGTTCTGCACCGTGTAATCGTCACAGAGATCAAGTTTCCTGCTGTGGTCAGTATATGTTGCAAGGCGGCCGATTCTTGTCTTGGGATATTTTGCAGCTACATTATAAGATATCTGGTAGACCTTGCCTCCCACGTTGATGTTGAGCATGTAATTCTTAGTTGGAGAGGACAGCTTACTATAGGTGGATAGCAATTTATCCTCTTCATCATCTTCATACTCTGCATAGATGTCATAAATATCTCCACTCAGCTCCTGCATTGAATTCCATGGTTTCACCCAGTTGTGTTGGTCAATGGGAAACTCAGAATCATCAGGATCCTTGGAAGCAGGGGTTGTGACCCCAAGTTTGTAGTTGGGGAACAAGCTTTGGCTCCGTCCCTTAAACTTGATCATGGTGTCAACGTCCACTCAGCCAGGCAGATGTACTGGTTACTATGGGTGTAGAGGCAAAACATGCCTATAATACCTTTGAGTCAGACTCCTGAGCAACTGCAGGAAGCAGCGCCAACTAATATTGCTGACAGAGGGGATTTGAGTGCTTAAAGGTTTAAAAGCCATTATCCTCTTTCAGACATTATCCACCATGAAGTCTTTCATTTGCCTCACATTTACAAATCTCCGATACAATGTCACACCATGTCGCATGGAAAATATTAAGTTCTACACAGACTACACATTTTTTCCAAATGCTGATAACCATTTTCGGTGGGATGCAGGTTGGATAACCATCTGTTTGTAAGAGTTCTCTCAAAATTCCAAAAAGTTTTAAGCAGCAATTTGATTTCAATTTTACAGAAACTCCTACTGCAGAGAGGAACACATTTAATTTAAGATTAATGTAACATTTAAGTATATCTGCCAGTGTTTGAGTGATTGTCTCAAAAGAAACCCTAGGCTTACTGGACATCTTTGTTGGATACATGTCCTGGTTTGGAGGCAAATACACATTTTTAGTACTGGAAAAATTATACTTATAATTATAAGTATAGAATTTTAAAAGTTAACATTAGAATATGATGTGTTATTTACAATAGTGGTGACACCACTACAATATTTGTTGAGAGATACTGTCTGTTACCAATACCAGTTCCACTATGATTATTCTACAGACACACCCCCAAACACAGCTCAAAACATCAGCTACCACACCAATATTAGTCAGTGTTTGCTCAATGTGCATGTCTGGCATGACTTTCTAAAAGTAACTTAATTTAAATCTTAATTTTATTGGATGTGTTTGCAAATATTTACGTTCTCACAATACAGAGCATTTTGTTCCCCTGCTAGAAAAGGTAACAGGAACAGCAAACATACTTACAAAATAGTTTAAACAAACATTTTTTAAATAGATCTTCTACCCTGGTACAATGCCCAAACATAGCAAAATTGCCTCAGTCAAATGTATACAATCTTATTTACAGAGGAAAATTTGACCAAAGGGCTTAGTCCTTATTAATTATGTTGTTGAGAGGGATATATTCAGTGTTTTAAAAATGATTTAACAGCACTTTACCATATAGAACTTGAAAGGATATTTCATTGAAGAATGAAAATTCGGTCTATATTACCCTCACATTGTACCACAACCGTAAGACCTTCGTTCATCTTCAGAAAACAAATTAAGCTATTTTTTATGAAGTCCATGAGCTTTCTCACCCTTCATAGACATCAACGCAACTGCCACCTTCAAGGCACAGAAAGACAGTAAAGGCCTCGACAAAAAAGTCCATGTGTCTAAAGTGGTTCCACCTTCATTTTATAAAGCGACAAGAATACTTTAAGTACAAAAAAAACGTATTCAACAATGTCCTCTCTTTTGTGTCAGTCTCCAATGTCCATGCACAAGAGCACACAGTGCATTCTCATCGCTTCATAAAATGAAGTTAAACCATTGTAGTCACATGGACTATACACTCAACTAAAGGATTATTAGGAACACCATACTAATACTGTGTTTGACCCCCTTTCGCCTTCAGAACTGCCTTAATTCTACGTGGCATTGATTCAACAAGGTGCTGAAAGCATTCTTTAGAAATGTTGGCCCATATTGATAGGATAGCATCTTGCAGTTGATGGAGATTTGTGGGATGCACGAAGCTCCCGTTCCACCACATCCCAAAGATGCTCTATTGGGTTTAGATCTGGTGACTGTGGGGGCCATTTTAGTACAGTGAACTCATTGTCATGTTCAAGAAACCAATTTGAAATGATTCGAGCTTTCTGATATTGTGCATTATCCCGCTGCAAGTAGCCATCAGAGGATGGGTACATGGTGGTCATAAAGGGATGGACATAGTCAGAAACAATGCTCTGGTAGGCCGTGGCATTTAAGCGATGCCCAATTGGCACTAAAGTGTGCCAAGAAAACATCTCTCACACCATTACACCTCCACCATAACTGCATTTATGAGAAATTGAACAGGTGTTCCTAATAATCCTTTAGGTGAGTGTACACTACACCATAGTCTGAACCTTTCTGCTTCTGTCTATGGAGGGTCAGAAAGCTATTGGACTAAAAAAAAACTTAAGTTTTGTTCCGAGAATGAATGAAGGTCTTACGGTTGTGAAACGATATCATGGTAATTAATGAAAAAAAAGAAATTACTTCTATTTTGGAAACGTATCTTGAAGGCTTGACAGTCATAAAATATGCAGTTCATTTAAACATTCTAGACACACAAGTGACCATCCGGATCTGGGCTCCAGTTCTCCAGCTATGCCATCAACATCCTAAGTAGGAAATAGTTGAACTACTGACATAAAAGTCAGTAGAAATGTCCTTTCTCGTACCACAATTCACATCCTCTTTCTGATGAAAAACCTGGAAATGCACATTAGAAGGAATCTGGTTTGGAGGCCCCTGAACTCGTATTCGTTG
Source organism: Triplophysa tibetana (assembly GCA_008369825.1). Lineage (NCBI taxonomy): Eukaryota > Metazoa > Chordata > Actinopteri > Cypriniformes > Nemacheilidae > Triplophysa > Triplophysa tibetana. The sequence continues at coordinate 2,707,851 of CM017915.1, read as the reverse complement.
CCATTGGTCTGGTGGTATATAGACTTGAACATTGTAGTGCTCTGGTTACGACAAATCATCTTCTGTGCTTACCACTGATATCTGGAGGAATGAAATAAAGCAGAAATATAAGATGTAGTCTGCCAAACTCAAAGAACTAATTCAGGCACAGTTTTTTTTATAAAACGGCAAAGTACAATATTTCAAAAGCCATGGATTAAGTGCCATTGCTTTCCAGTTAACGTTGACATGACATTTACAATATTTTATAACAATGAGGTAAATGGTATCTACGTTTTTTTAATCATTGAAAATAAGGATGCATAACTCACAGCAGGGTATGTGTGGCCAACAGAGGCAGAGTGTCTACTTATATCTATATTGAGGTCTTCTTCTGTAGTCTTCAGATACACTGGATTATCAAAATTCATACTCTTCTTGTTTTTGATCTGCCAGTTCCTCCACATCAAGTAACCACCCACAGCAGCCATGGCCAACAACACTGTAGACAAAGAGCATTAAGGTGTTAGTAAGTAATAAGTAAGGAGGTATGGTGAAAAAATATTTTTGTAGTTAATATTAGGAAAGTATCAATGAAAAGGCTTGAAAATTATTGTTTCACTGGGTTTGGGCAGGATGTGCGCAAACCCTAACCTAAAAAAGAACTAGACTTTTTTTACAATATTTTTTATATCTTTCAATATTTTAGATTTTTGGAATAAGCGTTAAGCATAACATAAGACATTTATATTTACATTTAGGCATTTAGCAGACGCTTTTATCCAAAGCGACTTACATTGCTTTATCCTATACATTTTACATAGGTATTTGCTATCCCCTGGGATCGAACCCACTTTACTTTAACAGAGTCCTGAAATTATTCACAAGTGTCAGGATTTAATTGAATCATAGCAAAAAGCAGAAATGCCGTACTTACACACAGGCAGAATGGCCCAGGCAGCAGTAGATCCTTTGGCTGATGAATTTACTTCATGTATAGAAGTACTACTATTTCCTTCTACTGGTAAAAAAAATAAAGCTTCAGACATATTAATCATAATACGAGCTGACTAGGCAAAATAGTATTCAGGAAATGCTGTAAACAAAATTTGGAGTAATATACAACCCTATTACATTAACACAATCAAATGAGCAATTGAGATGACAGCAACAGCAAGAAAATGATGACAGCCATTAATGAAAGACCTGTTATTTGAAAGTAAGTGCTTTCTACTCTAAATGCAGATGTAAAGAGTAGGCAACATTAGCAGTTTTTATTCTTAAGATTTGCAAGAGGTTAGCTGGTTAACTGAGGGAGGCAAATATAGTCTTACCAGCATGACCTGGTTCAGGGGCCTCGTTTGGTTCTGGAGACACTTTAAAACAAAGGATTATCTTAGTTTTGGGAAAATGGAAATAAATCTTGTGGCGCTTACAATACATTAAATTGAAATTTATTTATTATAGTTTTATAGCTCAGTTGAATGCAACCATGTTGTTGCACGGAGATACAGGAAAACATATAAGAGCAGTACAATAACAGTAAAAATAACAAACATAAAGTGCACTCAATACCCCCCCACCAAAAAGAATAAAAAAATAAGTTTTTAACATTGATTTAAAAACTGGAGATAGTATTGTCTTGGTTACGTCTGTAACCTCAGTTCCCTGATGGATGGAACAAGACGTTGTGTCGAGAACGACAGATGGGGTTCGCCCTTAAGAACCAATCAACTCTGTCTACTATAGAAAAGGCGAATGAAATTTGGCGAATGAAATTGCATGCCGGTCTCCGGCCCCAGATGTCCTATATAAAAGGAAGCCGGCGTGCAGCATTCATTTACATCTTGCTCTGAAGAGCCTGAGAGCCTCTCATGACTGCAGCAGAATACGATGCATATTGTGGTATAAGGGGCACAACGTCTCGTTCCCTCCATCAGGGAACTGAGGTTACAGACGTAACCAAGACGTTCCCTTTCTGTCGGTCTCTCGACGTTGTGTCGAGAATGACAGATGGGGTTCCCATGGAAAACGGCATAACGCTGTATCGCGTCACAATCTATAGCAAAGCGACGGTAACAGGCCTGGGCGTGTCAGCTCGAAGCTTTCGCAAAACTGTAACCTTTCAGTGTATTGGTGGGGGGGTTCCAGAGCTTTCTTGGAGAAAGATGGGTACAGCCCTGACCGGTAACCTTTCAAGGACGTAGGCCTTAGCTCTCTACTGGCGAGAGGCCGTCCGGCTCGGGTTTACACCGAGCGCAACTTTCTTAATTAGGGATGCGCTGCAGAGGACACCTCCTACCCGGAATACAGTGGACATAGGTATGGTCTCGTCCTTGGAGGAGAACGCATGGAACGTGCGGGCTGAGTAGTTAACCGCGAGGTGGAGGTCCACCTGGGGAAGATCATGGGTTACCAGGAGTGGGAACAATCTCATGAGGATACATCAGACAGAACAGCCCACGGAGGCGTTGTTACCGTTGTCCGGTAACACTAGGTCCGGTAAGAGCTATCTGTGATAGTTCATATGGTGTCCCGGCCTAAGGGGGAAGGCTGCTCTGCCCAGCCAACCCCCAGGGGGTGCTTGCTTAGTGATGGATGGAATACCTGTTCTTAACCAGTGTTTGGGTAAGAAGAGAGGCAGATAGCACACTGACCCAACCTGCTAGAGGGTAGGAAGGTGCTTTCGCAGGCATACGCCCCGCCGGATGCCAGTCCTACATGTCGTTATGCAGGATGTGGGCTGACACAGGGTTTACGCGATGGTTGTTAAACCTTGCGAAGGTGTTGGGCGTAGCCCAACCCACAGCTCTACAGATGTCTGCTAGAGAGACCCCTCTGGCCGGTGCCCATGAGGTGGCTCTGCCCCGTGTGGAGTGAGCCCTCACTGCCAATAGGCATGGGAGATTCTGAGATCGGAATGCCGTCATAATGGCCTCCACGACCCAGTGTGCCACCCTCTGCTTGGAGACAGCCTTCCCCTTTTGCTGTCCTCCAAAACAGACCAAGAGCTGGTCAGAGCTCCTGAAGCTCTGTGTGCGTTCCAAGTAGATGCGCAGTGCGCGTACTAGACACAACACGGATGAGGTTGGGTCTTCCTCCCCAATGGGGAGCGCCTGCAAGTCCACAACTTGGTCCCGGGTCCCTGGGTCTCAAGATAACAAGAGAGTTGCCAGGGCCGAATTAAAGACAATCCGGGGACACGGAGAATGCTTGGATGTCCCCTACCCTCTTGAAGGAAGTGAGCGCCATCAGGAGGGCCGTCTTACTCGTCAGGTGAGGAAGATCGGAACCTCCGAGGGGCTCTTGGGGGGCCCAAGAGGGTTAGGGTCCCAAGAGGGTATGGAGTGGAGACGAGGCGGATTCTGCCCTCTCGGGCCCCTTAGGAACCTGGTGATCAGGTCGTGCTGCCCTAGAAACTTTCCATCAACTGAGTCGTGATGAGTGGCGATAGCGACTACATACACATTCAGTGTGGAGGGGAGATGTTTGTCTCCAGTCTCTTAAGAAGGACAGCACAATCCCGATCGAGCACCTCAGTGGATCTCCCCGTTGAGAGAGACACCAGGACGAGAAGAGGCGTCATCTAGAGGCGTATGGCCAGATAGTAGATGGGGCCCTAGCCTGGGTGATGGTCTCCACCATAGAGAGGGAGTAGCCCACGTACTTCCGCCTGTCCCGTGGTCAGCTGTGTGCAAGGGTATCCGTGCCGAGGGGGCCTCGGACAGGGAGTACCAAAGCGGGCAATGGTGCTGTTGCGGAAGGTGAACAGGTTTACCTGGGCATGCCCGAACAGCATCCAAATGAGCTGGACTGCGCGGGGGTGGAGTCGCCACTCTCCGCAAGGCGCATACTGACGAGAAAGGCACCACCAGAGGAGTCCTCGAGCAAGTCGTGTTAGCTGCCATGAGTGTAGGCCACCCTGACGATTGATGTACGCCAAAGCTGTAGTGCTGTCCTCGGACCAGCACGTGCTTGCCCTGTACGTGAGGCCGCAGGATGCTCAGTGCAAGTAGCACAGCCCACAACTCTTGGCAATTGATATGCCAGCGCAGGCGGGGTTCATCCAACACCTTGTACTGCGTGCCCGTTACACACTGCACCGCACCACTGCAGGGAAGCATCTGTCGTCACCACGACTTGCCTCGTAACCTGCCCAGAGGGACCTCAGTCCGTCGAAAGGTCATGGAAGACCAGGGGGTTATGGTGCGTCGGCAGCAGGGCGTTATCACCATGCACCTGCTCAGAACTCGACCCCTGGGGGGGGAGCTCGGATTCGTCAGAGTCGGATGCCAGCAAGTCTCCCTCCGATGCTGCGAGCGACATCTCATCCACGTCACGCATCGTTTCCGAGTGCCTGCCTGAGGATCCGGACGGTATGCCACCGCCGGTTGGGGAGCGTTCAGAAGAGCGAATCGGGCTGCGATCGGCCCGTGAGCACTTGGCTGGCGGGTTTACATTCGCAGAGGTCCCCACATCACTAACGCTGCTAACACTGGCGGGCATCGGGGCCTTATCCACCGACGTCACGGCCCGGGTAGCAACGAAATGGTGGCTGGTTTCCGTAGGAAGACAGCCACCCATGACCACAACTTCTGTATGACCATCTGCCCGCAGTGCGGGACACCCAGACACTCGACACAGCTATCGTGTCCATCCCCCTCCTCGATGAGAGTACCGCACCCAAGAGAACAGCGGGACATGCCGCGCTGGAGAATGCTCAGTCCTGAAAAGGACCTTTTAGAAAAAATCTCTAACACCTCCGGAATCGGCGAGACGCCCAGAGGAAGGTCGCTGCAGGTAGGGACAATCCGCTGCTCTACGTCGTAGATCCGGCAATGTAGAAGAAGAATTTGTTGAATTCGTAGTCATGAGCGAAGGCTCTGAAGAACAAAAGGTAAATGAATGCTGCACGCCGGCTTCCTTTTATACCGGACATCTGGGGGCGGAGACCGGCATGCAAATTAATTCGCCAAAATTCATTGGCCTTTTCTATAGTAGTCAGAGTTGATTGGTTCTCAAGGGCGAACCCCATCTGTCGTTCTTGACACAATGTCGAGAGACCGACAGAAAGGAAACTACTGTTCACAGGTAACAAATTCCGAAGTTTCAGAGCGGCAACCGAAAAAGAGCGAACCCCCTTATGTTTTAATCTAGACCTTGAAATTGTTAAGAGGAACTGATCAGAAGACCTCAAAGATCTGGTAGATGAGGGACATATCACTAAAGCATGAAGATAAGATGGTGTCAAACTGTTAAAGGATTTAAATAAAAAAGTTTATATTCTATACGGATCCAAACCAGCCAGCATTGGAAAAAAGAGAAGATTTGTGTTTACTGCTGCATTTTGAAACCCTGGCAAACGTACCCCAGCTGTTTTGCTAACTCCTATATAAGAAGTATTGCAATAATCGAGTCTCGAAATAATGAAGCCATGGATGAGTTTCTCCAAGTCGGTAAAATAAATAAAAGTCTTCACTTTATCAAAAAGTCCAAGATAGAAAAAAAACAAGATTAAACTGTGTATTTATTTGCATATAAACTTAAAGTAGTCCTTTTCGAGGATTCTACCTGTTTACCTTTAGTTAGTGTGTAATGTTGCTGTTGAAGCATAAATAATATCTGCAAAATTAGGAATCTCCCAGTTTATTTTAAAGCGACATACAGACTTTAAAAAAATTGGACTACAAATACGGGCTTATTCGAACTATAGCCCTCTACTTCCCGGGTACATGATGTCACTATTCCAATGTTTGAATAAGCTCTGCCCACAGGGGCAAGGCCTTGTTGAGCTTCCTTAGGGAAGAGGAAGAGCAGCTGGGGTAATGTTTGGTTACCATGCCAAGAGCTGCACTCTTAAGTTCACTTTCATCACAGTCTTACAGCTGGTAATAAGAATTTCACTACACACATTCCAAGATAACTAACGGTCCCCAGTTTGCCCAAATAACAGCTTCATTGACTTTTGCATCGGGTGTGAAATCTATTCTGTGTAATAAATTGATCATTTGAGCGTGCAAAGCTTTAAAACAGTTCTATGAAATGTGCTTTAAAGTCCTGCTTGCAAATGTCTTCTGGTCAATCTGCTTGTTTTATTATCCAACATGGGTCCAATATGATAATGCAGAACTAACGCTACTGTTATTACTGTTTATGTTACAAACTGGGTCAGCTTTACTAATCAGAGCGTTTCGGAAGAAGGGACTTCCGTTTTTTTGAGAAAAGAGCCGGTCGAGAAGAACACAGATGAAATATGCAAATTATCGTTTTTAAAATTTAAAACATGAACATCTATTACGAAACACCCCAAAATAATTAAAGCTTCAAAAGCAGCAAAACAACATCCCCTTTGAGATCTCTTTCAAACAATACATTTACGCATTTGGCACACGCTTTTATCCAAAGCGACTTACGCTGCATTATCCTATAAATTTGTTTCCAAGCATGTGCAATCCCCTGAGATCGAACCCACGGCCTTGGCATTGTTAGCGCCATGCTCTTACCACTGAGCTAAAGGAAAGCTATACCTTAAAACTATAAACCTAAATTCTTAACCACTTTATGGGCACTGGCAGGGGGAATTTAAGGAGGCCACATCTCTGTTTTATCATCATTTCTTTTATTTTTTGGGGCCATCCAGCTTTTAACGATATTAAGGCATTTTAAAAGCAGAGTTAAAGCATTTTTATCATTCTTTTGTAATGAACCTAAAGGGAGCATATGCAACGAATACAAAAGGGGAGAAAGAATGGATCCTTGAGCCTTGAACGTCGTGAATACACTCAGATTGTGGAGCATCTGCGGAACACTGTGGCTCTGGATGCTGACTTTGCTCAGCAGAGGATATTATGGGCAGATCTGGGACAAAAAGCGATTTTCAGGTAACCGCTGGTTTTCTGGTCTGAAGCGTGTCTCGTATACAATTAATTTTAGACATTAAATGCATTTGTGCATAAGTGTCATTTATGTGCACTTTTAAATGATCTTAAATCTTTTATGTCCGTTATGAGTTGATGCCTTTCTCCACAGCACAGTAATGGATAAGCAGGAGGATGGGGCAAGTCATAGCAAAGTGATTGACAGTGTTCAAATGCCTGTTGGAATACCAGTGGACTGGATTTACAAAGACATCTATTGGTAAGACCTGGGTACTAAGAGTATATCTGTGGCCAACTTCAATGGGACCAAGAGAAAGGTGCTGTTTGACAGTGGTCTAAAACCCATTGATGTTGCTAGCACCATGCTCTGTTCACCTAGCTACAGGAAAGCTCAAAATAACTCTAGGATAGCAGACACCCCAGCATCACCAGTTAATAAAATATTATTGTTAAACTTAAGTAAAATATTATGTACTATGCAACGGCCTTAAACCTGATTGAAAATGTTTTTTTCTCTAAAAAAGGTATGTAATTGAGTAAAAACTACTTACTATCTTCTCTTAAATCTTAGAGAGGAAAAGCAGTTTAATGATCGGTCCAAAATGGGATAGGTCTATAGGATCCAAAATAGATCTATTTAGACTGCACTAAAGCATTTTTAAAACTTTATTAAAGTCAATATACTACGAGGACTCACAATTGCATTTGGCAGTCTCCATAAGACAACTGAATAACAAAAATGCTAAGCTGTAAGAAGTCAACATTCTAAGCAGTAGACCTACAACAAATAACAATTCAGCACAGCTCCATAAGACCAAACAAGCCAGAATGTCTTTATACATAAAATGGACATGACAACACTGCAAGAGAGCACTTTGTGAAGCAGCCTTTCCAGCATAAACAAATAGTGTTTTTAGCCAAACAATTATGAGATACTGATCTTTTGACATATAAGATGCCTTGATAGAATTTATTTATTTATTACACACATCTTCAAACAATAATCAATAACGAAAGCATTGATGAAATTGTCCAAATTGCTACCTTGTACGCCTGGCCTACAAATGCTGCAATTTAGGGCTGCACAATTAATCGCAATTCACATTCAAATTGTGATTAGTTCGATGTGGCTTTCACGATTATGAAGTTGCATAGGCTGCGCTTATTTTTTATGCACAGCTAGTTCATAAAGAATGGCTCTGTGATCAGTGAGAAATGCTGCTGAACTGCAATCTGAAAACACTGTGTGTTTGAGTTGCTTAAAATGTGCATTTAAAAAAGCAACACCTGTGAAATATCATCATTATAGATATAATTTATTATCATGAAAATACATGAGGAGGCTTGAAAAAGAGTGATAAGCTGTGTCCCAATGTGGTGGCTGGGTGCTTTGAAGGCTGCATTTCAAGACCAGCTGCGTCATAGCAGCATGACTAAAGGCTGTTAAGGTTGTCACATTTCGAAGGATGCATGTAAGGCAGTCTCAAAATATGACTGCTTCCGCGGGCTGACAAGGCTACAACAAATGGATCCTTAACGGCTATCACGAGATTCATTACGCGCCTGTGATGGATGCATATTGCTAAATATAAATTTGAAACTTTAGTTAAATAAAATTATGTAATCTGCCGAAAACTTTTCCTGTCTATGGTTTTATATTATACATGATGTTGTTCATTCATATTATTAATGCATAATTTTGTTTTACATGTGAACATTTCTAAGGTTGGTTAATTTTATAATACTGTTGGGCTGTTTTCATCTAAATAAATGTATCATGTTCAGGAGCAGCAGGTGACTTAACTTGGAAATCCTGCATAAGACTAGACCATTTCGGTTCACTTCGTGGACTTCGGGGGCAGCGTGCTTTGAAGACAGAGATCTGCGACCTAAAAAGGCTGAATTGGGACACAGCTATAGAAAGATGCCAGATGCAGATAGGAAGACAGCATTTCCTGGTTAAATGTGTGGTATATCTTCTGTGGAGAATTGGAGTTTCTGCGCGTGAGTGTCATCTCGCTTTTTAGATGCAGCTGCATTTAACTATACTTTACTGACAAGCTGCACACGTGCGGTTTCTTTCAGATTAATTGCATAGCCGTATTACTATTTTAACTTTGTTTAAATTGCAATGGACTCAATCTATACTGTGCCAATAGCATATCACGCGACAACTGACGCAACACGACACACGGCTTGTCGAACCACATCCGATGTGGACACATTTTTTATTATAATTCTTTATTCTGTCTTTTGCCATTTAGCATCGCACGGTGTCCGGTGTAGAAACCGTTTAAGAAATTCTGTAATTTTCACTCAGTGTAAATAGCTTAAATTGTTTAGAAATGACTATTTTCACTAAGTGTTCATGGGATCTGATCTAAATTTACAATGGAAATGAAAAGTGCATTAAAGAAGTCTTGAACATAATTTTTAACAGCGTGACTGTTACTTACCTGGTCTGCAATGCACTCCACCCAGAGAGAGTATTTGACCTTGTGGACAAACACATGTGTATTTTGGGGAATGTTTGTTAATCTGTGGAGCTGGCAAACACATAAACGAACAGCCTCCATTCTCCATCTTCTCATTACACCAGTTTGTCCCTGTATTGAGAACACAAAGCCTTTACTCTTATAGGCAAAAAAAAAGGCAGACGAGAGAGTAACTATAGGTAACTGCGAATAATGCGAACATTTTTAAGACTGAATTAGTTAGTCTCAGTTACAGTGGAGTTACTTCTAACATTCTAGACTTATGCAAGACCCACCTGACAGCTGAATTAGCTCATGGTACACAATGATGTCCTGTGGTTCATTGAGGTTGCTGGCCAGCATAGTTATATCAGAGCCGGTGAACTTGTTTGCACCATATATGGCCTCGTTTTCACCATCTGTCCAGAATACACGATCCTATGGTAAGTGAATGTAAAGGTTAAAGGATGATCTGATACAATCAATTAATTTAAGAAGCAGTTTTGGAGATCTGTGTACCTCAAAAACTGTCATAGCTAAAGGGTGGGCAAGGTAATATGGGGATTGCAGCACTTTTCTACGATTGTCTCCATTCAGGTCAACACTACAGAGCATGTGCAGCTTGGAGTCCACCCAATATAGTCTCCCCTTGATCAGATCTATGAAGACATGAGTTTTGACTGAGGCAGAAAATTTCTTTTGTCTATAGCATTTTTACATTGTCTAAAAAAAGTAAGTAGTGCTTGCCCATAGTTTTGGGTATATCATAGTTTCTTTCGCACTTGGTTTACTCACCATGATAACCTAAAGTAATAGCACATCTCCACTCAAGCGAACAATTCATTTTTATTCACATCTAAAGCCCATAGAGAGTTACATACAGAAACTAATATGTTACAATGTAGGTGATTTCAACAAACCCCAACCATAGGCAAACACAACCTACAGAAAAAAGACAACACCTACTGTATTGATTCAATTACTTTCAGGCAAAAAAAGACCACACCAAGCTTACGGACCAAGAGTGATTCCATTGGGCCACTGAATGTCCATCTCAACTAGCACCTGTCTGTCAACTCCATTCATTCCAGACTTTTCAATCTTGGCTGGTTCACCCCAGTCGGACCAATACAGAAACCTAACATTGTAGAAAGGTTACAGTACTGATAAATTGAGAATACATAAAAACAGGCAAATATCAGCCAAAATGGTTTTATGTCCGTTCTAATCACATTACCCTGATAGAGGATCTACTGCAATAGAGGCCGGTTCTTTTAGACCACTATCAAACAGCACCTTTCTCTTGGTCCCATTGAAGTTGGCCACAGATATACTCTTAGTACCCAGGTCTGACCAATAGATGTTTTTGTAAATCCAGTCCACTGCTATTCCAACAGGCATTTGAACACTGTCAATCACTTTGCTATGACTTGCCCCATCCTCCTGCTTATCCAATACTGTGCTGTGGAGAAAGGCATCAACTCATAAGGGACATGCAAGATTTAAGATCATCTAAAAGTGCAGATAAAGGACATTTATGCACAAATGCATTTGAAGTCTAAAATTAGTTGTATACGAGACATCCTTCAGGCAAGAGAACCAGTGGTTACCTGAAAATCGCTTTTTGTCCCAGATCTGCCCAGAATATCCTCTGCCGAGCAAAGTCAGCATCCAGAGCCACAGTGTTCCGCAGATTCTCCACAATCTGAGTGTATTCACGACGTTCAAGGCCCAGTTTACGAATGTCTCTTCGATTGGTGAAAATAAGACAGGGCTCTTTACCTGAGCATGCAAAATGACCATAAAGGCTGTAATTCACAGACTAACAAACAAGTTAACCTATACAGTAATTCCTCTATATCTCACTATAGGAATTTTGATAGAACGACTATAATAATGCCTATAATTTGTGATTATTTTCATGAAATTTTATAGCACAACAAAATCAAATGCTTACAAAACAGGTAGTGTTGTAGAATGGCTTTATTAGCTTGCTATGTTGTGTTGAAACAATAATGATAGCAGCCTGGGATATTTCTTGAAACATGTTTTCTGTGGCATAGTTCTAATGCAATGGAAGCAAATGTTTAAAAAAAACATTTTACCTTTTATTAACCAAGCTAAATAACTGAGAAATTGATTTCAAGTGTGCTAAAATGAAATTCTAAATTCTCTTACCTACAGCCTTGCACACTCCAGTGGTGGGATCCATCTGATAGCCATTGTGACATTCACACTTGTAGCCGCCTTTAAGATTTATACAGATTTGACTACATATACCAGGGTTTAGACACTCATTGATATCTGCAGAAAAAAATAAAAGTAAATGTTAACAAAATAAAACCAAGATTGATATTTAGCACCTACAATCATTTTTCTAAATCATTAAACATGCGTTTTAGGTATCCATACCACCACAGGTCTTGTGATCAATAAGCTGGAGTCCCGGTGGACAGTCACACTCATAGCCAATCGTCATGTCACTGCAGATGTGTGAGCAGCCACCGTTGTTGAGGAGGCATTCGTTCATATCTAAAATAAATGACGAACACCAGTGTGATACATTTGAACATTGTCCTGGCCTCTGGATTAGAAACATGGAGCATTCTGGGAAAAAAGTGTCATTTATATTTTTGCTCAGTTGAACCTCAGACTCATGAATTAATGAAAATATTTAAGTAATATACTGTGAACTACTTCATAATCACATTTCTTTAGTTGCAGATGCTCTAGAGTCCTGTGTATTGTGACAGGAGGTGAATGTATTGCGACAGTGTATTTGTAAGGTAGCATTTTAGTAGTCTCCTAAAACACAAATCAGTGTTTGCAAGGGCCTCATTATAAGCAAGCGAGTCAGCTTTGTTCAAAGTTCATTCCATAGAGAGTCTGAGTGTATATAATACCTAGACGCCTCATTGTCCACCGATTGTATGTCAATGCCACCGCCATTGGTAGTGGCAAAAGACGACTATAGATACATAAGTGAATGGTGTATCTGCGGTTTTGTGGATAAAAAAACAAAGTTTTCATTCTCAACTATTTCAATACTTTACTATTTACGTGGACTACAGAAACGTTTTGGCTCAAGTTATTGATAGTAAGACTTTTTTAGGGTTAGACAACATTTATTGTGATACTGAATTGTTAAAACTCAAGCGTTCACTTGTCAAGCATTCATTTAGACGTAATCATTTGCTTTGTAATTGTGTACACTTGTGGCATACAGTACTTTGTATGGTTACTTCCATGAAGCACTGCATTTATAAAATAAACTCTTCATAACGTCCAGACAAATAAAGCAACACTCTCCAAGTTGTAAAGATGTTAATGAATACACCATAAAGAGAAGACAAGGACAACTACAGAGGGTTCACAACAAGGTGAACAAGCCTTAAGAATAGGATGGGTAGATTAGACTAGACTTCTAAAATAGCCGCAACAATCTTACGCAAGTAAAACATTTTTACATTATGCGTCACTATTCTTTGTTAGAGATCGCTTGATGATATTTTTATCACCTCCACAATTTTACGTTATATGAAGAGGCATCCCTCCTCCATTGGTTGGGTATAATTGCTTCAGATTTGTGCATTTTAATTCACAAAAATCCTACACATTTTGTTGTCTCCCCAAAAACATAACTCATCCACAACACATGTGTATTTTCCTATTTTCAAATAGAAAACGTGTGCATAAACTGATATTATTCTAATCTTTAAACTATATCAATGAGGGTTGAGTACACCAAACGGTTTAGTACAGTATATTTTCTGCTTATATTTTCATAAGTTTTTTCTACGCCCATGTTATTTTGTCCCCACACTTGTTTTTCCACATTCTGCGCTTGCTTTTCCAAATGTCGCAGTTCGAGTTTCATGGTAATTAGGGCGGGCTTTAGCACCACCACTGCTACACTAGTTCTAGATTGACGGCTCTTCCTCTGGCCAATCAGTCAAAGAGAGTGTTGACGTCACTCCAAACGTGACTCAGCATACGCTTGAATATGGATAACAGTCAGCTGGAAATCCCAGACAATCATAGGTAATTGAACATAATTATATTGTTACGGAAGCTGTGTCCCAACTTACATAATATGCACTATGCACTTTAACTATGCACTCAAAGATGAATTTTAGAAGGGTAGTATTGTCCCAGCTGGACCAATAAACGGTTTTATTCCAACCAGAATTATCGGTTTCCCAGAAGAGTACTAATGACATCAATCGCACGGAACAATGTGTGTAAATAAAGATCAACATGTACATTGGACATTTAATTTAGTTTTCATCTGTTTTGCCAAGAATTACAATTGTCATCATCAGACTGAAGCGTCGTCGTAAGCGAAACTGCGCCCATTGAGTGCGTGAAGACCTCAATTTTAACCCAAGCTTTTGTTCTATGAGAGGGAATCGTATTCAACTGAACATCCTTTAAATGTCCCTTGTGACTAAAATTACAACTGTTATAAACACCATGCTCAGCAAACAGCAGGTACTGTAATGCACCTATCTATAGGTTAAACACCACCTCCACAGAAAAATACCAACGACAATTTCTCTAGCCCGCCCTGGTTCGCGCAAAACAGTACTGAAGTTGCACAAGTTGCGCTGAACCAGATACAGCGAGTAGGCAACAAACATGCCGTTAAAGATTGCAAAATATTGTGGAGTCAGTGTTTGGTTGTGGAAGAACACAGTCGCTGCATAATCTTCCTTCAGATTCCGACATTAGAAATGTGTAACCAGTATTTCACTATTAGCATATTAGGATGCAAGGTAATGGAATGCGTGGTTGAAATTTATTTTGAATGAGGTTCCAGCTCACGTGGGAAACATTACCCCGGATTCCTTTGTGAACAAGGCAGAGGTCGATGATGGAATTGCGGAGAGACTTAAATTTAAAAGCAGTGCTGTGCTGTGCTGTGCCGTCAATATTGGATCCGATAGGAATCACAGGCTTCATTTATCGCATGCGAATGCGCTTCAAGAAATACAGATGTGGTCCCCAATGTCACGGATTTTCAAAGAATGTAAGGACTCAGATGCGAGAGTGAAGGGAGAACAGTGTTTATTCCAAAGATCATTCAAAAACAACTCGAGGTGAAACAAAAAACACTGAATGTTCGGAACAAGGTAGGTCTTCTTGCTAGGCAACACGTGCCGATCCTAGAGGGCTGAGAGAATCAAACCGAACGGGAGAAAAAGGTCCAAACCGGTTATCTCTCAAAGAAGCCTCCCTGTCGAGATAAGCAGTGAACCAATCCTTGAAAAATTGTTGACAAAGGGAAGAGAGAAACAATACATCGCCACACCGAGTAAAGGAAGGTAGGGGTTTAACAAGAGGTGAAGTAATGAGGGGCAGGTGTGGGTGAAAACAATTAACGATGTGAGTAGCTGAATGCGGGACCAGACGGGGGAAAGTCAAAAGAAAAACAAAACCAAAAGATAACATAGAATCCCAAACTACAACCAGGGCCTGACAGAACCCCTTCCCCTAAGATGCCCCATGGCATCCAAAGCTATTAATGAAAGTGGAGAAAACGAAAAATAAGGGAGCGGTTCAGTATGTCCCGAGCGGGGACCCAGCATCTCTCCTCCGGACCATAGCCCTCCCAGTCTACCAGGTATTGATGGCCCTTCCCCGACGCCTTACATCGAGGAGTCGACGTACCATGTAGGCTGGGGACCCCTCGATGAGTCTAGGGGGCGGAGAGACAGAGGTCAAGGGCTAAAGGGGGGAGTGTTTGACAGGTTTGACCTTAGCCACATGAAAAACGGTGTGAACTCTCCCGAGAGTTAGGGGAAGTTTAAGGCGGACGGTTACTGGGTTGATGATCTTAGTGATCCAAGTACCGATAAACTTGGACCCCAGCTTACGTGCGGAGAGTTTGAGGGGTAGGTCTGAGGTGGACAACCAGACCCTCTGACCACAGACGTAAGGAAGGGCCTTGGAACGATGACGGTTGGCAGATGCTTGGTTGCGTTTACGTGTGAGAATAAGGGCTCGTCTGGCAATTTTCCAGACACGGAGACACCTCTTAACGAACGTGTGAGCCGAGGGGATGGAGGCATCAGCCTCTTGAGAGGAAAATAGTGGGGGCTGATAACCTAGGCAGCACTGGAAGGGTAAGAGACCCGTAGACGACACTGGGAGGGAGTTGTGGGCATACTCGACCATGGCCAATTTGGAACTCCAAGACAACGGCTCTGACGAAGCGACGCAATGCAGGTCCCTCTCGAGGTCTGAGGTCTTAGCTCGGTCGGACTGCCCGTTAGTCTGCGGATGGTACCCGGAGGATAAACTGGCAGTGACCCCCAGGAGTCGACAGAACTCAGTCCAAAACTTGGAGATGATCAATCCTTGAAACATTGTTGAACAAATAAGAAACCCAACCGTAATCCACAAAGGGAAACAATACATCACCACACCGAGTGAAGGAAGGTAGGGGTTTAAATAAGAGGTGAAGTTATGAGGGGCAGGTATGGGTGTAAACAATTAACGAGGTGAGTAGCTGAATGCGGGACCAGACGGGGGAAAGTAAAAACAAAAACAAAACCAAGATAACATAGAATCCCAATCTACAACCAGGGCCTGACACCCAGATAATACTAATCATGTGCGAAAAGGGCAAATATGTTACCTAACATCACATCTCCAACCAAATTTACTGAATGATCCAACTAAGTTTACTACGCAAACTGCTATCCAATCATAGCAGTGGGTGTTAACTTCCAAGTCTTCATAGCGTAATGCTCATTCAAACCGATCGCTGCTCAAGCCGGCCTTAAAACCCGGGTAAAAAATAGCCTATAACTTATTGATTTTAATGTTTTTGAATATAAAAAGCCACGCAAACGTCAGAAGAAGACCTCATACAAAAATATAAAACAATAAAAAAGCCCAATTCAACACACCTTTTAAAGCGCACTTCTTTTTTGAGAACTTTCAATGTGAATGCACTATTCACACCATTTATACTACAAAACGGAATAGAATATTGCATTAGTGCTTGATTTTGGACGCACCTTGAGTGTCAGATAAACTTCATGTCTGTTATGAGTATTCTCTGCCAGGTCTATCAAGTAATTTGTTGTCCGATTCTACAAAATAACTGTTGAATTAACAAATATGTGTCATTTTAGCTGGGTTTTGTCAGCGGTGCCATAGTTTACAGTTACTCTATGAAGTTATTTAAGATTCATGGTTCTGTCTTACGAAAAAAAAGACTGAATTGGTGTGAATGGGTGATATTGCTAGCTCATGAGAATGATCATGCCATACGTATCTTAACTCATTTAGACGAGCACATCATGTAGCGTCTTTTCTCATTGTAGTGGATTAAATCAGTATTTAGTGCTAATTGAATGCATTGTTACTGGGGAACAGACATGTTTTGTGAGTTTTTAATTACATCAAACACTTGTGTGTGCATTGGAAACGGTTTAAACATTTAAAACAGTTTGTTTTAATAGACAAAAGGCGTAAAAAAGACGGACATTGTATAAAGAAGAATCTCACTCAAATCAGCTTTGAACCAGATGAACATGTTATGATTAAAAATGCGCAGAACGATTCATGGACATTGTATACAGCAGAATCTTATGGCTCTGCTCAGGACAACTATTAAGCAAATCTCACAATTCAAAGATATTTACTTAGGGTTCAATTTTGTGCTGCAGCCTGTTGAAAGACATACTTGAAGCTAAAAGCATCAGACTATGATTGATGTCAATTGTTTTTGTCTAATTTAACACCCTTATAATGGTGATAATGCTTAGCACACAGATAATAAATGCAGTATTCAAGAAAGTTTTGTATACTCAATTTTTACTTAAATAATTCTTGTAGTAAGTGATGTATGGATTAACACCTTTTGCCTGAAAATAAAATAAAAGCAGTCACTTTCAGAAGGCTTTATTTAAATAACAAGGCCAAAACCATACAGTAGTGGAAAACAAGAGTGACAAATAATAATAATGGAAAATAAAATGGAAAATATACTTGTTGATGATATCTCTTAAATCAAAAGTAAAACCCCAAAATGCTAAATAAAATGAAAAATAAATAAATACAATGCAAATATAATAGTCCTTTAGAGAGTGAGGCGAGATGCCAGAGTTTCTACTTATGCTGCCTCTACTTTGAGTAGAAAAATGCAAACTTCACAACAGGAACGTAATGAGAGACTGGTTTAATAGAGTTTGTTAATACAATATACTTAAAATAGTATTTCGTCTGCTAGAGAATTGTCTTTTGTGGTGTTTTTACTTAAGAGCTTGTTTTTCCTGAAATGTAAAGATTACATTAAATGAAATTCACTGATTCACCTCATTGTTAAAACACAAGCAGAAAGATCTTCTGTGTAAATCGTTCGTAAAGTCGTTTTGACGTAAATGTTTGTTGGTATGAAAGAAACGTACACCTGCTCCATACCACGTGTAGATATTGCGTGAAACCGCACGTAACGTTCTGTATACTTTTAGACAAACTGATGACACTGTGTTTTGATGCACTATGTATCAATGATATTTCATGAGTTCGTTGGCCCTGTCGTTTATAATTTTTACGTTGTGTTAAACGTAGACTTGTCACTTTCCTTATTTACACAGCCGTCCAATCACAGTAGAGAAGAGGCAAGACAAACACTACATTTACCAACCATCATACACAAAAATGGAGAAGTTAATATTAATGGTTAGTCCATTAGTATTAAGTAAAAGTCTGTATATTATTTATTAGTAAAAATTAGGCTAACCGTTTTTGGTACTAACACATCTCCGGAATAACGCGAAGTGCCTCCAAAGCATTCACAGGCACAACGGGCTGGTCGTTTTCAGAAGAGCACCAGATATTATTATTTTTGCTTTTTTAAACGCTTTGGTGGACACAGTTCAATTAATGAATTGATCCAATATAATGTATCCAAACCAGAGAATGAAGTCCGGAGGATTCCAACATTCCTAGATACGTAATTAGCGCAGCAGTAATTCATAGGCGGGGATTATGTCAATTCTGAATGAGCGTGCCCTGTTTTCTAGTGATTGGAATTAATTTACACACACACATTTTACTAACAAATCTGATGTTTACACAGCATTTATGAGTCCGGAGGACAGTTTTCAGTATTTTCTGTAAATTACTCTAAATTTACACATATATTTACTAATGTTTCATAAATGAGGCTCACCAGATGCTAAAATGTGTTTTTTGACCAACTTAAGTTGATGGCCATGCACTTGAATTAAATGCAGCTTCTCGTTGCTGTTCTGATGAGGTAAGTCATATCTTTGATAGCCTGTGAGTTAGCCAAATTTAATGTAGTATACAATGCAAATCCCACCTCTACGTTTCTTAAAGGACACATTTGAACCTATTCATTTTTATAGTACAAATCACTGATAATTTGTATTAGTAACTTCCTCTTTATCAAAGCCGTGCAACTCTCTCTTGCACTCATTTCAGGTGAGGATGTAGTCAGCATCGGCTGGAAAAAATGCAAAATGCAAGTCGGTAGAAATATAGAAATACTTTTCATTTTCAGCTTTCTGGTAGATGGCAGCAGATTTTTATCCAGAATGTCCCGGTACATTTCTCGATTCATCCTGCCTTCAATAATATGAAGTCTGCCAGTACCCCTTGCTGAAAAGCAGCCCAAAACCACGATGCTTCCACCCCCAAACTTAACTGTTGGTATGGTGTTCTTGGGGTTGTGGGTAGTGCCATTTCTTCTCCAAACATGGTATGTAGAATGACTGCCAAAAAGTTCAATTTTGCTTTCATCTGACCATAAAATAGTCTCCCAATAATCCACAGGCTTCTCCAAATGCTGTTTCACAAACTTTAACCGAGCCTCAACATGCTTTTTGTTCAGCAATGGAGTCTTGGGTGGTGAGCGTGCATGGATGCCATTGCGGTTCAGTGTATTGCTTATAGTTTTCTTTGAAACAACAGTACCTGCTGATGCAAGGTCTTCCTGAAGTTGTGCCCGAGTGGTTCTTTACTCTTGGAGAACTCTCCTGATTATTCTTTGGACTCCTCGGAAAGGGATCTTACGTGGAGCACCTGATCATGGCCGGTTTATGGTGAACTGATGCTCTTTCCATTTCCGGATAATGGCACCCAGAGTGCTCACAGGAACATAAAGCATTCTGGAAATGCACCTATAACCATTCCCATCAAAGTGCTTTTCAACGATAAGATTACGAAGATCTACAGTGAGTTCTTTGCTTTTACCCATCATGAAGTCTTTCTTTTGTGCCTCCTAGGTAATGAGAAGCATTTATAGGCCATCAATTAGGACTAAAGCAGCTGATATCAATTAGTTCTGAAAGGGGGCAGGGTTTCTCTCTCAATACTGACAGATTTCAGTTGATCTCCTGGCTTTCTATGCCATTTTGCACCTTGTTACCTTCATGTGTTCACTACTTATTCCCTGTGTCATTTCACTATTATGACGGAATTTGTATACTTAAATGTTCTGGTTTCTTTGTATGAATTCAATATTTGGCTTGATGTCAATAGCCCCCTTAGAAATCCCCTAACTGATAAAAAGGCTGATGTGTCAAATACTTATTTTTCTTGTGTATGTTAATTTAACAGATTATATGGTCGGATCGGACAACAAATTACTTACTAGACTAATTACTAATTAATTACTAGACTAATTACTAATTAATTACTAGACTAATTACTAATTAATTACTAGACCTGGCAGAGAATACTCCTAACAGACATGTGTAAAAAAAATTTAAATACAAAATATAATTATATCAAATTACCAGTGATTGTCCGGGATTTGCAGCTCACAGTTATTCATTTTCAAGTGTATGCCGGAAGTCGCGTTTGGAGTGGCGTCAACACCCTCTTGGACTGATTGGCTAGAGGGGGGGCTGTGAACTAGTGGCCCAATGATAACGCTAAAGCTTACCCTAATTACCATGAAACTCGAACTGAGGCATTTGAAAAAGAAAGGCAGACTAAAGGAAAACAAGCAAGAAAAAATATGGTATGCATAGAAAAAATAAGCAGAAAATATCAGAGAACAGATCGTAAAACAACCAAGGAAAACATCATTTTTTGTGCTATTTGGACATCTTTTTCTTTAAGTATTAATTTTGTGCAATATAATTTAAAATCTGTTTAAAGTTCTGACAAGCAATTTTAATTTTTTAATATTTTTTTAAATATGGCCGCACTACGTTTGCCGTGAAATTGATCCCATATAAACTAACTGTATAACAGATCCTCTCTGGGTACCCTCATACTCGCAAGGCTCAAGTACTTTTTTGTGTTCTGCTCAGTTTCACATATAGTAGAGCTTGCAGGGAAACATCCTGAGAATCACACTTAATGAGATAGTTCACCCAAGAAACTAAATTTTCCCATGTTTTACTCAACCACAAAGTGCATCCATCGATTAAAGAACTGCTCGACACGGCACCGAGGTCTTAACAAAGGTCTTCAATTATCCCTCCACCGTGAACGACATTATGTACAAAAACCTTATAATCAGTGATCGAATGACAATATCAGTAAAACATTTGTACTTACTGCACTCTTTGATGGGTTCATCGCTCCAGTCAGGGCAGTCACGGGCCTTATTGCACACTTTACTCATCTCAATGCATTCCCCACTGCGACACTTAAATGTGTCAGGGCCGCTACACTGAGTTACTGAACCAATAAACAAAGAGTACATGAGTTACTGCCCATAAAAAGTGAACCACTTTGCAATGACATTAACTTAATTATTTTACACAAACTCAACTTTATTTATATAGCGCTTTTTAGAATTTTCATTGTTACAAAGCAAACTAACAATGAAAAATATTTCTACAGCCTTTCTTATTCATAGTTATTTCTTAATGTTAGTCTTAGCATATATTAACATTATTAAAATCAGTTAAAGCAATTAACTAAGCTGTACAATAAACAATTGTATTGCTTATTAGATTTTTATTACGATTAAATTAATTAATATGTTGCAATAATTGTGTTGCTACTTGCTTGCTAACACATTAACCAATGTTATCATTCGGCGCGCTAGAATATTTGATTCTGATCAATAACATACCAGTCATTAAGGTTTGTTTTAGTTACAAATGGGCTAATAAAAACATTCTCTCATAATTTACTCGCCGTGTAATATTTTTTTGTCGGGGTCCGATAACAACTGGCTGGCTGTACAGTCTCCCTTACTAAATCAATGAAGCCCTATTGTAAAGTGCTACCTACGGCTGTCACGATTATTACTTAATCATCTTATTACAATTGTTTGACCTCATCTTGATGGTTTCAGATCATTGCAATCATTGCACATATCTATAGAAATCACAAGGCGGAGCTGCAGTAACTGCATATTGCACATTTTGGTGTTTATATTGTAACTAATGTATGATAATACTGGTAAAATGTACCAACAGTCACTTAATTTTTTTAAAGCATGTACCATAAACAATCTGTAGCACAATTTAATATTATTTAAGCTAATCTCAATGTGTAGACCAGCCTACCAAAATTTTATTAACAAAGAAGTAACATTTTGTTGTAGTCTTGCAACTGAGAAAAAACGGACTAAAAGCTTTTCTATGACTATTAGCATTTTAATTATGGATTAAATTTACTCCTGATTAAACTTGTTTTGCATGATTTGGGCAGGTGTATTATTGACATGTATTATAGACCTTAAATATATGATGACCCCATTTTTTTTCCTGAACTTTCTTATATTCTGAACAATATGGTTGTTTCAAAGCCGAATCAAAAATGTCATATTTCAAATAAAATCTAAAAGCCCTAAAACAGACGATTAATTAAATTGATTTATTACACAATTAATAGTCAGCCAAATTTCATAAACGTGACAGCGCTAATGTTACCAAAAAAATAAAGAGAAAGTTCACACAAAAATTAAAATTCTGTATCACAGTCTTGTCATTTTAACCCAGTATGACTTTCTTTCACAGAACAATTTTTTGAAGAAAAAGATTGTTAACTCTCTGGCACCCATTTACTTTCATCGGTTTTGTGTCTATATAATAGAATTGAATGGGCTGCATTGCTGTTCGGTTACAAACTTTCTTTAAAATAGCTTATTTGGTGTTTTGAAGGATATAGTCATACAGCTTTGAAATGACATGGGAGTGAGTAAATGATGACAGAATTTTCATTTTTTGGGTGGACTATACCTTTAAAATACATTCTGAGTAAAGAAAATATCTGATTTTGAGCATAATCAAATAATTGTGCAAAAAACATATGGTTGAACTATATCTGGCCCAACTCCTCACCATTACCCTAATGCGGAAAATGAATTTAAAACAGAAAATATGCTTTCCAGTTCTACAAACTCACCATTTTTGCAGTTTACTTCATCTGTGAAATCTCCACAATCTCTAAACCCATTGCACTGCCGGCTGGCATGGATACAGCTTCCATCCTCGCACTTGAATTGGTCAGGCCGGCAGGTACGGACAGCTGTGTAGGGAAGAAACAAAGATCCCACAGGAAGAAGTAAGGAGCAGTGCCTGGTTGTATAAAAATCCTTAAATCGATACTCCACCCAAAAATGAATTCAAAAATCCTAACTGTGCCTGAGCTTTTTTACTATGTATTCTGCAATGGAGAAGTGGTTGCTATAGTTACGCTATAAAACACACCTACTGTTAAATTGATTTAGGTTAAGGATATTAAAAGCTAAAAACACCCTCTAAATACACTATTACCCATCAAACCGATATTTTTCCAATAATCAAATATAATTAGATTCCAAGTGAGTATTTCTATGTTGGACAATGTGTGTTGTTACTTCATCCTCTTTAAAATAACATTATATCAGTCATCGCGTTTGAGACTTTGGTCCCTTCATAACTTGGTGTCGTTAATTAGGAAATCAATTTTAACTTGAGTTCTTGTTATATACGATTGACAACTATAGTTATATAATGCTGTCGAAGATAGCAATATATTGTGCAGCGCCTGGTTGAGGAAGACCACAGTCGCTGCATAACCGTCCTTTGGATTCTGATTAGGAATGCGTGGATGAAGTTTATTTTTAAAGAAGTTCCACCTCACTTGGTTAAAACATTGTGCATTTGTCCACTTCATTTCACTGCGAATTCCTTGGTGAACAAGGCACAGGTCAACGCTGGATTTGCAGAGAGACCGGGAGTTAAAAGTCATGCAGCGCTGTCAATATTGGAACCAACAGGAATGGCGCAGCAATTGCATGTGAGTAAAACATATTTGTACAATGCATCATTTGTACTAGCATTTAATGCATTTTTTTTGTGTCTTTATTATTTCTGTTCAACAGTAATTTATTAATTTGCACCTGTTCACCACTTAACTCTATGTATGTCTAACAACACAACTCTTTTTTGTGAATTGTTTGGGACACACCAAACTCCATATCCTCAAAAATATTGAATAGAGTATTGTAAAATCTTTCCCATCTGACATCAGTGTACTCACAGCAGTTTTTCTCGTCACTGCTATCCTTGCAGTCTGAATCACCATCACAGCGCCACTTCTTATGAATGCATTCCCCAGAACCACACTGCATTTCACTGGACGAACATTTTGCCGGTGGCGTTGGGTTGCGGCCACAACGTTCAGGGGACTCATCTGATTGGTCTTGGCAGTCTACATCATCATCGCATAACCAACTCCTAGGAATGCATGTGATGTTCCCACAGGGAACCTCACTGGGACCACATGAGGATGGAGCGCAGTCCTGCTCATCACTGCCATCCCCACAGTCATCCTCACCATTGCAGACAAAATTAGGAGACACGCAGCGACTGCTGGCACAGGTGAACTCCAGAGGTGAACATGTAATGTTTCCTGACAAAATGCCACGAAACAATGTGTGATGAGACTGTTAGAAGAGCAAAAATATGCAAGTAATGGAGGCAAGTATTCCCCCCAAGAAATATTATTTCTTCTCTTCCAGAAAAAAACTGTTCTGGAAAGCCCTAAAAAGTCTAGATTTCCCAAAGAGCATACTGATCAGATGTTTTTTCACTCAAGTTAACAAGATCCCCCAAAAAGGCATAAGCACTACTATCAGAAAATATACAAAGGGAAAGCTAACGGTACTGTCATAGAAAAAAAAGCTACTCGTGACTTTTCCTTCATACGGATTTCTCTGAATGACTAATGTGCCAATATTGCCTTAACAACAAGCCGCAAGAAGTGAGGCAAGCAACCCCTAACAGTAACAGTTTGGCTGTGACAGTTTGGCTCAGCAAATGATGTGCCTGGTGACTCACCACAATTCACCTCATCTTCCCCATTGTCGCAATCTTTCTCACCATCACACTTCCAGAAGACCGGAATACACTGTGTGGAGCCAACACCACAGCTGAACTCATTCACTCGGCAAGTTCTCATGTCTAGATAAAAAAGAACCACACATGAACATTTGACCTAATTCACATATACAGTGAGGAAAATAAGTATTTGAACACACTGCTATTTTGCATGATCTCCCACTTAGAAATCATGGAGGGGTCTGAAATTGTCATCGTAGGTGCATGTCCACTGTGAGAGACATAATCTAAAAAAAAATCAAGAAATCACAATGTATGATTTTTTTTATAACTATTTATTTGTATGATACAGCTGCAAATAAGTATTCGAACACCTGAGAAAATCAATGTTAATATTTGGTACAGTAGCCTTTGTTTGCAATTACAGAGGTCAAACGTTTCCTGTAGTTTTTCACCAGGTTTGCACACACTGCAGGAGGGATTTTGGCCCACTCCTCCACACAGATCTTCTCTAGATCAGTCAGGTTTCTAGCCTGTCGCTGAGAAACACGGAGTTTGAGCTCCCTCCAAAGATTCTCTATTGGGTTTAGGTCTGGAGACTGGCTAGGCCACGGCAGAACCTTAATATGCTTCTTACAGAGCCACTCCTTGGTTATCCTGGCTGTGTGCTTCGGGTCATTGTCATGTTGGAAGACCCAGCCTCGACCCATCTTCAATGCTCTAACTGAGGGAAGGAGGTTGTTCCCCAAAATCTCACAATACATGGCCCCGGTCATCCTCTCCTTAATACAGTGCAGTCGCCCTGTCCCATGTGCAGAAAAACACCCCCAAAGCATGATGCTACCACCCCCATGCTTCACAGTAGGGATGGTGTTCTTGGGATGGTACTCATCATTCTTCTTCCTCCAAACACGTTTAGTGGAATTATGACCAAAAAGTTCTATTTTGGTCTCATCTGACCACATGACTTTCTCCCATGACTGCTCTGGATCATCCAAATGGTCATTGGCAAACTTAAGACGGGCCTGGACATGTGCTGGTTTAAGCAGGGGAACCTTCAGTGCCATGCATGATTTCAATCCATGACGTCTTAGTGTATTACCAACAGTAACCTTGGAAACGGTGGTCCCAGCTCTTTTCAGGTCATTGACCAGCTCCTCCCTTGTAGTTCTGGGCTGATTTCTCACCTTTCTTAGGATCATTGAGACCCCACTAGATGAGATCTTGCATGGAGCCCCAGTCCGAGGGAGATTGACAGTCATGTTAAGCTTCTTCCATTTTCTAATGATTGCTCCAAAAGTGGACCTTTTTTCACCAAGCTGCTTGGCAATTTCCCCGTAGCCCTTTCCAGCCTTGTGGAGGTGTACAATTTTGTCTCTAGTGTGTTTGGACAGCTCTTTGGTCTTGGCCATGTTAGTAGTTGGATTCTTACTGATTGTATGGGGTGGACAGGGGTCTTTATGCAGCTAACGACCTCAAACAGATGCATCTAATTTAGGATAATAAATGGAGTGGAGGTGGACATTTTAAAGGCAGACTAACAGGTCTTTGAGGGTCAGAATTCTAGCTGATAGACAGGTGTTCAAATACTTATTTGCAGCTGTATCATACAAATAAATAGTGAAAAAATCATACATTGTGATTTCTGGATTTTTTTTAGATTATGTCTCTCACAGTGGACATGCACCTACGATGACAATTTCAGACCCCTCCATGATTTCTAAGTGGGAGAACATGCAAAATAGCAGGGTGTTCAAATACTTATTTTCCTCACTGTAATTTCAGACCTAAACTCGATTCAGTTTAGCAAGCAAACAGAAATGGCTTTAGCCAATCCCATTAAGTTGGATTTTTGCTTAAACTGCAGCAAATATTTACTAGTTCGGCATCAAGATTATTTATTGTGTTTCAAAGAATAGCTTTCATGTTTGGTGAGAAGGAGGGATCAGTGATAGATTGATGACTGATCCATTCAAGTACTTGCAGGGCGTAGTGATAAAGAAAGAGTGCACTGCTGCATGTTGCATGGGTTTACAACCTCACATAGAAACAACCTTTAGACCGATTTGAACAATTAAGTTGAATGCCTTTTGGCAATGCTCCAAAGACCAGCAACAGTTCATAGGGCAGATGGCTAATATACACAATGGAAAAAACAAATTCCAAAGCAGGAGAAATGGTTCAATAGTTATATTGCATAATCTGTGCAATACCTTTAACATTTTACACTGCAAGCATTACATGCAAATATGTAACTGCAACTGCCAGTGTTGTCAACCCAGTTCTAGTCAACATCATCACAATATTTATTTATGAGCTAACTGTTGAAAAGGTTTGAATCTAAGCCCTTATTGTTTAATCAGATGTTTAAGTGTAATGTTTTTTTTTGCAAAGAGTCCATAGTCACAAAAGCAAAACAAAAAGAACAGCTGAACAAATATTACTGCTTCAGTCTCAAAGCTACGAAAATCAAACTTACGGCACATCTCAATGCTTTCATCTGAGCCATCCTCACAGTCCGGTTCACCATCGCACTGCCATCTCTTAGGTACACACTGACCACTGTGACAGACAAAGTCCACTTCATCGCAGGTCTTCCTTACTGGTAAAGATAAAATAAAACTATTACAATACCACTTGAGCAGAGGCTCAAGAGTAAGAGCACAATACATGAGATCAAACACATTAATGTGTGCTTGAAATGTAGTCCAATGAAGACTCGGTCAGGGCTAGTCAAATCCATCCTGGAGGGCCACTGATCTGCATAGTTTAGTTCCAACCCAAATCCATCATACCTGGTCATAATTCGCAAGTAATCCTGAAACTTTGAATAGCTTGGTCAAATGAATGTGATTAGGGTTGGAACTAAACTCTGCAGGTCTCCCCAGTATGCGCCGAGTTGACTAGCCCTGCCCTAGGTGTACAAGCATGCATTTTGAAGGGGAATGAATGCTGTTTGGAAATTCTAAATTCTTAGACGTTGGCATGAAGCAAACAGTGAAATGCTGTGGCAGTTTTTAATTAATTCATTTATTTGCTTTATTCAAAAATAAAGCAAGAACAAAAATATTGTGAATTTAATTACAAATGAATGGGATAGTTGTACGTAGATTTTGGATTTCTGATCAGCGAGTGTGGGCAGGCTTATTTCCAGTCGTATAAAACTGTATGGGAAAAGTAGGTTTTTCCATTGGCAAATATTAATGTTTTTTTAGATTTTGCCATCCTTACCATCATTTTAGTCACATATGCTGCCTAAATTTAACCTGTGTGACCTCAAATATATTTTTGGAGCATTTGGGAAAGTGCATGTTTATTGTTGTCCGACCTGGTATTTTTGTGGAGTCACCACCGCGGATGGTGCAAATTTATTTATACTTGTTTTTAAAGTGTTTCCATCAGAAGTGCCAGGCTAGCGAGAGAGGGAACTGTGCAGGGGTCAGGGAAGGTGCACTTCCCGACTTCAAGAGGAGCTCTACTCCCAGACCGACCCTCATTCCCATGCCGGATCGACATCTGGTTCAAGCTCCCCTAGTAGCCGGAGCTGTGCGAGCAGTTTCCCGCAAGCGCTCTGCTCTCTGTCTATAAATGGTGAAACTTGGCCAACTTGTAGTGGTGGTACTCATTAGTTATGTGACCAAGTATGGGGTCTCGAGCACTCACTTTTTAGCACCATCAGCTGTTCAAATATGCACTTTCAAACGGCTCTAACTTTTGAATTCACTGATGTAAAAAAATTACACTCAGCACATTCAATGCACATGTCACACTCATCGCGTTCTATGCATTACACTTAAACTCAGTCCGTTACAGTAGCAACCATCTCGAAAAGTTTCTCATAACTTGAAATGTTTGTCAGATAAAACCAAGATCACCATGTCTTCGGATTCCTTGTGTCATGCCGGACCAAATTTATACCGGCACCAAGTTTCAGTCCCAAACATACCCTTCAAATTTAAGAAATATGACGCTTTTTTATATAATTGCTTATAACTCTTGAATGCTTTGTCTGGAATTTGTTTTCTGATGATCTTTATTTATCCTGGTCTTTGCAGATTAAATTGATGCCTCGTTTAATATTTTCGATCATTTGGTTCCAAAACTAATTGTAAATCATGGGAAAAACTTTTTTGTCGCCGCTCATTTGACAAATGTGGTCGATTTCTTTCAAGTTCCGCTTGTGTGATCAAGCCCCTTAGAAACGGAAATACTGATTTTAGATTTTTTAATTCCTCAGGTGTAAGAGGTCATCTGTTCGAAGCCCAAGAGGCATATGTGTCCCTTGTTTATATAATGTGTACGCTGTGATAACATTTGAGGCTGTTCATTAAATCTTTCCC
Organism: Triplophysa tibetana; assembly: GCA_008369825.1. NCBI lineage: Eukaryota > Metazoa > Chordata > Actinopteri > Cypriniformes > Nemacheilidae > Triplophysa > Triplophysa tibetana. The sequence goes on along the minus strand of CM017915.1, from coordinate 2,678,908 downwards.
CGTAAGCCTTTTTAAAAAAAAGTTGCCAGTCTACACCAATTTTTTTTACATTTTCACCAAATTTTAATGGCTCACAGTACATTTTCTGTTAAGAATATATGGACAAACAATATGTCCAATGAAATAACAGAGTCTCTGCTTTTAAACAAAAGAAACCGTATTCTTTTATCTTTGTATGATCTTTTTTTATCACTCCTTAGATGTAGGTAGGTTTCTTCGAAATGCATCACTTTGATTAAACAGCGGAGATAATTAATGTTTTTTGTCAAAGATTCCGCACAGATTACACTCAGAACAATCATTAAAAACCGATAAGAAACATGTTCTAAGTTCTGGGACTCTGTACTTTTTCCCAAAGGTGTGTAACAGCACCACCTGCTGTACAACAGTACAAACACTGATTGCCGTTATAACTCGTCTTTGGCAGGGAACCATTTTTTTTATTACGAGTAACTGCGGTGAAGGAGTTAAACATATCTGTTTTTCATATACATATTGTTCTTGTGGCTGTGCACGATCCTAGCTGCAACTTTGGTTAATGTTACATATCGCTTCTTACACCTCTATCAACTTTGCTCAGCAGCTCTGTTGTGGGATGATGGCTCAGTGTCGAGACTCGCTAAGTCAATAGCGTGGAGGCTTGGGGGTAAACGGTTTAATAAAGCTGTGTGTGTTTTCCGTGCCTGTGTGGACATGCTTTGTTTTGAGTTATCAACCAGTGTTTTTCACGTATGTGCAGTTTGTGTTTTTTTCCCTTTTGATGCATTGCGCTGGTGACTTATGGGCATGGCCCTGTATCGCTGCTTACAGCTATATTTTTCATTTAATTTGTTAGATCATTTTAATTTTAGAGGTATATGAAAGAAAAACATGGCAAATGGACAACATTCACTTAAGGTACGTAATTCAATTCTCATTTCTTGTACATATGTCCTCCTTATGATATATAGATATATATCATAAAAGTTGAATCACAAGGTTTTACCAGGAAAAAGAAATCATTCTGGAATTACACTAGTTTGTGGGTGTGGCTTTTCTGTTATTAACAGAGATGACACACCCACATCAGAAAAATGCTGAAAATTGTGCTGCAGAGATTTAATTATTGCATGGCCAATTAACTTTATAAGAGTTAAAAATTACTGTTTAAATCTCTATACAGAAACACACTTCTACCAAAAACAACTCACCGCAGGAGGTCTCATCACTGCCATCTGAGCAGTCCTGGTCACCATCACACTTCCACACAGACGGAATACACCTACCGTTCCCACACTGAAACTGAGACTGCTCACATTCTGTTATGGAAGCTGTGAAGCACAGTAAAAAGACATGGTTTCAAGGCTTGGCAGTCAGTCTTGAAATGGCTCAATGATCTACAAATTGTCAAAATGACCACAATTTAACTTTCCCAATACTTCTGTTGAACGTTTACCTGTTGTAAGATTTAACCAAATAATGCTTTGAAAGCACTTCTTACCCAATAAATTGGTCTCATTCATGAAACACTCGCATGACAGACTGATGACAAAAAAACGAAAGTAAGGAGTTTGATTAATAGCCGATTACTTAATCAAGCGTTCACATGCCGCCAATCTCATTGTACGAATGATCGTACCTTGATAAATGTGGCAGCTGAAATCGGTTGTTATTTACATTTACTGTACACCCCTATAAATTCATGGCTTAGACACCTCGCACAAAGATTTTTTGACATGGAGAAACGTAATTCGGTCAAAATGAGGAACTTTTCAGATTTAGAAATAAAGTTTAGCCTTGAAAGGGGAATCAAAGGATTTAAAAATACAGTTTGGAAAGAGATCGCTGCGGTCAATAGTTGGTGTAGTGAACCGAACTCCAGCTGAGGTTTTATTTTTTATTGGATGTTTATGTTTTAAATATCTTATATTTTTATTATAAGAGTTTCACTATGATTTTTACACTGGAATTATTGTTATTGCTTTAAATTACTTTGGTTCTAAAATGCATTTAAAATTAAACAAAATTAATCTGACTTCGGTGTTGAAAAACTTTGTTTAAATTACATTAATGTATTAATGAAAAAACGAATGTAGATATAAATTACTGAACCTTATTTTGGCGGAATTATAGAAGAATGTTTGTATGTTAATGTTACAACGGTTTTGTGAAGAAAAATTGGTCTGTGGTAGAGGAGACCGATGCATGTTTCCAGGCAGGATAAATGTTTAAAATCTAATGCAGCTAATCTTGCATTTCAGGCTGCTTAATTAAAGCACACACAGTTTTATGATTGCTTCATTTATTTTTTCTCTTTCAGATCTGTAAGAGGCAGGACCAGCTTCAACCCCCACATACCGGCCTGGAACCTGCGGCACAAAGCCAGGTAACCTCGATCTATGACCCAGTACGCATCTTACATCCCATCGAACATCACAAAAAAAGTAAAAAAATCTCTGTTTTCATTCAAATGCATATTTGTCAAACTAAGACGCTGTCATTTTGTTAAAAGGTAAACATACCCATTGATTGTAACTGATTATTGAAGGTTTTAAAATGTTTTAATTTTAATTGGGGCAGTTGTGGCCTAATGGTTGAGACTCGGACTTGTGACCCAAACGTTGCCGATTCGAGCCTCAGTACCAGCAGGGATTGTAGGTGGGGGGAGTGAATGATCAGCGCTCTTCTCCACCGTCAATACCGCTGCTGAGGTGGTGAGACCCTTGAGCAAGTCCCCATTACCCCCAACTGCTCCCCGGGGGCCGCAGCAGTGGCTGCTCACTACTCTGGGTGTGTGTTCACGGTGTTCAGAGAGTGTTACTCCCTGCTGTGTGTGTGCACTAGAATGGGTTAAATGCAGAGCACAAATTCCGAGTATGGAACACCATAGTTGGCCTCACATCACTGTCACTTTAATTGTGAATTAAATTAAATGATCTTAGAAGAAAACTTAAAGCTACTGAAAGTTTTATTCACGCCAAAGCACCTTTTAACATTGTAATTAAAAAAAATCATCAAATAATTAGGCTAGAAAGGAAAATACTTTAATAATGTAAAGAAAACAGGAAATTGCATCAGAATCTATTTTTACATTTGCTCTACTAATAGGTCAAGTTCCAAGAAAGTGTAAACGATTCACGGCTGACCAGCCAGATATAGCAACAAATGATCAGATAGGAGTGTTTGGAAATCTGTTTGCAATTCCGCTTGGTGATACCAGGGCAAAATAAATTACTGACTTCGCTTTTAAAGAACTGGTTTGCAAACTAACTTTTGACAGCTTAAACGTATCTCTCGAAGATCTCAAAACTTTGGATTATACCAAGAATAACTAAATTCAAGAAAGGGGGTAGAGCTTTCCATACGTAGCACCTAAACTCTGGCATAGACTTCCCGATACTATTCAAGGGTCAGACACACTCTCCAAATTTAAATCTAGATAAAAGACACATATTTTCCGCCAAGCGTTCACTTAATGAAAAATATGCTATATTAATTAATTAATTAATTAATGAACAACAGCTAGGCTAATTATTATCTGTTGCCCTCGGAGAGACACGATCGCAATCTTCTTCTTGTAGTGTTTGGTGGCGGAAGGCATTTAGCGCCACCTGCAGAAAGGGAGTGTAGAGGCTATACAGTATGGCTAATATTATAAAAAAATGACGTTCAAATTTAGGAAAATATCGAGCGAGTCACGTCAAGAAACATCAACATGTCACCAGGAGGCGCTTTTTGGAATTATGTGCTTGAGGAACTCTTAGAACGGCGGACCCCATATACTACCCATTATATGAAGTGGTCTGTGGATTTACCAAATAAACTCCTTTTTGGTTCTACTCAAGAAAAAATGTCACCTACATCACGGATGGCCTGATGGTGAGGAAATAAACGTCAAATTGGAGTTTTGGGCTGAACTATCCCTTTAAACATTCCAAGTGAGGCAAATCTTGGTTTATCAAATAGACTTGCTGAAATAGACCTACCAAATTGCTCTAAAATTAGGACTGTGCGATTAATCGAAAAGTAATCGAAACCGACACTATAGCTATAACCGACGTAATTTTTCAATGTCGGATATTTCGATTACTTTCCCTTTAATATCCATGTTGACGCTTGCCGTTATACCTCACTTTTTTCTCATCAGAGCATCAGAGTAAATAATTTATTCAATTTATTTTGGGCATACACATGTATGTAAGACATTATTAGAAATTGTAAGCTGTTTACTTTTACGCGTGTATGCTAACAAAAACATCAGAGCGTTATTTTGTAAAATAAAGAAAATATACAGCACGTTTTCAGACGTCTCCAATGCGTCACTGATCCAAAACTCTGCAAATACTTATCACACAAGCATGAAACGTATGTCTAAAGAAAGTTTAAAATGTCTACTTTTAAATGACCTGATTCAAATGGAAATCAAATATTCTGTGTTTAAGTAATATGCGTGAAAGACAGGTACAGTTGAGACATTCTTCCAGGTCTGCTCCCGTTTAGTAATCACAATAGTCTTAATCCAAAATTTTGCATATTGTGAGAAATATAGACATAGGCCTACTGAAACACGTTTACTTCATATTTCTTTGGACAGTCTGATGAGCTTTAAGCTCCATTCAACTATTGAAAACTCCATTGAATGCCATCTGTTTCTTTCATACGACAGCTCTTATGACGGCAGGACTGGTGTCTCCAGGCAGGGTCCTAAAGTACACCTATTCTCAGTTTCTCACGACACATACAGACAGATGATTTGCTGATTTGTTTTCCGTTTTTTCTTTTCTCCTGTCTTCGGTAGCAGTGGAAATGTTTCCAAAAAAATAGCACAAAGATGTTATTCGAAATGTTCAATAGATTACCATAAATACTTTGTATTTTCTTTAATTATCTCAAAATAAAATGAGATAAGAATTGTTTCATTAGAAAAAATACCCCACCTATAGTGGGGCATACAGTATTTACACAAAAAACCTTGTCAATGATCTACGAGAGCAAAAAACAAAGAAAAATAAACAAAATATTCGTTCAATAATAGTAATCTAGAGAAAATATTCAATTAATCAAATTTTTATTTTTGGCCAAATCTCCCAGCCCTTAAAGGCACGAAAGTTACCTATGACTTTTTCAGGGCCATTGAAAACACATAGGGCATATTGATCGTATAGGTGGTCGGCATGGCCAAAAATCTATTTCACGGAATGAGTCGTTTTATTCCACGGCAACAATATATTTCACTGTAACAAGCTCCCATTATATTTCAATATTTTATACCTAATTTTTCTAAGATTGATTATCTTTATTTACTGATTATAGTTCAATGCCGATCATAGTTAAAATGTAGGCAAGTTATGAAAATGTAATGAAGATATCAGATTAAGTTCTGATAATGAGATGTATTATTTATTTATTTATATTTATCTTCCGGCTATATCATATGTATACAGTAGGAAGGCAGACAACATATATAACAATTACGTATGAATATATGCACAAACAATAAGAGTGAAGTATATGACTGGTAACTGGTGTGCATGGGGTCTGTACTGGTCTTAATCGCTCTTTCACTTTCTATGAGCATTTCTAGTGTGTTGTCACTTTTTGTCTTTAGGTTTGTTTATTCTGGCGCTTGTGTGTGCACTGCAAGTCTTTCCAGAAGTTAGACATTATGGTTTTCAATATGGATATTTCTCTTAAACAAACGCATAGTTTCCCTTCAGAAGACTTTTGTTAAGACCACGGAGTCATGTCGAGCAGAACTTTCTGTAGCTTATAAAAATTGCCGCCCATTCACTCCCATTCTACCGCTTGGAAGAATTATGATACGTGGTTTCCAGAACTCCGACTGCATAACACTTCAAGAAGAAAGTCATGAGTGAGTGACTGAGCTGAACGGTCCAGACCTCAAACGCAGTTCAGTCTGCACAGCTCGACAATTGAACACACCTAAGTCTACATGTTCTGTGTCAAAGCTATTATTGGTGGATGATGATCGGCGATCGATCAATCAAAGCACCCTTACTAGACCACTCCACAAGATTAAACTCTGGTCCAGAAGCACTTCCGGTTTCAATTTTATTTATTTTAATATTTTTTTCTCAAATATGTAATTTAAAAATATTTCTACACCTTTCCTGTAGCTCAGTGGTTAAGAGCATAGTGCTAACAACGCCAAGGACGTGGGTTCAATCCCAGGGGATTGCACATACTTAGAAGCAAATCTATAGGATAACGTAATGTAAGTCGCTTTGGATGGAAGCATCTGCCAAATTCATAAATTTAAATTGTGATATTTTGATTCTGTTAAAATGTTCTGTTAGTTGCGTTTTGTTCAACCATTTTGTAGTATTAAACAATTGAATGAGGAAGTTCTTATGGACCAGCATTGTTTACATCATCAGAAGTGGTGTATATGCATATTTTTTTTTATTTTTAAAACAATTCAGCTATTTAAAATATTGCGATATGCATATTGTATGCACATTTCCAATATTTCAATAACTTCCTCTTTGTCGAAAGATCCTGTGGGTAGAGGTTTTCCCGGGTCCAAAGATATTTACCAGACCCAGTATGACCCGAATCACATTCATCTGATCCGTGACGTGCATATTTATTTTTATTTTTTAAACAAAGACTCGATCCAAGACAGACCCGATTGAGTAAGACCCGAGTCCGACCCGACTGTAATGATAGTCATTACGGTAATCATTGCATGTAATGTACTGCCCGTTTAAGACGTGGACTACGGTAGTATTACAGGGGTTCACCTGTAATGCCATTGCATTGGAGATGCTAATAAAGTGACGACTACGAGTTAACACAGACGTGCGTGTGTATAGTCCTTATTCCTAAGAGTGCCATCCTAACATTACACCGACCAAAAAATTTCAAACAGGACTGGACCACAATGCTTCGTTTTAAGTGTGTCTGCAGCTTAGTTGCTCATCTAAAATGTATTAAAGAACATTTTAGCTCAACACAAGGCTATGCGTTTTGTTATAGAGTAAAAAAAGATATGGTTAAAATGAATTAACGCTGTTGTTGCTTAATAGAAAAAATAAAGTTAATGTTAACTCTCCACATTCTGAACCACAGGCTAAAATATACCAACCCTGGCAAGTGGTTTTGGTTGCTGGCTTAGGCCTAGATCAGTGGTTGTAATTACAATATAATTAGTGATTTGAATTTATTTATTGACCTCAAATTGAAAGCAGTTCAACTAAAACAGAAAGATTAGGATGTCACGCATCAAAATAAGAGTCAAAATTTTACACGCTCAAAAATGACCCGTTTACACGAAAAACACTTGTACACAACTAAAAACATGGCTCAACATATTGCGTTATGGCGATACAAACGATCATGTCTTCAAATAACACGGCCAAAATCTTCGCGTAAAGACGATAGAAAAGTTCGCGTTTACACGGAACAAAAAGTCACGTTTAAAATTGTCACGAGGACGCGTCCAAATTACACACGTTTCGCGTTATAAGTATTGTCCCCGTTCGCGTTCCATAATGCTAGCCGCAAGCGTCACGACACCATCAACAGCAAACACATTTACTACGGTAACCACTCGCGCCCGCGATGGATGCAAACTGCGACGCGTCAGTATGGATGCGCTGCGTTTAACTCCTCATATTCGTGTTAACAGCTTTTTTTCAAATATGAAGTCCTCATAGATCTCTTAAGGTTGACTGAGCAGTTTCAATACCGGAATGTAAGTGTTTCGACCACGTACGAGCCGAACTAAAAAGCTATTAGCAAGACGCTATTGATGTTCGCTTTCATGAGGGTTTGTACTGATCGCTCGGCTTGTGACATCAAAGTGCCGCGAGAGCAGAGTTCGTTGTGCTTTCGAAATGTTCTCGCGGTACTATGATGTCAAACATTCGCCAAACAGTCTGCAGCAATATCAAGAAGTCGAACATTTATAACGCAAAGTCAGAAGACACATATGCAGTATTTTGTGAGTATCAGTAGTACAATAGGAAAGTGCACTTTTGTATTTGTTATATGTTAGTAATTAAATGGAGGCCTAAAGTAAAGCTGTAAGTTGTTCAAAGGAAATAATTTTTTGGGCCCCAGGTGTATGCATGGTTTTGTTTGTTTCACTGTTTTTGATGTTCACATGTTATCTTTTTGAAGGAAAAGAACAATTTATCCCCACAGGGACCGTTAGTGAGACTGTGAACAAAAATCAAGTCATAGGAAAATGTTATTTATTTAAACAGTGTGTACATGCATATTTTATGTCTAAAATAGTAGTCTTTGCAATGGCTCTTTTGCAAAAATTAATTAACCAAAACTGGAAAAATGGCTCTTTGGTTAAAAAAGACCCCTGGCCTAGATAATGAAGGATACAAATAGTCATTTTTCCAAATGTGGTCCCTATAAAGCATGCACAATTTGTATGACCAGTTTTACTACAAATAACATTAAATTGTGATTACTATAGTAAGGCTGTTTCATTTTCTGGTAACAAAGGTTATACTACAAATAGTTCCTGTTAAAACCGTGTCCCAACAACATTATTAAATGGTTTAAGAGCACAAGACAAAAAACGCATAAGAAGTATATAACCACTCCTAAAAGCAAGATCTAGTTGAGTGGTGAGCATGTTAGTGGGCCAAGAGCATATAGATGTATTTTGAGCGTTTCATGTGCACTTAAACTTGAGACATGTTTATTGTCTGTTAACGTGAAACGCGAATACAGGTTAAAAATGAATCATGCATTTAAAAATGGCCACGTCTAAATGAATTGGGCCTATATTAAAAACAAATAAATGATCAACTTAAAGCAGGCATTGGCATACACGTTGGCATTCTTTCATATGCTTTAAAACGTAAAGCTCAAACGCTTGAAACGTACGATTGAACATAAAAAGGGGGAAGAAGTGATGATAAATAACGTCACCAACATGAATAGTGTTAAAGGAGGATTTTCTGTACACATTGGCAAAGGCCTGTAGACATGCTGTCAATGTGCGGTCAACAAACCATTATATCAAATCAATTTCCAACTGAAAATGAAAATAGTATAGCATACACTAACACTAGTTTACCAGTGAAAGAAAGAACTGAGCAGCGTTATTTAAGACGTGGAATTGAAATTGTCAAATAAAAGACAGTAACAATATTGTGCAATATTATTTTCCCCTGGTAACCACTGTTACCATCGTATTGAACACTCACCGCGGGAAAATCCACACAGCTGAAGACACACTGGCAGACAGAGAATCCACAAAATAGACGCGAACATTTCGCATTAGAGCTGATGGCTGTGATGTCGGTCTGTGGCCTCGTCCCTGATGTTGTAGCACAGCCGACACGTCTCCGTGGGACAAACAGAATGCAGCCTAGTCTGCGGGCTTTTATCTCATTTACGCAGTTCCTAAATCAGCTTCTCCATGCAAACGAACGAGTTACGGAACCGCAATCCATGTCCTAATTTAATGATAGCGTTAACCTGCAGCGAATAACCGCGCCGCTAGCGAACACAGGCGCTTTCTCCTTCAACATGTCATTTACACATTGTGTTAACCCTTTCTTCACCACAACTGCCTCACACACGTTTGTGCATTGTCTATGTGAAAAATATGAGAAATGAATCAATCCCTTACTTCAACAATTGTTCTGATTTAAAAAATAATGACAAGGTTTTTTTAAACATTTTAAGAAAATATTTTTTAAGCCATTTTAATTATTCTATTAAAAGATTCGTTTTTTAGCCTATGGATTTGTTCATATTTCCATTTGTGTTGGTTTTGCTTTTATATGGTTATAATAAAAACGCCATGTAATGTGGTGTGTACGTACATATTTTGGTACGTACCAAGCTTTGCTTTATAAATAGACCTAAATATAAAAAATTAACCTTTATAAATAAACCTAAAGAATAACTGTGTTTAGCAGTGCTTCATACATTCCACCCAGCATTACCCTTTGACAGATAAACTTCACATTGCAGTGATGGAAGTTTTTATTTTGGAAATAGGATAGGATAACCTAAACAAAAGATGATCTGGGTCAGAAGTTAAATGTACGTTGATCTGTAATTGATTAAAAAGATTGTTCTCAGCAAAAGTCGAACAGATCAACGTGCAAGCAAGCATATTCACTCTGTCCGTTATATTAGAATCATTTGTTCTTGCATCTTCATCCTCTCGGATCTAGAGTTTCTATTTATTGTGATGACTGTTTTGTGACTTCTACTTTTGCTCAGTGCCAGAGGTTTAAAAAACACTCAGAATTTCATAGCAACCGCATAACAACACCCTAACAACCACTCAGAAAACCCTGGCAAAATAATACCAAGGTCCTGCAAACCACCACAATAACAGGGAATATCCTACAAAAAGAATATATTGGAAAATATAATTAAATGTACTAAACAACATATGTTCATATTGGAACCATTTGCTTATATATTTAAATAATAAGCAATTCTGATTAATTATTATTCAAATATATTTATTGGATAAACTCCTTGAGATGCACCATCTCGTTTTCAATGGGGTCCTGAAATTATTCAATATTGTAATCTATTAAATGTGGATTATTATATATTTGAAAATGTATTTTAAATGATCTAATATAATGATTGTTTATATATAATTTGCATAATAGCTTATGTTTGTTTATTAATTTATGGTCAAGCAGCCAAACTATACAGTGAGATTAAAAGATAACATTAAACAATTTCCAGCTTATAAAACTGAGATACCCAGGGTAATTACTGTAACTCATGTAATTCTATTTTACAGCGAGCGTCAACCTTCCGGTCTCCCACATCATGAAACCAATAAGGAAGTGACTTAAAACCGCAATTCCTCTACTGGCCCCTAGAGACTGGCTCCAAAAGGGAGTACATTTCATAGCACCCCATGTTAAAATGCCCAACTTCCAGCAGAAAAAATATGTTTACAGTCCGGTATAAAAAAATGGTTTTGGTTTATATAGCTAATTTTGTCCGTCATGACGGCCGAGGGGGGTGAATTTTTTAATAACTCATCTTTTAAATTATATCATGCCTTATATTTCTTTATAGCCTAATTAAGGGTGAAATCTGGTCACTTGAGTGACAGCTGAATGATCCTCTCTTCCATCCCAACCATCAATGCCCTTGACTAGCAGCCACTATATTACCAGTGGAACATTGGATCAGCTCCAGTTTGCCTGAGCCAACTTGATCACGACAAGCTGGCATGTGTGGTTTCAGTAACCAGGCACCGCGACCTATTTTTGATTTTCCAGGAGTAACATTCATGGTTTTGTGCCAAATAATAGAAACAAAGGGGGGTATATTCGGTTGCAAACTTTCTTTAAAATATCTTCTTTTGTGGTCTGCGGAAGAAACAATTAATTATGGTTTGAAATAACAATAGGGTTGCTGTTCAAATCCATGGGACTACGCGTGACAAAGTAATTATAAGGTTATTACAACAAAATGCTAAAAGCATCCCAACAAGTTGTTATTTGAATTCAAAGAAGACAAAGACTGTGTAAGTTCTACCTCCTAAGACATGCTATGGAGGAAGACATGCAATATAAAAACTAAGAAAAGTTAGAGCTGGAAAAATGAGCTGTGGGTCATGACCGAGAGGGCAAGATCCCGGATACAGGCGGGCGAAATGAGCTTTCTCCCTTAGAGATAGGGTGAGAAGCTCGGTCACTCGGGAGGAGCTCAGAGTAGATCCGCTGCTCCTCCACATTGAGAGGGGCCAGCTGAGGTGGCTCGGGCATCTTTTCCAGATGCCCCCTGGACGCCTTCCCGGGAAGGTGTTCCGGGCATGTCCCACCGGGAGGAGACCCCGGGGAAGACCTAGGACAAGCTGGAGGGACTATGTCTCCCGGCTGGCCTGGGAACGCCTCGGTGTCCCCCCGGAAGAGCTGGTGGAAGTGTCTGGGGAGAGGGAATTCTGGGCATCCCTGCTTAGATTGCTGCCCCCGCGACCAGGCCCAGGATAAGCGGAAGAAGATGCATGGATGGATGTATAGCTAGAAAATCCAACAACTGGAAAAATAAGGACTATTATTAAAAATAATAGCTTTTTTGACATTTGTATATACATTTGAGATCAAATATCATATAATTAAACACAGATGTATGTCACAGACCATATAGTCATTTATTGTTTTGCCCTAGAATTTATTACATGGATTTGTCTATTTATAGTGATTAATAAAGTGATATAATATTGCATCATGACGGAGAATCAGTGGTAATATCATTACATCACAGGCAGATCAGTGTTAACGGAGCTCTGTTCAAGACTCACCCTGGCAGTTAGCCTGTCCAGGTTACATTCTTAAAAGAAGTTGCCATCGTAACTGAGGTAAATTTATATAGTGCTTTTCCAGAGCTCAAAGCGCTTTACAAATCAAAACATGAATACAACTAAAACAGAAAAATACAAGAAAATATACAATATACATATAAAACATCACAAACAATCATGGTGCCAGATTCAAAACATAATCCAATGTAAGAAATTTACAATTATCTGTTATAAACTACACAATGCTCTTGACAGGTTTCATGAGATGAACTCATGTACACATACAGTGTGTGTACAGACTTCATATTACTAGAATTCAAAATAATATAAAGCTTCCTGGATAGGATTTATCTAAAAGATTTACAAAGTGCATGAAGACCTCAATCTGATATCCATATTTATGACTTGTAATCTTGTTCCAATAATATATTTTAAAAAATAATATTTAAATCTATCAATACTAAACCAGAGACTGTTATTTATTCAGTTTTTCAATAGATACCCGTTCGAATGATTAATACTAACAGAGTCGTGCCTGGGAATGGACCCCTGCCAGATTATAGATTCTCTATTTTTAGCGTATCTTTGCTTTGTCTTGACTATATCAGCACTTCTCACATGTTGCCGGTGTTGTGCCGAAAAATGAAGTGGGGAGACGTTATCTGGCGGAGAGTCCAAATTCGGCACAACACCGGTAGTTTGCCACTCCGTGTCAAAGCATCATTGTATGGGCGATTATAATAATGACACCCTGCTACAGAGAGGGAAAACTTAGCCTAAGCTGCATTCCAGACAACTGATTTAGAATATTTCCACCTCAAAACCAATAATAAATGTCTGGAAAGGCACTCGACATGGGACCTATGAACTCTCAGATAGATCAACGTCCACCTTAGAAAACGGGTGCTAACAGAAATAGATCCAACTGTGAAGTGAGATGTGAGAAGGCAAACATATAAAAGTTGACGGTTATACAATAAAACTGATAATTTATAAGATTTCAAAGATGCAAACGACTTATTTTTGTGAATTCTGCTGTTTCAAAGTCTTACAGTGTCAGACTTAAAATTTCTAGTTCGGTTCTTTTGGTCCGGACCAAAAAGAAAAAAAGATGTAGTCCTACAACGCTTGGTGTTCAGACTGGCATTTTAACAACGAACATAAAGATAATCGAACCTAACAGTTGGCATGTAACGTCGCAAGTGATTGGACAGATTATATGATTTGTATTTTCAAACGGAATTTACCAGACATCCAAAACAAAGCCGTGTTCTGGTTATACATGCTCAGCGCATATGAGACTATTTTTAGCCAGCCACTCGCTAGTGTTTAAAGCAGTCAAAAGGCACCAGGAAGTCATCCGTTACTTTCCTTTCATATTAACAAATCACTTGATTTTCGTGTCGTATATTCATCGCTAGCACTTCCTGTTTTTGGTTCGGTTCGATACCTTTGGTCCGTGTTGCTGCGTTGATATTTCAATCGAACGGTCTCGGTCCACTTTCAAATGAACTCTGGCGCAGTTCCCTTGTACAATGTCCACCATTGTCTGAGTGGCAGCGTTCACACTTAACACCAATTTAACCGCACTAACAGAGCAATCGTTCGTTTTAATCGAACCAAACATGGCATACATGAACACAATCTTAAGGCGTGTTCCACTTCAGATGCCTAAAAACATATTTTTTTATAAACTTATTCGTAAACAGATACGTTTATAGCATCTAAGGCCTAAGATATGCCTCTGTATATGTTGGATTGAATTAACAGCAGAATTCAATAAACTGCAAAACTATTATCGCAGGTAATGAAATTACTATGTTGTGGTCAAATTCGTATTTAACATAAACAGTTGTCTGGCAAATGGTTCCATCAATGAATACACATGTTGTACCAGTAGTATCTACAAAAACAGTTTTTCGTTGTAGTGGTGACAATCTACATATGTCAATGTGCTCAAGAGAGTACTGGAACTTTTTTCCCCCACTTCAAGCAGAGAACAGTACAGACATTACAGTCCGAGAAACCACAACCTGAAGCGTGGAGTGCACAATGCATGTTGGTGTTTCAACTCAGGTAAAAGGCTGATGTCACCTCAGTGGTTTGTATCCATAAGGTATTTGTAAGCACAAAGAATTGTTGGGCAAAGAGTTGTTGCTGCTGGGGAGTGCATAAATGTAGTAGTGCTCAACCAGAGCAGCTAATGTTGGAAATGTTACATCTGTTTCCAGGTACACCCTCTGGTCCTACAAATGTAAAAGTGTGATTAATTATAGCAACACAAACAGTGTAAAGATTTAGTGTGTGTCGATGCTATACTGACCTCCTCAAAGAGCCTGTAGTTTCTGGCTTTGTTTATGCTCATGTCCCAAACAACCAGCACCTGCATCAAAAATAAAACATGTAAACATGTTGCACAATGCCCTATCATACATTTTATGATTCTCTTTGCCTTCTTAAGGGCCAGGTATAGTTGACTTTCCGCGTCCGTCTCCTAGCGCACACGAGTCCGCATACACTTTTTGTGGGCGCGTAGCAAAAGAACTGGGACATACAAATGTACAAAGGAAGTGACTGTTGTTGAAGTTAAAGAACAGTTATATGTAGTACTTGTTTGCCTATACAAACAGTTGTGGTCAAAAGTTTACATACACCTTGCAGAATCTAGAACAGATGCTCATACATGCATGACTTCTGCGTTTCACATTCAATAGTAGACAGTTTCCGGTTGGGGAGACTTAAAGCAGGGAGAACTGGAAAATTAGAAAATAGTTACATCTAGCAGATGCTGTACATTATGGCACACAGCAGTGGTATATGGAGGCATAGCCGTGGGAAGTGGCGTCGAGTGAAAGAAAAACTGAAACAGTGTGAAAGATTAAAAAATAAACGCAGAGACTATTTGCACTAGGTCCACCCACCAATATGTGATTGGAATAGAGAAAGTGTTAGAACGACTTAATTTTAAACGTCTAGTCCAGTTGGGTAAGGTGTACATTCTGTATAACGTGACACAGGAGCCCAGGATTCTAATCCAACTCTCGCATTTGTTTTTAATAACATTTATTTAAGATTTAAAATTCATTTTTATTCATAAAGTTTAGGGAAGTTTAACGTCGGGGTGTAGGGCTTTAACATCTCAATAAGTTCCCATCATTTTAATATTTTTTGTAAATTTAATGATTTACACACTGTTATTACTGCATAATGTTAGAGTTGCCAATAGTAACGTTATTTGCCACTATTTATAAGTATCAATAGCATCTAACAACTTAATCCAAAGAAAATACAGCTGTTTTCGGTTAGAGTAAAAAGCATTGCTGCCTTGGGCGGGTACCCTCAGGTACCCTGAGCCTGGGCAGATCCACTGAGACTGCTACTCATTCCTTGTGAGGCTAATTGACTAAATGCTCCTAAAGGAGCTACAGAACTACCCTGAGAGCCTTTTACACTGGCTGATGTTCAAGAAACAGTTAGGGGTGAGTTGGGTTTATGGTCTCCTTATGAATATTTAGTAGAGCTGGATTGAGACTGGGGAAAAGTACCACTGTAAGAGCTTCTTCCTCCATGGGAAGGCACAAACTGACTAGAAACTCCTGTTTTAGGCGAAGAGCCAATCTGTGAGTTGAAATGAACTTCAATATACAAACCCGGATCACTTGCGGACTGACTAGAAACTACGAGTGAGAACCAAAACTTTCAAACTGTAGGAGAACAGGGAGCAGGCTGGCTAAATGTACACTGAACAGATCCACTGATACTTCTGCTCATTCCCTGTGAGGCCAAACCGTGTGATGCCAGGGCAGGGTTTACTTATTTTGAGCCTGCCTTGTAACATTACTCTGTTTAAATAGATACTCTGTAAATGAAAATGTTTTATCAACAATAAATATAATAATTTTATTAATGTGTCTGTTCACTAATATCCATTGAAAACATTAATAACGTGACTGTTTTTCTTTTAATAACATTACTGTTACAATGACAACACAAGTGTCTCATGATGTCACGGTGTTAGTGAAGGTCAAGTGTCACCAGCGGTGACAACTTTCAAACTTTTCTTACTGAACACTTATATCCTCATGCAGGACTTCAGCAGGGTCAACCCAGAAATGAAAGCCACTTCTGAGTTTTGCATGCATGCCAGCAGTAATGTAAGACAGTTATTTCTTGATTTGAGATTGTGGCTAGGTCTACAGGCAGAACAATACTTAGTATTTAATGCAGCAGTTTGAAGTTATAGCTGCATTCAGTGGCCCTGATTGGAGGTTCCTGGGTGGGTGTTTGTGGGGTGTGAGGGGGCTCGTTGGTTGTGGTTGAGGGGATTCATTGCTGGGACTGTGTGGGTCCGGTTTGGCCTTGTTCTGTGGTCGATGTCGGACAACAGAGGAATAAAGTTACAACATCCCCTTACTATTTTCCCTGGTTGTTCCTCTGTTTTCTGGTGTCGATTGTGGAGTAGGACCAGGTTGAACCTGCACGGTTTTTCGGAGAGTGGGACATTCTGGGTTGCGGTTGGTGGGCTCTCCCTCTTCCTCGTGGATATTTGCTCGGTGGCTTTTTGTCGGGGGCACTGAGTGCAGCTAAGACACGTCAGAGGGGATCTGGCCCTCCCGGCTGAGCCTGGTTTCTCCCGAGGCTTTTTTTCTCCATTAATCAATCATTGGAGTTTGGGTTCCTCGCCTTAGCAGGGCAGTGTTGGCCTGCTCACCGGGAGACTGCATTTATATATTAATTAGATATAATTTAGTAGAATGATCTTGCTTGTTCTGTAAACACCATGCACTGTGCTGTGTTTTACCTTTTCTGTTTTTTCCTATTTGGTCCTGTAAAGCTGCTTTGGAACATGCACATTGTGAAAAGCGCTATATAAATAAACTTGACTTGAATTGAATGCGTAAACGTTATGTGCATGCGTTGTGTTTAATCGCGTGACTGGTTTGCCCATGGTTTTTGTTTGGGTGGTTAAACTGCAGCTAGTCTTCGTACAACAGATTATACTTTGGCCACGTGAACGCCATGTAATCGCGCCGGAGCACGCCCCTATGAAGGGCAAAACCTTCAAAATGACTGCTTAAAATTTCAGGAAACGCAATTCTTTGCAACATTTCAGTGTTCAGGAACACTTGATTCTCCTCAGCCATATTGCTGCTTGTTTTACCACTCAGGGGGATGTGTCCTGGTGCTGAAGGGGGGCAGGTCCCGGCATGTTCATGTTCTTTATTTACATTAAACTTAAGCGGCTCGCCCACGGCACAGTCAAAACTTCTGCCGTGGCAAAAAATTTAATCACAGTACCCCCTGCTTTGTATTTGAATGTTGTAACGAAATGTTATTTTTGTGAAAGTATCTTTCAAATACTGTAGAACAGCACTGCTGTGTGCCGGAATGAACAGCATCTGCAAATTTTTCGATTTCTCTCTGCTTTAAGTCTCCCAAACCGGAAACTGCCTTAGTTTCTTCCTGTGAAACGCGGAAGTCACGCATGTATATAGCCTATTGACTATTTTAAAGTCTGTAAGTGACACACTTCCTGTTACCAGTTGGTGGGGTTGGTTGCAATGCAGTCTATGGATGAATCCGAATAGCTCCCCGACGTCTTATCTTTTTTTGTGTTCTGAAGCTAAACCAGGGTCCTGGGATTGATGAAACACTTGAGAGTGAGTCATTTATAATTGAATTTTCATTTTTGATGAAATTCCCCTTAAAACAAGAATTTCCCAGGCAATATGGTACAGTATAAAGAATATGGGGTGTGTAAACTTTGAACTTGGTTATAATAAACGTACTAAATGTATTAGCATTATTATTATTTTATTATTATGGCAAGACAAATTATTAAGACTTAATTTGTTCAGGTCAGCTATAAATTTGAAACAAATCTTAATTTTGCAAAGTTCCTTTTATTTTTCTTATACGTTAAGCATTTCCAGTTTATGCAAGGTGTATGTACACTTTTTACCACAACTGTAAATCCTGATAATTGCAAGGCTGGTCTCTGTACCTGTGATGTCTTCCCTGTTCCTGATTTCCGGATGCAGTAAAGACCGTTCTGTAGAGAGCTGTATGTTTCTTTAAATAATCTGTGATAAGAGAGTCAACACATGATAACTAATTAGTCTGTAGCAATTATACAATGTGTAAGATTGATATATTGCTGTTGTGCATTTACAACTTCTTTTCAGTAGAGGGCAGTGCTACAAAAAAATTGCATGTGCCTGTGATGGTTGCTAAAACAGTGCTAGAAATGTAACTAGAAATTATAACAACAAAACAAATTTAGAGTGTTAAGCCCCCACAAAAATGCACTAAAAGTTTCAACCCCATGTCCTTTCTTTGTTGGTAGTAATATAAATATATCTACACATACATACACACATACATATATACATATATACAGTATATATATATATATAATTATATACTCAAGCACACACACACTTTTCTGTTCATTGAAATTAAATTAAATATTGATCTAAAAATTGTTGGGAAAAAATTAACTAAAGGATTATTTTACAATGCCTCAAACACAAGGTGAAATAAATTAAAATTAAAATTATAATAACTAATAAAAACTAAAATAAAACTAAAATTATATTAATTTATCTTAACATCTCTAAATAAAAATAAATATTATGCAATGAAAAAACATATACCAAAATTGCTAAAACTTTAAGCAATCTTAAAATACAAGCTAATAAAAATATTTATAAAATTAAGTAAAACTACACACAGTCTTTATTATCTCCGTGGGGACAGTCCATAGGCGTAATGAGTTGTATACTGTACAAACTGTATATTTTATCCCCTAACCCTTACCCCTAAACCTAAAGATTTTATAAAACTTTTTGCATTTTTAGATTTTTAAAAAATTATCATTCTGTATAATTATAAAAAATTTTGCCTGTGGGGATCTAAATTTTGGTCCCCACTGTTACATGAGTCCCCGTGAGTTGGTGTGCATTCAGGTTTAGTTCCCAACTAGCATATGAAAACCAAGTCCACACACACAGTTAGGTCTCCTTAAACAATTACATTTTTCCAGGTATAACATATATTGTATTTCTAATACATAACACAGCTTACCATTTAAAAATGACATCAACATATATAACAGAAGCCACATAGTCACTTCAAAAATCATTTTAAGGAAAATGTATTGTGATACTTGTAATGAAATCAAAATGTGTAAGCCACAGTCCCCCTGCAATGCTGTAAGAACTCACAATTTGGGAAGCACTGAACTAAAAATTATATGCCAAAATCTTGTGTTTACCTCTCAACATTATTCGTTTCTGTCGTGTCCACAAAAACAGAGGGAGGTAGTTGCACCTGCAGAGAAAAAAAACTGTATGTAAATGTGACATGTTCACTAATAGGCAACATTTTGCGTGGGTTGTAATGTTGTAACAAATTGGGTCAAGATGTAACCTTTGCTACATTTACGGAGATGCTATTTTTACTGCAATGGCAAAACAAAGTGGCTAATTTGAGAAATTACACCAATCCCACACAATCTATTTTGATTCATTGGGGAAGTGAGTCATGTTTTCCACCATAACAGCTGTACAACTGACAGTTAAACCCCAACTCTGTCACGATCTGTTCTCTGCTCTTCCATTGATTCACCACCAGATGTCGCCTAGTCACCACAAGGACCCTCCCACGCACTTAATTTCCCATAACCCTTTGCACACATCTGCAGCCAATCACACACAACTTTATGCTTCATTATTTTTGTGTTGAGACTTCTGTTTTCTAAAATATTCAGTGTCTGAGGTTTGGTTGACCATAGGCGGAGCAAGCATGAATATTCATGAGATTCCGGTTTCGTGTTAAACCGAATACTGTACGTTTCAGTTAAATGAGCCAACAAGTATGTTTGCTGTGTATTGATGTTTACTTTGGGAGGCTGTTGATAGCTGGTATAAATGTATGTTTAGTTGAATAATAAAGATTAGATGTGTTGGCTCTGTGGCAGTTTTCATCGCTTGCTCAGTTGTCCACATAACAAGCAGACTGTTAAAACGTATGTGCTCCCATGGTTGGAAACAAAAATGACAAACCATAAACTTTCACTGTTTAGTCACATTCTGTAAACTTATCATAGCAATTACAATTTCATATTGTAATTAAAATGGCTGAAATAATCAACCAGATAATAACTGGCACATTTACAATACATGTTAAAGATTAAAGGAACTATGCTGCATATTTTGCAGCCATGAATTAAATATAGACACCATCCATTTTGGTTTCATACACAAATGTGTATGTGGTAAGAACATGATATACTGGCTAATATTTCAACAGACATGTACTGTACAGTTTTGTGTTTATTCTGTGCTGCATTGTCCTAGCCTTATTATGTAAAAAACTGGCTTGGATTCCAAATGTTACATACAACTCCACAACACCGATACAGAACAACTAACCGTCGAATTTGAATTTTCAGACAAAACTGTATAAAAGTGATTTGTAAGTGAATTTAGGCTACATTTATGCACGGGTACAAAACCTGGTGACGTCCACATTGTATAGCTAGATAATCTCTGACGTCAACAATGCTGTTTCTGTACAATTTCTCTCGCTCTGAGGCTGCGTGTGAGACGGAGCAACTTACACTCTGCTGCCATGCCTTGTTTAAAGTCAAATCTTTTGGCTAAAACATTTATGCTAACTTTCCTGCCTAAATGTTTCTTTGTGTCAGACTCTGTTTATACTTTGTTTTAAGATGCGTTTTGGACGATCTTTCTATCAAATGGACGAAATAATTGCACACAATTAACAAATGAACGCGCCTGGGTCAGATAAACAATAGGTCCTACTGAAAAAGTTTTTTTTTTCCTGCTCTGACAGCCATGAGAAACGCTGAACACTGAACATCTGAAATGTAGAGAAACCTTTTTGCTTTCTCGGTACGTTTTTCATCTTTAAACCAAATTTTTACGTTTTCAGCCAAAGTTTAAATTCTGATTTGTTGTTTCCCTTGTTTAGGCATTAAACCAATCCTTTTTTTGTAGGTTGTCTTTTGTGGCTGTTTAAACGAATTTGACCACAAGAGCGTCTACTTTCCTGTCAGGCTAGAAAAAGGCTAAAAGCCAAATATAACTGAAATGCAGTTATTATCAGCAGCCTTTGTCAGACATTTTTTTAGAAGCAACTTACATTTCATGATACTTTTTTACCTGGGTTTGAACCCATGATCTTAGCATTGCTACAAATATTATTGTTTTTTTATTTTTGTTTGAACTAAAGTGATGAAGACTATGAAAGCATGCTTTAGAACAGTTTGAGAAGGTGCTCAAAAGTTTTGAGCAATGTATTATTCCTATGAATTAGATTACTATCTCATACCATGCAATAAACACTTACTCAATCTTTCTTTATCAAGTGCACTGATTTGAAGAGACATTTCTTCAATAAATGTTTAATTTAAGCAATATTCTGTATGGCTTCTTATTAATTAATTAGATTTTATGAGATGAATGTGGAAAAAATGTAATCGGCTTCATATATTGTATCAGCTGTTATGACAATCTCTAACTGCACACATTAACTACCTTTGGGTTCCAAAATAAATATTTACTAGTCCATCAAAACAGCACACTCATCTCAGTAGCTATAGTGGCTCACCAGAAGTCTAAACACAAACAGCTTTAAGATAGTAATAGCGGCATTACAGAGCCAGTGGGTAAAATCATAGTTTAGTCTTGCACCTGGATACAAGGGCTGTCTCAATTATTAAAAAAATGTCTCATCGCAATTATTTGTCGCATCGCAATTATTTTAAATAACCACAATTATTGATTGATTGATCTGCACTCAATGTTACATTCAAATGACATTTCTCCATCAGTTGAGTTGAACTAGTTTCTAATCTAAAACAAATTAGTAAATTAGTGTTATGTAATATAGGCCCGGTTTCACAGACTAGTTTTAGTATAAATCAGGATTATTCCTTAGTTACATTTAGTCATTTAACAGATGTTTTTTATCCAAAGCGATTAAGTTAAATTAGTAATACAAGTAAGGGGCCATTCATACAGAAAACGTTTTTCCATTCTAATGCGTTACCTTTCTATTGTTTTTATTAGAAAACACTTGACAGACGTGCATGATTAAAAGAATTTCAATTTTTATATGCAGCGCTGCTCATCTATGTCAGTTCCAAAGCAATGGATCAATCAGAAGAATTTGGAGGCAGAGCAAGCGTTACATGCTTCTGTTTACAGAAGCCAGTTGGTATGACATGGCAACATGGCGAAGACATCTCGAAACACTAGCGTTCTACGCTGCGCATATTTAAAAAACAAATGCTGAGAGATGTGTAATTGCCACTTACGTTTTCCTGATGCTCAGTGGATAGAGCATGGCACTAGCAATGCTAAGATCATGGGTTCCAACCCAGGTAAAAAAGTATCATGCAATGTAAGTTGCTTCTAAAAAAATGTCTGCCAATTGCGTAGAAAAGTCCCTTTTACAAAATCCGTTAGAAACAAAGATTACTTGTGTTCATCTTGAGGACAAAACAATATTACTGACATATTTTAAGATTTTAAGTTAAGTTATTTTCACTGAAGAGAGTTAAAGATTCATTTTAGTCTGGGAGTAGCCTTGAGCCTATGAAACCAGCATTAAATATACCCAAACGTTTATTTTAGGGAAATGTTTTGCCTTCAACATGTTTATGCTATGTATCTTTAAAGTTGTACTTTGTTATTTTCTGTAAATGCTATTCTTACATTTTAACTTGTTGTCTAAGTGTCAAAGTATGCTTACATTTTCATAGTCGTCATCATCAGAATCTTCACTGTTTTTCTGAGGCAGCCACTTTTTTAAAGAGTTCTCTTCTGAAGAAGAACGAAAACTTTGTCCATCTGGCGATGCTCTTCTGAAATAAAATGTATGAATATTTGTATAAATATTTTTTGTAAAATTAGTAAATATAGCACATGTTTGTTGTACCAAAAATAATTCTCTTCAATCATAGAATGTAGCTGGTGTTTCTAGCATATAAAGAAACTGACATAGAATGAAATTTAACATTTTAAATGCAATAATAGTATTAATTTGCTGTGTAAACAGTAATATATAACACCGTTTTCTGGAATAATTTAAACTGAAAGAAAATACAGAATTCCTGAAGACACTTACTGGAGCAACGGTCTACTGGGTTTAGGTTTGATTGGTAATGGAGGCTTTGGTATCTGGGCCAACTGAGTCTTGTTACCCAGAGGAGAAGAGAGATGAGGTGACAGATGAGGCTTGTTCTCTGCTATGGACTTGCTCCCCAAGTGGTGGCTTAAAGTGGGTTGTTTATTTCCAGGGTTTAGAATCACTTTCTGTAAGTTCTCAACAATAGGTAAAGTAGCTGCAGTATTCCCGACTAGAGACCTATGTGGCTTTTTCTCACAAAAAGGCATTGTGGCAAACGAGCCTGGCTGGGGCAGTAAAAGACCCATGGGACCACCAGGACCTCTGTTTGGTGTGTGCATGTCTGGTTTCTGTAAATGTGGAGCGTATGGTAGAGGTGGAAGTGGACCCTTGTTTGAAGGTGTGCAGGAAGGAGGTTTTTTGAATGACGGAGGAAGCAGAGGTGGTGGTCCTTTCGTTTGCCGGGCTTCTCTTGACAAGTGAGGAACTGGGGGTGGAGGATAAGGTGGGGGTGGAACCATGGGACGACCTGAAAAAACAACAAAAATGTATTACACTGTATAAAAGATAAAATTGTTGTGTTAAAAACAACACAATATTATCCTAACTGAACACATCTCTGTGGCATGATCCCTGTCTGTGTTTCCCCGATTATTGTGGACTTTTGGTTTGAATGCCTTACAGAACAACAGACCACAACATTAATCCAGCATTAGGATGGCACCCAGCAATGCGCCTTGTCATGATCTGCCAGGGATCCGGCTCCCTTGAGGATCATAAACAGGGTAGTTACAGTGTAGTCTGAAGGATGCTCTTTGAACTCTGCTTACCAGTTATGATCATCTAGGAAGTTTTATAATCGTTATTTAGCATGCCCTGGCGCAAAGTCGATCTGCATTTACAGTTGGTGGGGTAGAGGAGGAAGCTTCCCCAGAATGTTTTTGGGAGAGGGGCAGCAAGAATCAGGCATCGCTGACCACAGAGCCGGACCAGCTATGGAAACCTGCTCTAACTACATTAATGGGGGCCCACCCGGTCATCACTTCCGAGCCTCCTGTCAAAGATGGACGCCAGTCCAGAGCCCGCTGGCAAGATGGCCGGCAGTCCAGAGTCCACTCGCAAGATGCCAAACTAGAGCCTTCAGGTGTTCGGGCTTCCAGTCTAGAAGTTGCTTGTAAGATGGTGGGTTATGGTCATGGTGTCTGGTCTCAAACCTGCCAGATGCCCATCTGATAACTGTTCGGAGAGCCGGTGTTTCCAGGGTCCAGAGTCCAGTCCTGCCGGAGGTAACTGGTCCTGAAGCTCTTCCTTTTAAGTCTGCTCTGCTGGTGGTGGTTGCTGCATTGGCTCTCAAGACCGCTGACCACTTGTCTCATTATTAATAAATCTATATTGCATGTGGATCTGCTTCCTACCTGGATTACTTAAACAATACACTGTCTATTCATATTTAGTGTAACTTTAATCAGCCTTGTTTTGATCCCTTTCATCTATTTAAATCTTTCACCGCAATTGACGAGTAATCTCGTAATTTAAAAGAAAAAACATTCCCCGCGAAAGACGAGTTATTACGGCAATCTGTGTTTGTATTGTTGTACAGCAGGTGGCGCTGTTACAAACCTTTGGGAAAAGGTACAGAATCCCAGAACCTAAATCGTATTTATACATCTTATCAAATTTTAATCATTGTTCTGAGTGTAATTTGGGCGGAGTTTTCACAAAAAAAGAAACCTATCCACATTTAAGGAGTGAAAAAAAGAGAACAAATGAAGATAGAAGAATAAAGATTTTTTTGTTTAAAAGCACAGACTCTGTTCTTTCATTGGACATATTGTTTGTCCATATATTTGTTACAGAAAATGTACTGTGCCCCATTAAAGTTTGGTGAAAATGTTAAAAATCGCTGGCGTAGGCTGGCAACTTTGATTAAAATAGGCTGGCGGGGAAAGAGTTAACACACAATCAAATTACACAAAATAACATGAAGTATTAAAATGACATGTGTCTTAAAATTTCATAACACAAAAATGAATTAACACATATTTTTGAGAGTGTAGGTATTTGATAAATTAAAAATTGTCTGTCAATATAAATACTAAATTTACTTAGAACATAAATGCCCTATGCAAAATGCTTGACACAAACAAGCAAAGAAATTAAAAAGAATCAAAGACAGACCTGGTGGAATTGGAGGTTCAACATGTTTGTGGTTCTCCTCTTCATCACTGTCTTCATCTTGTGTCATATAATCTAAAAATTATATTTAGATATTTAATTTCAGCCATTGGCCATCAAAACACGTTTTTTTATAATTTCACAATGTGTGTTTTATTGTGTTCCTTCAGTAAACACCCATTACAAACTTCATGTAATTATGAAACATTTTAAAATGCAACAAAAGCTTTGCAGATAAACATATGGTTAAAATGTCACAGAGACCATAGGAAATAGGAAATGCCATGATAGAAAAACAACTTCAAGGAGATACACCTTTTGTGCCATCATCCTCAAACAAAGATATTTAGGCCTAAAAGTATATTGATATAGGATATCAGCTAAATTACTATTTTTACTAAACAATATCAGCAAAAAATAAATTTTTGTGCTCCACTTAATATATTTAACATATTAAATATATCAAATGTAATTATAAATTACACAAATGTACCTGCTTCTAATTATTTATCTACCTGCTTCAGGGTTATCATCAAAGTCACTGATTTCCACAGGTTCTTCCAATGGACCATAGACACTCTCTGCATCTAAGTCGTCACTACTACAATACAAATGAAAAAATTATGCAAACATGCTTGGTAACAGCAGCAGATAAAGAATAACATCAACAGGCCATGAATGTAAAGAAAGGGAGGTTGAAACTGCCAGAGTGTGTGAAATTCCTGAGAACACCAACGTAAACTAGAATATTAAAAACACAATTCCCCGGTTTAACAGAGAAGGCTTCAAACTAGTCCCAGAATAAAATGTAAGTTTGAGCTGTCTTAACTTAAAATATATTGCCCTGACATAACTTAAAATATTTCATTGCCATTGTTTTGTCTTAAGATACACACAATTATGTTTTTTTGTTAAGTATTATTGACTTTAACTGAGAGGTTGTCTACACTAGTCCCTTTTTCATCAAACAGAGTTTTCGTTTTCAAAACGCTCTTCTTCCACAGTCGCATTTTCAAGCTTTTCTCAAACACTGCACATCTACACTGAAACATCTGAAAAAACTTACATCCATGTATCGCGCATGAGTAAAACTTAAGACTCGTCAGCATGTGTCATTTCTGTTAGGCGTTTATTTACTTTCTGCCTTATTATGTCGCGGCAATGTGGAGTAAAGACACCATTTTTTAAAATAGACTGACAATGAGGTAACTTAGAGGTGCTGCGGGTAACACCAGCCTATAAAACTGTAGAAGTGAAACAACCTGCGCTCCGCTGTCAAACAATAACTGCAAGCAGTTAAATATTCTGTATCCTAAAATGCGATGTTAAGAATGAATGAACTGACATAAATGCTATCAAATGGGAGAGCAGCCGAAACAACTACGTCACATGTTTTTAAAACCTCTGTTTCCCTCATCTGCACTGCAACATGAAAACTGCATTTTCAAATGTACCCAATTGTGTAGAAGTAAGTAGGGTAGAAGTAATTTTGGGTGGATGATCCCTTAAAGACATCGCTTAGGAAATGCTCCTCGGAGTAGTCTTAAGCTTTGACTTAAGTGTCAAAAATGTCTTATCTACAGGAATGACTTTTTTAAGAGTGGGAGACTTTTATAAAGAAGCGGAAAGCAACTTTTAGCAAAGATTAAGCCTGATTCTTAAGTTCTGACCTAGATATTTCACTAGAAAACCAAATATGGATATTTCTCTTAAACAAATGCATTGATTCACTTCAGAAGACCTTTGCTAAGACCACGGAACACGTCGAGCAGTTATTTGATCGATGGATGCGCTTTTCGTAGCTTCAAAAAGTCGACACCCATTCATTCCCATTCTGCTGCTTGGAAATAAAATGATACAGGGTATTATAACTCTGACTGCAAAAGTCTTGAAGAAGAATACCATATACAGTTAGGATGCCTTGAGGGTGAGTAAAACATGGGACATTTTTGGTTTGCTAGCTAAATATTGCTTTAAGTCTTGTGAATTAAGGACAACAATAATTTAAACACAAAATGGCCGCCCTTGACCTCTAACTCAGCCAAAAAGGAGCCTGCAAGAGTAAATTCACAGCAGCTTGGCATTATTGTTATGTGACGGAATTAAGACATTACATAATTTTATTTTTATTTACAGCTGCAATCCAATAAATTATTTTGGTAAAATAAACCAAAATGAAGGTATTGGGCTAGTATAAAAAGTGTTGAAAACTATCTGCCTACTTTCCCCTGATTGACAGCTGTGAGCTTATAATAGTGATTTACTGTATAAGTGGAGCTGTATGATTTCATGGGAAATGTTAGTTTAACATCGGTTTACTTCAATCCATGAAGATAAGCATGTAAAGTAACCTGCAATTGTATATTTCAAACAGAGATGGCAACATTCGATTCAAAAGTGAAGAATTTAGGTTGCTAAATCACATCCTTCTTTGTTGCACTCATAAGGAAAAGACCAACATTGCAAATCCCCCAAACAGTTTTTATTTATTATTTTATTGTTTCATTAACTCCCTGTCCTCATATCATTCCAACAGATTGGGCCCTATTATGCCATTGCAATGTGTTTTCAGGCAAGTGCAAGTGTTTTTTTTTGCTAGCTTTCAGCCCGACGCAGTTATCATTTTTATATGGCACGAGCTTGACTGGCTCTTGGAATGGGAGATGAGATTGGTTTATTGCACGTACTTCCAAAACACACCCATAACTCCTTAAGAGAATAGGGAAAACTTTCAAGATCATGCGCCAGGTGCGCCGAGCATTTTCCTATTGTTAAACTAGCAAAAGTGCATAAGTACACTTGCACTTGCTCCATGCGTTAAAATAGGACCCATTGTTTCTTTGTTGTAAAGTACTGCCATCTTGTTACTCCTAACTAGATTAGGATACCTCTCTAGATCTCTTAAATAATTTAGCAGTTGAGACCGATTTTAATACTAAGGAACCTTTGTAAATCACACTTATTCTTAAGTCTAGGAATAAGAATAAGATTTATTTAGAATTTTGACTCACTTAAGATAAAGTCTATACTCTAAGAAGCTTAATATAACCGGCCTCTGATTTGATTTGGTTAAACAAATTAATAAATAATTAATTAATTGATAAATAAAATAGATTTTTTAATCTCCATTTCACAGAATGTCAAGCTTCTTTCAAAGTACTGTATCTCCAATATGACCATATTTATTCTCACAGACTGAGGAGTAACATTTTTTGATTGTAATAACAGTTTTTACCTTGGAATCTGCAATTCTCTTTTATCATTATAATGATCTATTTCTTTTCTCAGGTGTTGCATCCATTTCTGTCAGAGAGACAAAAATACATAGTCAAATTTCACTGAATCGAAACATGTAATATGCATTCTTTATACATTTAGAACTATGATGAGAATTTCATGCCATAACATAATCTCACCCTTCTTTCAGCCTCACTTGCCGCTGACAAATACCACGTACGATGTGTCTTACTGAAGTGCACAATCTTGAAAGGGAAAACATTGCTAGAAGTTGTTTCCTCTGCTGCCCGTAATATTCTGCCAATCAATAACACCATTTTGGCTTTTAGTAAAAAAAATCATTTTAATTGTTTATGTGTTCACACCTCAAAACATGTTTGTTAAATTTCATTGTGACTGACATTTTGAGGGGAGATTGCAGAGTGAAGCATTAATATTACGGTTGCTCTCAAAACACAACGAAAAAATAATAAAATAAAAAGACTTTAAATGACAGACCGAAATCATATCTAGTCAAACAGAATATTATGTGACTTGGCGGTAAACTCTTTTGACTTTATCCAACCTAAACAAAATGGCAGCCAGGTAATAACAGAAACTGTATTCTTTGACCCTTAATCTTGAAGCAGTAAGGATACTTGCATGAAATATGTGTGTGTATATTTTGTAAAAGTTTGCTTCTTATTGTCAAGTGGACTGCTGTATTAACTATACAAGCGCAAAACAAAGAAGGTAATCTACAAAGAAGTGTTAATTACAAAATCCAAAACAACAGAGAATCGACACAAAGAGGTAACAGCAAACCAAACGAAAACCGGCCAGGAACACAACTAAACAAGAGTATATATAACAAGGCTGATGACGGGGTCACAGGTGATGAGTGACTGCAACAAATGAGTGAAGGAACAGAGCGATGGAAAACTAACAAGACAGGCAAAATAACATAAATACACAAGCAAAAGTCCATAACTGTGATGATTCGAAAGGCAAGTCCTCGCGTCAAGTCCAGCTGATTAGGGAAGATCATTTCATTCCAACACATTGTTTCTTTGTTAAAAAGGCCATTATCTCTGCCTCTGCACTGCTATCATGTTACTCTCAAGATACCTCTCCAGCACTCCTTAATAATTTAGGAGCTGAGACCTAATCTTAACTCGTATGGTGCTTTTTCACTAAGGTTGAACCGAAATGAAAATTCTTGGCTGAAGCCGAATAAAAATGTAGATGAAAGCCAGAACAGTCAACATGATTTTTTGCGTACCTTTAATTTATTTAGTCAATTTTTCACTATTGCATAAACTGAATTGTAAAAATTAGCTTTTTATATTTTGTCTTGCAATACAAATTCTTCGCTTAACATTCAACACACATATGACAATAAAGACTTTTTCGGTAACACTTCAGTATAGGGGGCAATTCTCACTAGTAACTAGTTGTTATTAGCATGCCTATTGTTGGCATATTGGCTGTTTATTAGTACTTGTAAAGCACATATTCTGCATGACCACATCCCTAATCCTACCCAATACCTAAACCTAACAACTATCTTACTAACTATTAATATGCAAGAAATGAAGAGTTTACTGGGGAAATAGTCGTAGTTAATGGTTTGTTAGTAGTGATAACTGCACCCTATACTGAAGTGTGACCGACTTTTCAAGAGAATACATTATGATATAGACATTGGGAAAAACAGATAAAGGGACCAAACACGTTTCCACCATTTCTTAATAACCCACTTTAAACCGGTGCTAAAATTTGTATTTGCCTTAGTTGAGTATTTTTGCTTTAAATACAATGTAATTTTTGGTATAAATCATTTTTTTGAGTGCGAAATCACACATACCATTGAGAACAATACAGCATAATGAGAACGCGCAAAAATATTGTAAATTCATTCAAATAGAGCATAACAAGAAGATCCATAGTACAGCATAACAAGAACGTGCAACAGTACTGATGATCCACAGAGCATTACTTGAATGCGCGCAGAATGATTGCATGCCTTTTATCTTGCGCACAAAGAAATTGAAAGGGGTCATAAACACGCAAATACATGTTTTTCTGTTTCTTTGGTATGTTATAAGTTGACGATGCATGTATTAGACATGTAAAAGTGCAAAAATTTAAGTGACAAAACAAAGATGGATTCTATCTAAAAGCTAGTGCTCACCCAGACCTGCCTGAAACCCCTCGTGTAACCACACCCCCATGAATGTACGTCATTTCATGGTATGACTTGACTAAGATCGCCGTAATCTATACGCAAGTGAGGTGGGCGTACTTGTAAATCTGTATCTTCGCCGCTGCAACCATGTCGTGGAGACGCTGTGTTTCGTTGCGAAAAGAAGACCTCTTTGTTTGAACCTGGATGAGATCAAGGGCGGCTGTGCACGAAAGCTTTTGTTAAAAAGTGGGGCAATTCCAACCAGCACAACTTTGCAAGGACAGTCTGGCCCTTCAGATTCACAGTCTGTCAGTATATTTTCATTGTAAAAGACTTTGTTATGGACTTGTGTGTTGTGTGTTGTTGTAGCGCATGTTGTTTCTTCATGTAATCTGCGAATGCAGACACCGGGGCAACGTGAAAAAAAAAAAAACATACACTCACCAAAAGGATTATTAGGAACACCTGTTCAATTTCTCATTAATGCAATTATGGTGGTGGTGTAATGGTGTGGGGGATGTTTTCTTGGCACACTTTAGTGCCAATTGGGCATCTTTTTAATGCCACGGCCTACCTGAGCATTGTTTCTTACCATGTCCATCCCTTTATGACCACCATGCACCATGTCACAAAGCTCAAATCATTTCCTGTCACGGTATGACATGGTAGAACCCAATTGCAGGCAGAGACAGATGGTATGACGGGGTTAACAGATATTTTAATATACAAAAACAGGAACAAAACAAAAACCCACGATGGGGAAAACAAGACTTGATCATATATAAATAAACAAGGACCAGTGACTAACTAGACTAGAACAATAACACTTGAAACAAACACTAAACTAACACTTACTTGACAAGAAAACAGGAACAAGGGAGACAAGGGGGACAAGGGAGACAAGGGAGACAAGGAAACAGGACTTGGTGTACGAGGTAATAGCAAGAGCTACAGCTGAACATCAACATGAGATACAAGACGAAGCACAACAGCTACAATGAACGAGCACAGGACAATGAACACGAGGATGTTTTAAAGGGAGAGAAACACAGGATCATTAACGAGGAACAGGTGCTGGGGATTAAGCACTAAGGAGAGGCTGACGGGGAACGAGATGTCGGGAACAATGACGCAGACTGGAGAGAGAGAGTATGCAGACACATAGGTGCTACAACAGTCTCTCTCCCACCACATAACTAAAGGCTATAAACACGGCTCCACAGAAAAACAAGAATAAAACATGACATGATAGTGGAACCATGACATTTCATTTCATTTCATTTCATTTAGGCATTTAGTAGACGCTTTTATCCAAAGCGACTTACATTGCTTTATCCTATACATTTTACATAGGTATTTGCAATCCCCTGGGTTCGAACCCATAACCTTGTGTTGTTAACGCAATGCTCTTACCACTGAACTACAGAAAACATTTCCAATTGGTTTCTTGAACATGACAATCAGTACACTGTACTAAAATGGCCCCCACAGTCACCAGATCTCAACCCAATAGAGCATCTTTGGGATGTGGTGGAACGGGAGCTTCGTGCATCCCACAAATCTCCATCAACTGCAAGATGCTATCCAATCAATATGCCAACATTTCTAAAGAATGCTTTCAGCACCTTGTCGAATCAA
This sequence comes from Triplophysa tibetana, assembly GCA_008369825.1. Taxonomy (NCBI): domain Eukaryota; kingdom Metazoa; phylum Chordata; class Actinopteri; order Cypriniformes; family Nemacheilidae; genus Triplophysa; species Triplophysa tibetana. Next base: position 2,646,275 of record CM017915.1, on the reverse strand, counting down.
TGCACGTAGAATTAAGGCAGTTCTGAAGGTGAAAGGGGGTCAAACACAGTATTAGTATGGTGTTCCTAATAATCCTTTAGGTGAGTGTAAGTCCTTATAATGAGTAATTATGTTCTAAATAGAGGCAACAAATGTCGTGTTTATAATGTTTTTTTTTGTCTTTGTTGAGATGCGACGAGACATGTCATAACAGTGGTTGATCACTAAAGGCAAATTTTTATAAGGTCATATAAGTTGTCAGTAGTTCTGTTTTGTTGGGAACCAGGCAGGGAGCGGATTCAAATGCAGTTAGAGATTTATTTACATTAAAACAAGAAAGCATCAAGAAACTAGAAACTAGAAACCAGATAAAAATATATATAACTTCACCGGAAACATGTAACAGCAATGACTGAAATAAACATATAATAAATAGAATAAAAGAAAATGTCCCTCTGGTTGAAGATGAAGGGCACATCAGCTGATGACTGTGACAAATACAGGCCCAGTTCCTATTTAAAATTAACATCTGCACTAAAGAAAATAGTTAGCACTGCCTATTATGCTTAACTTGAACAAGAAAAAAAGATTCATCTTAAAATATCAAATAAATGTCATAAAAGGCATTAAATGTAACTTTTGTATGCATGTAAACACATTTTTACAAGTCAACTATCTGTGTTGGTTGAACATAGTTGCCTTGAACAATTTTTTGCAAGATCCCTTTAATTCCGAGTTGACAATATTAATTAACTTTTCATACCACAGCGGAAAATCACACAGTAAATACATGCTCAGCCCATACTAGCATTACTTTTACATTAAAAATATATACATCAATTACATTCAACAGAATATTTAATAGACATGAATGCAGCGCTGCCAATAAAACTTCATGACAACCGGTTCAATGTAAAATAGAAACTTAATACTTTATTCAAGAATGCACTGTGGACAGGATGCGGTCAACAATCAAGTGAACTTTTTATGTATTTGAAACGCTTGAACATGAAGACCACAAATATGCACTGCAACTTAACAAACGCAGTGGCAGCAGAAAGAGACAATTATAAAGACTTCTGACGAATTGATGTAACCGACCTGTTGTAGCCTTTAAGAGAGAATGCTCCTTGTGGTGTAGCTGAAGTACTGCTCTTGAAATAGTACACACAGCCTTTGTGAATTATGACAAACCGGAGAGGCCCTGTAGGATTGGCAGATACTCAATATTTGTTCTTTCAAGTAACATTCAACAGTCCAATCATGTCAACAATTTAAAGCTTTTCTGTTCTTTTTCATAAAAGATATTAATAAAGGATATGTATTGCCTTAATCTGCATTCACACCGCATACGACTAGTAGTAAAAGAGTGAGATGACCTTATTTATTTCAGTAAGAGTGACAGTGATCACTGACGACTAAATTGAAAAAAGTTAAACTTCATGCAAAATATTAGCGATTTTCAAGAGGCGACTATCAATGGGAGTCATGAGTGTCCATGGACTATAAGAACAATAGGGACTATAAGAACTATAATCAACCTTATAGCAAGCTATGGGCACAAAGTCGCTGTTGGAGTGAATGCAACTCCATTTATATGTATTCCTTAACATTTGTCCTAACACAGTCAAAGCACAGACGGAAACAAGGACTAAGCTTTATATCATAAACAGAAGTGGAATATTATAAATGTCTGTATCTGGCTAACAGATTCCAGTGAACTGTGATAACTCACATTTCATCAGGCTGAACTGGCTACCCCCTTTCTTGTGCAGATATCCAGATATTGTCACTCCTCCTGGCATGGTGAGCAGATTCTGAGCTCCAATAGCCCTCATAGGAAGGGGCCAGGAGACTATTGGAACAGCCATGCTTCTACAACCAAGAAGAAAGGTTAATAATAACAGTACTAAAGCTGCTGTGTCATTAGCAGCAAATACAGCAAATTCAATTTCATTTTATTTATACGGCACATTTCACAATTTTTTATTGTGGCAAAGCAACTTTGCATACTGTACAGAACGTTTAGGCAGTGGTCCTTATAGGTGGGAGAATACATTGTATTTTAACAATATAATTGCAAAAGTAACTATAACATTTTGATGTTAAAGGGATACTACCCCCCCCAAGTTTTTCTAAACCTGTATAAATTATTTTGAATACAAAGAAGATATTTGGAAGAATGTTAGCAAGTGACAGCTCTGAGACATCGTTGACTACCATAGTACAAATTAAAATTGTACTCAAAGGTGCCTCAGAACGGCTTAATTTATTCTAAATATTTCATTTTGTGTTCAACAGAACAAAAAAATGCAATAATGTTTCGTACTATGATAGTCAACGATGTCTCAGAATTGTCAGTTGCCAACAATCTCCTAAATAACTTTCTTTGTGTTCAACAGAAGGTTTGTAATACTATAACCTCAGTTACAGCTGTTACAGTGTTAGAAAACACCTAGTAGCTATAACAGTAACAAAGTTAGCAAATTCAGTCAATACACAAAGATCAGTACAAAATAATAATAATTCAATAAATAACTAAATATAAACACAACTGGTAAACAAAATGTACCAACAACCATAGGAAACATAAAGTTCCTATTATAGCACATCTACCATTTCCACACAGCACATAAGTAAAGACTGCATTTAATGATATATATCTGCGCAACCTAATTTCAAACAAACAAATATCTTCCCACACACATAGTTACATGATCCCAGGATTATTTCCAACAGACTGAACAATGAAACATTACCTTCGACTGACACATCTTGTGATGTTCTGCAATGCTGTTCTCTCTTTGAACATACTAAACTTCAAGAAGAAACTTGGGGCTTTGAAAACATTTTCTTCTCCACCACAGAATTTACAGATAAATCTCTAAACTTCCAGCAAAACCTTCGATCTGGCAAGGACACAGAAAGGACAGGAAACTCTACATTTCCTCTGGGAAGTTCCCAGGATGCACTGCTGGTGGCACATAGCAGAATATGCTATTCCCTACCCGCAGACATGGGTACAAATACTTCAAAAAGTATTATAATTCTAACACTTAAAAGCAGAGTAGTAGATCCTGATCAGAAACCTTTCTTTCATGCTAGATACAAGTCCCTTCACATCCTATTAGCAATCAACAGAAAAGTGGTCCAATAATATTTTTTTTAATAAAAGACAAAAATTGCGGAAAATTGGTAATTAAATATGTATAACAACAGTAAAAACTACCATGGTTAAGAAAGGTCTTGACCAGCAAAGAGGTGATAGCAGAATTAAGATCAGTGCTGCTTTTCCATGCGGGAGTCAATGGGTTTAAAAGATGATGGCATTGTTGGTGTGTTTCTTCTGGACAGGTAGGTACATGGTATGATTTGATTTTGATGGGTTTTATTTATGACGCATTATGTTCCTACCTGTCAACACTCGGCACCCTCTTGTTTTGTTATTTCTCCCATTTACAAACAGCCCTGGGACCTCCTAAAACACGACCGCGGTCACCTAGATTTTGGTACCGAACGTTGACAGGTATGATTTTATTGCATACCATTGCGAATTATCTTAAGGACAGCATGACCCAGCATCTAATCGTGAACTATTTATATCAAGTCATGAGCAAACTTTACAAACTGACAACCTCATGCTATACAACTGGAAACTTGCATTTTAAAACTGTTATTTACTTTATAATATTTTAGTTATGATATTGCACATGCTCATGTGTTTTTGAGGAGGCGTGGCTTTGAATGCTGAAATGGTTAATTACTAGCAGGCTAACATTACAATTTTCCAAAACACAAACACAGTCTGCTCGAACTATGCATGGCCCTTACGAGCAACTTTTCTTGGTTTGGAGCTGGTGCTTTGGGTGTCGAAAGAGAACCAATTTGAAACTAGGCTCTGGCTCTGAATTAGCAATCAAACTGCCTTGGTGGGAAAGGGGTGAAAGATAGGCTTGCCATCGTAGCTGGGACTGAAACCTCAGATCTGCATTGTGCCGCCCCAAAATCGGGGTAGCAGGCAGAAAACTGCCTGAGCCTATCGTTTTGCCATTTATTACGTTTTCTTTATAAAAGCAAACCCTTTTCTTACACGTCATCAGCTTATTAAAGAGCAAGTAACATTTGATTTTAAGGTCCTACTTTGGTTTATGACGTATCCAACAACAAGTTTATGTACCTTGAATGTGCAAAAACACCATTATGTTGTAATAATAGGCAGGTATTCTTACCTTACTTCTTGACAAATTATTTGTTCCGAGATTCATCCGTCTAATCCCCTCATATCCGTTAGCCTAGTGTCATGTGATTGGTCAGATATGGTGTAGTCTGTTATGATTGGTCAAACGGGTTTGTAACGAGCAAGGCGGGACGAGAGCCCAGAGGGAATGACGCGAGTGATGATAATGAGTGTCAGCTGTGTTCCACGGGTATCGCATCTCTTTGGAAGACCGGAAGCATACAAGGACGAACGACGAGTACCAGGCCTAGATTTGATGTTATTTTTATTATATTTGTGTGGCCGGCAGTCGACCGGGCGGGAGCTGCAGGCTTTTACCTCCTTTTTGTGGTTTGTTTATCTTTTATTAAAAGTTGTTGAACTTCGCCGGTGACCGCCTCCTTCCCATTCCTTGAACTTGTTACAGCGGTCATCATTTGTCGCAAAGGAAAGAAACATCCAAAGATGATAGTAGATAATAGATAGATGATACAAGATTGAAGACTTAAAATGGCCAAGTTCATAGGTAGATAAACAAACTGTAATACCCCAGAAGTAACGGTACATGTTAACGTTAGCGTTAAATGCATAAGCTAAACACAGATATAAGGTACTCAAATATTTCCTGAAGTTCAGACAAAAATAGATAGTCACACTTACAGGTGGTAAGTGAAGTCTAGACAGTCCCAGCAAAACGTAGGTGGGGACTATGTCTAGGGACGTAGATACGCGGCGGTACTCGTTCACGTCTCGCTTGCGTGATTCAGAGTCGACTCCCCTTTTTACAAGCCAATAACTTTGTTATTTATTCACCTTCGGACTTACAACTTGGCAGACTGCTTACTTTCAAACACGGCAACATAACACACTGGATGAATTGTAATTTTCATGATCTAATGCTACTTACTCTTTTAATAATCTCACCCCTAAATTATACACAATACAAAATCATGCTCGTCTGGCACTTTACATCAACCAGATGGTAATCTCTTTCCTTAATAGACCATACTATTCAAAGGGAAACATACTTGTATTGTTACTCAGACAGGTTTCTGCTCTCTTTTTTGTACATTTTTGTACTGTTTCCTAATTCTTTAAACTGTTATAACCCAGATGTGAGTAGAGCAGCAGATGCAGTCATTCTTTACTGTATCTGTCCGTTCTCATTTAAAAATGGATGATAGTACATCATGAGACCTGCTTTAAATAAAACAGGAGATGACATCAACATGTAGCACAATGTCTATTAATAAACAATAGGTTCTTTTTTCAAACACTTGCCCACATAGAATGGTAGTGTGTTCTTAAGAATGTGCCTCTCATTATGCAAATGCCAGTTATCCGGTGTATGAAGGTCACACAAATACTTGTTTCTTTTATAATTGAGTGGATGTCGTCTGTTAAGAAACTTATGAGAATATTAACTATGATTGTCTATGTATGATCTTCCATAAGACACTAATATACATATTAAGAAATATAAATTCTAACCAAATTTGCTGTTAGTAAAATACAGTTATAAAATACTTAATTAGACTCACCAAGTTGCAAATGTATTCAGCTGAGAATACATACATGAAAAAGTATACAATATATGTACAGTTAATTGGGCCAAAATGAAACACTTTCTTTACTTGGTACTGTTCCATCACAACGAGGCACAAAATTGTTTGCTAAAACCTTTACTCATTCCATTCCAGGAATTGAATGAACTGCCAGCCTCCACCCACATGGCAGCATCCTTCACAACTTCCAAAACAACTCAAAACATACATGTTCCGCATTAATCTAACTAACCAATAACTGTCTTTTTTTGTGTCTAATTTAAAAAAGATTGTTCATATTGTTCATTCTTTACTTTGCTTAATTCGACTTTATTCTTCCTAGTAACATGGCCCCCATCAGACTCTACTCTTCTCATAGCAACACCCTGGGCAATGTCTGAAAAATTAGTTGATTTGGGGATGACACTTCAGAAAAGCAACCGTTTACAGACCCATTCAACAACAAAACTGATTAACAGAAGTGAGCTACCAAGTTCAACTCAGAAAATGAGCTATTTTGTATTTAAGAAGATTAATACTGAATCAAATTATTGGATTTAACAGTGAACAACAACAACCTGTACAAAAAATACTCTCATACTTTCGACCAATGCATAGAATTTCGACATACATTGGTCGAATATGTATGTTGAAAATGTATAGTTTTTATACATTGGTTAAAATGCATATAGTTAGCATAAATCCAACTACTTACCTCTTAATTTGGCTTTGTAAGCACATTTTCCCATGAGAATGTTGTGAATAACCGAAAGATTGTTTGTTTTTTACCGAAAGAGCCATTCGTACAGGCCTGTGTTTGTCACCATGTTCTTGGTTGATACTTGTTATCAGAAGTTTAAAGAGTCAGTTTCAGTTTGGCACAACTGATAGCGTGGTTAACTAGATACAGCCTGTGATCTCAGCCTCATGCACAGTGCAAGTCATTTCCTCTCATGGCCCACACTGGTGTACTTTTTGTCTATAATGTCACTTCCTTGTGGTTGCTGCATGGATTAACTGACTGGCCACAGTCCCTTTCTTGGGACTCAAGTTCAATGAAGAATAGAGATAGGGACTTTCCACATCCGTTACAATAAATTATGTAGTCTGAAACATGGCTATTCTAACAAACCTGTAACTCTGTTGCAGAAGTACAATTGCATGACTTCTCTTACACCAATTGTAAGCATCTATGTTCTTTTATAAAACCAAATGTTCTAGAATACAAACTAAGACTACAAACTTCAAAGTCGGACAATATGTCTGACTTGATGTCCTGGTTTCTTATTCATAATACAAATGTTATTTGCCAAACATTTTTCTACTTTAGACATTAAAATACCTTGTTGATAAAAATGTAGAGAGGTGTTATTTGTATTCTAAATAACCTGACTTTTTCCCTTTTTCTAGTGTTTAGAATTTATTTCCCTTCAGCCTACGAATATTTAACATTGGTTGCCAAATATGGTCAGCTTCCTTTCAAATGAAGCTATTCGCTACATGTGAGAGTAAATTACTTTTTTTCACTTCCTTACTTCATGAATGCAGTTGAATATCTAATACAGGCCAAATCACAAATATCCTCAAAAATATCTTTATAGCAATGTGATAGAGCGCGTAGTAGCAGTCTTATATCACATGATTATAGCCTATATAGGCAGCAAAACAGAGAGACAGGGACTTTCCACCTCCTTTACTATGAAATGATGTAATCTGAAAAATGGCTAGTCTAACAAACCTGCAACTGTGTTGCAGAAATAAAATTGCATGACGTCTACGACTCCAATTGTAAGGATCTATGTTCATTTATAAAAGCAAAAGTTCTATAACACAAACGAAGAGAACAAACTACAAAGTCAGACAATAGGTCTGACTTTAGGTCATTGTTTTTACTCATAATACAAGTGTCATTTGCCAAACATTTTTCTAGTTCAGACATAAAACCTTTTGTTGATAAACATGTAGAGAGGTGTTATTTGTATTCTAAATCATCTTTTTTCCTTTTTCTAATGTTTAGAATTTATTTCCCTTCAGCATACAAATATTTAACATTAGTTGCCAAATATGGTCAGCTTCCTTTCAAATAAAGGTATTCGCTACATGTAAGAGTAAATTACTTTTTTATTACTTCCTTACTTAATAAACGCAGTTGAGTATCTAATACATGACAAAACACAAATATCTTCCCAAATGTCTGTAAAGCAGTGTGATAGAGCGAGTAGTAGCAGTCTTCTGTCACACGATTATAGCCTATAAAGGCAGCCAATCACATTATAGTATATGTGACCCCGCCTGTGAAAACCCAGCTAAAGTATTTTTTTGTGATTTACTATTTGTGTCCCAGATAACATACCTCAATGCACTAAACTGCTTTTTGCTAACCAGAAGTAGAACCGGTTCCCCAGATGAATGAAAATGATGTCAAACACATACAGTAACACAACAGGGGTTAACAAAGGTCAGTGTTCACATTGTACTTTTGATGTAATTGTACTTGTTTTGTTGCACGACCTCAGTCACAGTCAGACTGTGCCAAACTGCGGCCATTGAGTGCTTGAAGTGTCCAGCTTTATTGAAATTTCTGTTAAATAAGTGCATCATCCGGGTACTTAAAGTGCACATTTTGTGACATTTTCAATGTAAACACACTACTCACACTATTAATACTTTTCACACTATTTATACTATGATATTCATGTATCTCAGTGGTAAGAGCATGGCGCTAGCAATGCCAAGGTCATGGGTTCCTTCCCAGGGATTGCACACAATATTATAATTCAATGTAAGTCGCTTTGGATGAAATGCACGATTTGGGTCTGACCTACTGTTTTTTACATAAAATCATGCTACATAATATAAAAAACATTCTGTGAAAATATTGAAGAAAGATTTTAAGTAAGGGAATATCACAAAATTGAAATCATAGTGAAATTAATGGTTGACATTTTGATGCTTGTTATCCCATAATTCGATTTTGAGACTTTAGTCTGGATTTTCCATTGTTTAAAGAGTACGTCGCATGAGATTGTGAAAATGATGTGTCATGCAGGCTGTTATGTTGCCGTGAAAGTAAGCTCTCTGCCAAGTTGTAAGTCCGAAAGTGAATAAATAACAAAGTTATTTTCTTGTAAAAATGGGAGTCGACTCTGAATCAAACAAACGAGTTGTGGACGCATATCTACGTCACTATACATAGTCCCCGTCTACGTTTTGCTGAGACTGACGCGAAAACATATTCTCCTCCCCCAAACACTGTCGCTCGTTCGTGATGCGTGTGTATCATGTCTAGAGTCTGTGTTCTACCGTGTGACACTAAGTTCAGCTTATTTCAACTACAAAAGGAAGAACGTCTGTGGGAAAAATGGATTCAATTCATTTTTTAAACGATACCAAAGGAGTATAACCCCAGAGTTTTACTGTGCACGCGTCATTTCACTGAAGATTGGTTTAATAATCTTGGCGCGTTCACTGCAGGGTATGTGAAACGACTATCATTGAAAGAGGGGGAATACCAACTCTATTTGGACCTGTTAGCTCCACCGAGTCACAACCTGCAAGTGTGACTTCTGATTTTTGTCTTAACTTCAAGAAATATTTTCGCACCTTGTATCTGTGTTTAGCTAATGCATATAATGCAAACATTAGCATGTACCGTTATTTCTGGGGTGTTACAATTTGTTTATATTGCTATTAACTTTGCATTTTGACACATTTGCCGCACGTGCACCTATATAGATATATTTGGCTTATATATATATATCATTTTTCATAACGTCAACTTCCTGAAATGCTCTATTTACCATGACAACGCGAAATCGAAATAATAGTACTGCTTACGTATTAACATTATTTTAAGAAAAAATTATATTTTATTTCATTGATGAGCAAAAGCACAACATGCATGTTGTCACACTGGGAGTTTTTATGACAGGAGTTGTCACTTGCCACTCACAAGTCGTTGTGGAGTTTGTTGTGGATTAGCGTCTTCTGATGCTTCCTCGTCAGACTCGGGCTCAAATTGGTAAAATCGCCGCCATCTCTAGCTACACATATAACATACATGACATCCAACCACATGTAAACCGTAATCCTGCAATGATGGTAGTGGGGTTCCATTTGCGACAAATGATGAATGCGTTTGACCAATCACAACAGACTACACCATCTGACCAATCAAATGACACAATGTTAGCGGGTAGACGGGGCAAAGACGGATGAATCGCGGAACGAATCATTTGAGAGTCAGTCAAGAAGTAAGGTACGAATAACTGGATATTATTACGAGATTATAGTGTTTTTACACATTGTATTTACATAAACTTGTTGTTGGACACTCCATAAACCAAAGTAGGGCCTAAAAAAACATATGCAAGGTACTCTTTATGAACAAAATTAACATTTAATCCCAATTCCTTATTTACTTTCCGAATTTTATCTCTGGAAATTAAGTTTGTTTCATGTCTACGTGATACATCTACATCGGTGGAGTGTGTGCTCCCCTTAAAAATAAAGCAATGCATTTTAAACAAATTCATTTTGGACTGGACTGCTCTGGATTTTGGGATGAACTATTGAAAGGTAAACTCACACTATAGAAGTTCTATAATTGGAAGAATATAAATATAGAGACAAAAATTTGAATATACATTTCAAGCATTTCAGTTAAATATAATTAATGTCAGATATCAACACTTTAATCCATACGTAAAACAACCCATCAACAGTTAAAAAGTAGCCAAATTCCAGCTTAATATCACTCCATGTTCAGATACTTTCATGGGTGCAGTGAAGTGGGGTGCTATTTCATCCTGTATTCCACTTTGAGAAATCGGGTCCCCCTCAGTAAAGGGCTCAATGTCATCAAAACCAACACATTTACATAGAAAACACAGCCATTAAAAACATTCTATTTAATGTCCCATTGACAACTATTTACAAATCTGAAGCCTAACTCCTTACAACCTTAACTAGATACTTTTCAAACCATTTTTAAACTGTGAGCTACAGCTAAAGGAATATTTGAAATACATCTCCAAAACCAGCCCACTTAAACAAATAGCTAAATTAATTTGAATACACATAAACTTGCCACCATGGCAATGCTGACACGTTACTGTATCCTTACTGGGATGATACCTTTTTTTTGTTTGTTTCATTTACTGCCTTCAACATCCTCTTAAAATAAAAATCTGCTGAAATCCCCTAAAAGAGGATGCAGACCTGAGTTCCTTCCCTTTTAACTTGTTCGGTGGAATGTGCAGTTACAGTGTCTCTAGATCTCCAAAATCAAGGCCAAAATATTTGAACACAAAACCAGTTTGATGAAACATTTAAATATAAATGAATCAGCTATTACCTCAAGAGGGTAATTTTATTTTGAAATAGTAAAGACTTACCCATTGAAATGATCTATTGAAGGTTGAGTGTGTACGTTTAAACTATGTGGTTAGTAGTGAGCACAAGTCCACTTCCTTTGTGCTGAACTTGAATGTGCTATTTTCGAGATCCTCCCATTTACCACTGCTCATAAACAGACAAACAGTTACAGTCAATGTGAAGTAAAATCGACCGACTTCACTGGGCATTATAACAGTGTTTTAAAGCCCTGATAAAATATAAAGAAATAAAGAAACGATGAAGTCGTACTAAATTTCTATGAATATAGTTTGGTATTTTAGAAGTTGTTACATTAGAATTTAACAATAGGCCTACATTAAAAAAATATTTGCAGCATTAGGAGTGTAAGGGACTCAACATGAAGGAGGAAGTCATAATATTATTAGAATGAGGTAAAGCAATGAGATTTTCCATAAACAAATGTGTAAATATAACTTTATTTGTGATTTTACAAATATTATTTATCTTTGAGAAATTGCTCAAGCAGCATGTCCCTTTAAGGTGGCACAGAACTATCTATAATTGTATTATGATTTTTTTTCTGTTCTGCCTTAAAGCATCAGCACACTCCAGTGGATCCATGTGTCCGTCACTTGCCCATAACCTGATTTTTGTAAATATTTATAAATTTTCAACATGTTTGATTCACGATCGGGGCGGCTCCGATATTGTTCTGATCAGGTTTGTTCACTCTTAACACACATCACACCACAGGAAAACCTGATTAAATAATCTCTAGAGCTGTTTAAGATCATCAGAACTTTACTTTTTTTTTTTTGCTTGTCGGAAAGGGAGAAATTGTACCGATTATCTACAAGTCAAAGTTTTGACAGTAAATGTTACAAGTCCAAATTGTACAAGTCCAGGAGGAGACAGGAGAGAGCATGGATCTAAGAGGCTGTTTACACTAGCCTGTTGTCGTATGAGAACAGCATTTGAAAATCAAAACAATTCTTGTTTTTACTGCGTTTAGACTATCAAAAAAGCATGTCACATGACAATTTAGGCAGCTAGGCAGTTGTATACGAATGCATACAAGTTGTTGTTGATGACAGTTGGTAACTAGTCACAGACCAGCCAGTAAAAAACAAACATGATGGCGATGTAAAACAAGGACGTCTTTGTGTGGATTTATGAGGTGTTATCCAGGTTATTAAGCTTGTTTCATTTCATCCGGCACCACGCAGACCAATTGACGGATGACATTGAAGTACTGAGAGAAGGATTTAAAAGCATACTCTCGATTTTCTCTTGTTTTTCATCCATTTACACAGAAAATCAACTCCAGAGTTATCAAATTAAAACAGGGTCTGCAGAGTGTCTCCGTTTTTTCAGGGTTAAAAACCTTCGGAGTAGCACATAACCGTAGCAAGAGTTATGCCTTTTAAAGGAAAACGCACTAGTATGAACGTAGCCTTAGTGCATGTAGTTTCAATAAAAGAAACAAACAAAGACAAGAACAAAAGTAACACTAAGGACAGGTGTGAGACTACAAACAATGACTGACAAAAGAAAAGTAAAGTGCAAGGACTATACACAACAGGCAAACAACATAACTAGGAGTAAAAGAACACCAGAGGACAGTTGTTCAAAAAATGTAATCTTGATCATGTAATCCATTTTACTTTGGTACCGGTTTTTCAAAGCAAAACTGGATCGAATATCCCGGATCTTTTTCAGATTACCAGATCTTGATTACAAATTGAGGCCCTAATGGGACATGTGAGACGAAAAAAAAAATATTTATCATTGCCTTTTTCACTCAGAAACGTTCTGTGTTGATTCCGCCCTTTTTTCCACCGTGCGAATGAAATTCTCATGCTCAAAGTCTAGTCAGGCATCAGAGCAACAAAAACACACATTTGAAAAACAACATGACCGATGCTTTCATACTTATTTATGAAAGGTTTAAAATGTGTAATGACAAACACAGTATCTGCTTTCAAGACAAGATCAAATTTAATTCTGTCCTTTATTCACTCTTATATCAATGAAAACTACCATGAAATAGTACATTATGTGTGACAATAATTTTTTATATCATAAAATTGCACCTCAAATGTACATCGTTAAATAATAAAGTATACTTGTAAAATGTAAGAGTTTAGCCACATTTCTACTGAAAAAAGTGACAATGTATATAAGGCAGCAGGATACCAGCCCACATAAAGATACCAGCCCACAAACAGAGGAATTACTACACCGAGGCTGTGTGGTTAAAAGACTTCCAGCCAGTGGCATGTAAATGAGAACAGTTGAATGTTGAACTGACTGTGACCAGCTAATGTCTTATTGTTTATGTTCCATATGCTTTACCACCATCTTCCACCTACACATGACATTCAAGAAGATTTACATAAAGAAGAAACACAAAAAAGTACACCAGAAACAGGGTAAGACGCAAACTGTTCAACAGATGACTATTTCAATCATAAAACATAAACTAATTGATAAAATATGAAATTCAATATTTTAGTTCATTAATGAATTTACTAGGATTTACTTAACAGATCTTAAAATAAAGCAACTGGAAAAGAATGACTCAAGAGCAATGACACAAATGTTCCACTTGAAGAATGTTTTTAAAGGCTCATAAACCATTTAGATTGTAAATTATGCTATGAAATGCAGAATCAGGCATCTGTCTGTATTTATTACAATATCAAAAAAGTTAAAAAAACACGCAGACCTTGGACTTGTGGAATGTGGCAGACTGACTGATTCAAGATTTTTTTTATGTTCATTGTTTAGCAGCCACTTTCATCCAAAGTGCCTTGAAATGTGGAACATCACAAGCTATTAACTATACAGTACAGTTCAGGTTTAAAAAAAGAGCTCAGGTAAAAAAAGAAGAGCAAAGAGCATGAAGTCTCGACCAACTCCAAGAGGAGAGTTCAAGGTATGGATCCCAGATGAAAAGAAGAATCAAAGCATGGCTTTTTCCAAATACCCACATTTGCGGTCTTGGTCACTTGAGAGCGTGCAAGCGACAGGAAGTAAGAGCGCAAATCTGGCCCATGTCTTGAAAATGCCTTCGGAGCGGTGTTCAAGGCTAAGTGTTTCCAATCATGCATCACCCTCTGGATATAAATCATGAGACTTTTTGCCAGGATCTCGCGAGATGTTGTGGAAAGCTTTCCAGTAAGTTATACTACTACTTTTTGAAGTCATATTTATCCTATGTTTGCCTAACATGCTTTGATCAAATACTAATAAAGCGCTATAAAAAATCTAACTTGACTTAACTCTGTAATATTATATTGCAGTAAGACTCCAGTGATAGGTTATGTATTTTGTAAAACTGCTTATTATCACATAATTAGATACACCACATCAATGACATGCTATGTTTGCACTTTCTATGTGTGTGAGGTTGAGGTGAGGTTGCGAATTGCAACCAACGGCTCACTCCATTGCTTGTCCATCCCAGACATTGGGCACTATGGATGACAAAGGATAAAGATGTCGTCACGTTTTCGCTTCTATGCTGAAGGAGATAACACATTTACAAAACGCTCTGTAGAACTGTTTGTCAGTTTTTCTATATCATGTATAGATATAATAAATAAGATGTAGTAAAGGATATTAAATGATATGAACTTAAATACTGATAGAAAGTTCTGAACTGGCTTCTTCGTGTGGCCTACCAAAGAAAATGCCACATCACTAAAGCCTTGACTTCCTCCGATATGCAACATCTAATAGTACATAACCAAGAGAGGTAATTAGAGTAACCTAATTATTCCCTCTTATGACTAAAATAACAATAATATACCAACTGCATCTATTATTTCAACGCACTTAATTAAGGTAGAGAACATCATGATTATCCTTTTAAACAAACACTACAATGATTTAAACTCTCACTTCCTGCAGAAAAAAACTAGCCTTGAATATAACATGAACCCATGTGCTTGCCTGGTCTAGCTGTTCTAGTTTGACCAACAAAACTTGTTTTTTACTTTTATCAATGGGATGCATTGATTCAATAGCAAATGATGTATAAAGGAAGTGAAACTTGTCCAATTCAAGTGCACCTATGCCTCAGAGGGCAAATTAGCCTTAGAGGGTCTTTAGCCCACACATCCGAGTTCTATTTCTGTTATTAAATCCTTTCAGCAGAATTGTTTACAGTGTCACAAAAGTCAGTTTTATGTGAATAACAAAACGAATAAAAAATCATCCAATTTCATATTTTGTAAATGTTTCATTAAAAACATTGCTTGTTACTATTGTTATAATCTAAATAAATATAGTATATAGTAAATATAGTGTAATATTTTAACATTGTACGTAGACACTTTGTTTAGGTGTTGTATCATGTGTGTTTATTAAAACTGTGCATTTATGTTGGACCGTATTTTCAAAACAGCAACATTTTTACAAATTTTTTGAAAAGTACCTATCCCTGTTTAGCAAGGCCCCCTTTTCGACCCTCAGACTCACACTAAAGCACCCATTAACGGGAAATAAGTTGAGTTAAACCAGATCTATTTTTCAGTCAATATTGCCACCTGCAGTTAAAAAGACATACTGCACAAGCATTTGAACACTATGGGGTGGTTTCCCGGACAGGGCATAAACCTATCCCAGACTAATTTAAATGTTAGAGGTGTCTTAATTGGAAACAACTTGCACTGAATTATTTAAAAATATATCAGTGTGATTATTTTATCAGTGTGATTATTTTGTCTCATGTTACCCATGGGCGTAAATCTCATTTGACAGTAGGGGTGGGACAATACATATAACATTTCTCAAGAGCAAATTTTGAAGGGGACACAAATAATACAGTAAAAATGTAACCTACTATGACACTTAGCGACATTATGCATTAGGTTTATAGGTTCATCATGCAGACTTACAGTCATATTATAACTGAACTGTCACATACAGTAATAAAAGTGAACAATATATTTTTTGTCTTTGTTTTGAAGACAGGAACAAATATAAAAACACACTACCCATGATACTACATGTTGACAATGAGTCACTTTTTATATTGATTTATGCTGCAACATCGTCTGAAAAAGTTACCGTCGACATTAATGAGTGGTTGTTATTTTCTCCATGTAGTGCACAGCCTCCGCCAACAAACTTTATTCATGTTAGTGTAGCCAAACAGTCAGAAACAGTGACAGAAGCTTAAATTCTGTGTTGATGAATCGCCCGAGTTTCAGTAAACTGAATGTTTAGTTTATCCGCCGCGCACATACTGAACACAATAGATGCTGAGAAAACAACCTTCTCCAACTGAATGAAAGCTGAGCACCTTTTGTGGACGCTAAATATAGTGCCAACGTCAAAACATTGTACCCGGTATGTTCGCGGCTGTGTGTGACACGGGACCTGAATGGCAGAATCGATGGTTGTTGCGGTTAATGTTCAGATCATGCCATGTCGCCGAAAATAAAACAATGCATGAGAAACAGCTTCGGCGTGTAAAATTGCAGCGTGTGACGTCCTAGGTAGCAAGCTAACGTTTACTAGCTTAGTAACGTTTTAATCGCAAACATAGCAGATTCATGGAAAAATACATCGGTAATCAGCATTTTTTGCAACAACTTATTTATTAATGAATCAGCATCAACTACATTAAAGAGAATCACTTCATTAAAAGTGAATAAAATAGACTTCTTACTAGAGTTCAACAACCGCAGAAGAACTTAGCCGCTTGCCTGACTTGTCTTGAATGTGTTGAGCAAAGCGCAGGTGAGATGAAGGGGAGAGCAGGCAGTGGGCCAAACCACTGTGAGAGGCAGGGGAGGGGGAACTCAACAGGTGTTTAAACTCTAAACGTATTTTTTGCGTTTGTATTTTCTTCTAATTACAAAATTAGTTTAGGTAAACATAAACATATTTATGACAATAGCGAATGCGAGTTTAATTGATCGAGGGGGGTGACAACTCTCGGATAGAGGGGGACATGTCCCCTCCGCCCCCCCGGGATTTACGCCCATGATGATACCCACCAGTACACTCTAAAAAAAGTCTGGTTTAAAACAACCCAATTCGGGTTTTTTGATAACCTAACGTTGGGTCAAATATGGACAAACCCAACATTCTGAGTTGTTTTATTTACATCAACTATTACATTGCTAGTTTAAAACAAACCCAAAATGGTTGAACAATAATAAAATCACATCTCAATTACTTGAGGCATCAGTAAGAATCAAAAGTTGAAGTTTTATTAAGGATCGAAAGGCAAGACAAAAGGAATTCATAAAAACTTGCAATATTTTAATGCTCAATGAACAATAAAACGGCATATAAAACACTTTGATGAAATTTATGTTTATACATATTAAGAAAAATAAACATCAAGTTTAGATTTTAACATATGCATAAAGTCGCACAAGAAAATATAAATAGTTCGACAACTTTCCATTTCGAAACTCATAACTGTTTACAAAATCCAATTAACAAAGTGGCACAAGTAAAATGCTTTAGGGCAATTCCAGCATTATGGATGTGACATAAAAACACTCAGAGAATGTATTTGTTACCAATATACTGAACCATTTATTTTTATTTTACTAAAACCTTGTTGATAGAACTGCACTAATATGATAAAATATCAGTCTATGCACAAGTTTTCTATTTTAAAAAAAGGAAATAAACAAGCGTTATGGATGTGAAAAAGGGACACTGTATTTGGGAGGCAACAAACTTTGTAGGATTTCTGTGAACTAAAATGTACAAACCTGAATCAATATAATACCTTAACTTGAAGAGAGACCTCACACAGGTAATTGAACCACCAATTGTAGATAAGGTGCAGTTAGTACAGCAAAACCTTTGGTAAAAACTTTTTTCATGGTATTGGTTGACATTTGCAAGGAATGTATTAGTCCGAGAACTTTCCTCTTCAGATAAACTCACAATTTTTTGGCTTTAGTTCTTTCGGTTCCAGTATTGCTCAATCTGACATATCCACGGTGCAGTCTTACTGAAGTGGATTCTTTTCCTGGGAGTTTGTAGACAACAGTGTGGTGTGCACTTTTGGAAGTGTATGTCCAGCAGGAGGTTTTTTTTATCAATTTGTTCATTTATAAAGAGAAAAAGAGACAAGAAAAGAGACAACCAATAACGTTATAAGAGCCAGCGGTTATTCCCGAAAGAATAGAGCTGCTGTCAGCGGCCGCTACGACCGCTGATAGCCTGATGCTCACACCTCCGTAAGCGTCCTAACAAATTCTCAAAGAGGCGTTATGTTTATATAGAAATCACGTATTTAAGTTCTTAACGACTACATTCTCGTCTAAAAGACTCTTAAAAATCTCTCAACTGTCACTCAATTGGACCCGACTGGTAACCCAGCGTTTGGGGTTAGCTGCTCAAAAAATGACCCAACACTAAGAAAATAACCCAACAAAATGACCCAACAGGCTCAACCCAACTGTTGGGTTAAACAAATAAGCCAACGTTTTTTAGAGTGTATGTTTTTTGTAATGTATGTTTTTAAAGACAATTTAAAAATTCTAATTTGACCAAGGCCTAGTCCTGCTTTCAAATAATCCCTGTCCAGGAAACTTTCCCTAAAACTCATTACGAAATCTTTGGTAAAATTACAGTTTCCGGTTTAATGCTCAAATAAAACAATAAAATAAAATGTTTAGTGTTTTATTTTTATTTTGTTTGCGTTACTATTGTAACACACAACAATTACTGAAAATACAACTCCGGTTTCACAAGGTTTAAGGCTAGTTCCAGACTAAAATGAATGTGTGACGAGTCTTAACTGAATAAAACTTACCCAGTAATATCTTATATCAGTGTCATCGTTTTGTCTCGGGATGCACACCTGAAATGTATTCTTCAGTAAGGCATTTTTATAAAAGCAACATAAATCTCTTCATTCAACTAAGGCATAGTCCTGGCTTGAGATAAGAAATATCTGTAAAACTTGTCCTTGATGTGACAAAATTACACATAATTTAAAAATAACAGAACCCTTATTTTAGACATGGCCAAACATTTATTATGAATTATGAATCTTATTTGTCTTGACATACAAACTTGGGTAGTTGTTAACAAAGTACAAAACTGTTAAAATTAAGTAATTATGAACTTCATCTTCATGGCAGGGTTGTATCAAATAAATGCAACTGGAGACTAAAATAACTGCCAAGCAATACATTTGGAGAGCCAGAGCAAAGCATGACTAATCTACAAATTTGGTTAACATCTGTGTATGTGTGGTATATGGAAAATATACAAATGTTTTTGCAGTTTTATATCTTCTTATAAATAACCTTTATGCGTGCTTATTTAATAAAACAGGCTTAGAGGCATGATCACAGTCTAGTGGGAATTACTATTAATTTACAATAAAGACGCTGGTGAAAAAGTAAAAGAGTATTACACGTTCAGTAATCTGCTGAGACATCAACTTTTTTTCAGCTTGTAAGAGGTAAAATACATTATGGCATCCATTTTTTAAGAATATAGATTTATATTTCAGGAGAATATACTAGAAAATGTGTTTTTATGTGTGAGTTACTGACTGTGTTGCTCACTTGCTCCCTCCACAGCCCTTGTAAAGTCCCTTAAACAGACGTTTTACAGGCCTCATGTCTCTGAAAGGAAATGGAAAAGAAGTATGTAAGAAACCCCTGCCACGGTCACCACTTAAAATAGCCACTTCTCAAGACAAGTATAGCATAAAATAAAAGGAACAATCCTATTAAAAAGCTCAAGAAGGCCCAGAGATTCCTATACTTAAAGATATAATGGCAACTTGAGCTTTTTTCTCAAAAGTGTGTCAAAGCATCTGTTTATTCAACTAAACATTATCTTAAAGGATGTAAATATGCGATCAATAATACTTCACAAGATAAAATAATACTTAAATCAATTTTTATTAAAAAAGATTTATTAAAAAGATAATGTGAGTAACGAATTACATGTACTGTATCTTAGTTACGCATTTTAGACAACATTTTAGTATCTGTATTTCACTACAGTTACTTTTAAAATTAAAAAACATCCCTTACATCTGAAAACATTTTAGATGACCAAAGTGATTATTTGTATTTATTTGAAATATTAGTATAAACTGTAACAGGCAATTCATTTAAACAGAAATTGGTGATTCTCTAATAATCTGCAAAAGCATTCTCAAGTTCTGCTCATATGTTTCATACCCCTTGCAGAATATGTAATATTTTAATAATTTTAACCAAATAAGTGATATCTGGGTTCATGGAGATTGCATGTTAACTTTATTAGGACTGTCCTGAATAAGCTGTTTCACATGATAAAAGTTTACATATAGTATACCATAGTATACAAGACATACTGGCTGAATTTATACAAATTGCAACATTAGTTGCAACTACTGATCAACTGCCGTTTCATGTTTTGTTATATTTGTCCGAGTCCCTTGTTTATGTAATTTTAAGGTAATTGTGACTTTTTATCTAACAGTTCTGGCTTTAACTTACCACTGCGAGATTATACCTCACAAACCTAATAATATTATATGCACTTGCAATTGCGGACTTTAATGTCTATGGGGGGAAACACACTCAGAGTTACGAGTTTGGGCAAAAATTGTAATTCTTATAAAGTTACAAAGTCAGAATTGCATGATATAGATCTGGAAGTTTTTGGTTTTTCATGCAATTCTGATTTCATAACTTTGTGCAATTATAAGGTATAGACCTCATTATTTCTTTTATTTGGTGATTCAAAAAAGTTTCAATGAAACACAATGCATTCAGAGTAGGGGTGAAAATGTTCGAACCGGATGACGTGTTAATATTGTTATTTTGTTCACCAGTTCCGTATATTTCAATAAATCCAAAAGAAGATGACCACCACATACAGTACATAATAACTAACATCCCAGCAAACACAATTGGTTCGGCAGACGTCAGCAGTCTTCATTTGGTCAGCATGACATTACTTTGTGACCATGTCCGCTTCCTCAAATAATGTTGTGAATTAATTACACAATTTTAGAAAAAAAGGTTCATTCTAGAACTGTAGGGTTCTGTTCTCAGTCCCAAAGAAACTTTTAGAACTTTATATGCCAAAAATACTTATACCTTATAAGCTTACTTTTAAATAGCTGTTGATGTATTGTGATGTTACTCGCTGATTGGTCTGGGTGGCAGCGCATGACAAGTCAAACCAGCCTATTTTGCGAGGGGGCTGATGAGGTGAATCAGGTGTTTTATATAAATAAGCATCCTGAGAGAAAATGAATTTAAATAACCAATAGTCAATTTAATGAATTATGACGCTGGTAGTGGCAGTAGATTTAGAACTTAAGACCATCAAGGACTCCTCTCACCCCGCTCATAGACTGTTTACTCTCCTGCCTTCCGGTAGGCGCTACAGGTGCCTCCGGACAAGAACCAGCAGACTAGGAAACAGCTTTTTTCCCAGAGCTGTTTCATTATTGAACTCTGCTCCCCACTGATTCCACTAACCCTCATAACTTTAACTTTAATGCTGCTACTACATTGTTTACATTGCATAACAGGGCTGCATCCATGACTGAACTGTACACACCAGTACTTCATGTTATCTGCTCTACCGGACTGTTTACACACACATAGCATCATTTCCACTCTATACTGCTCACTTGCACACCAGGAATATTACACTGAATGCTCATTTGCACTAATAAACTACTTCCATAACTGAATTAACTCATCTACTGCACTGTAACTCATCTATTGCATTTATTGCATAACTAACTGCATCCACTCATCTATTGCACTGTAACTTCAATAACTGCATTAACTCATCTACTGCACTGTAACCTTAATAACCGCATTAACGCATATACTGCACTGTAACTTCAATAACTGCACTAACTCATCTAATACACTGTAACTGTATTATCTGCATCTACTCATGTATTGCACTATAACTTCAACAACTGCATTAACTCATGTACTGCACTGTATCTTTAATAACCGCATTAACTCATCTACTGCACTGTAACTTTAATAGCTAATGTCTGTAATTAATGCACACTCAAGTCACTTGCACTATTGTATTGTCTATATTGTTATCTGTTCATAACCACCTGTACATTAATGTTCACAGTATATAGCCTTCTGTATATATTGTTCATAGTACATACCGACTGTCATATTTTTCGTACAACATTTGTATAGTATTTCCCTAAAATTGTATTCTGTATTTATTCACACTGTATATCTGCACTTGCTAATTGCACTTCTGGTTAGACCTAAACTACATTTCGTTACACTATACTTGTATATGTGTAATGACAATAAAGTTGAATCTAATCTAATCTAATCATCTGTCCGCCAACTGAAGCTTAACAGAGGATGGACGATGCAACAGGACAACGACCCAAAGCATAGAAGTATATCAACAACAGAATGGCTTCAACAGAAGAAAATACGCCTTCTGGAGTGGCCCAGTCAGAGTCCTGACCTCAACCCGATTGAGATGCTGTGGCATGACCTCAAGAGAGCGATTCACACCAGACATCCCAAGAATATTGCTGAACTGAAACACTTTTGTAAAGAGGAATGGTCCGAAATTTCTCCTGACCGTTGTGCAGGTCTGATCTGCAACTATAGGAAACGTTTGGTTGAGGTTATTGCTGCCAAAGGAGGGTCAACCAGTTATTAAACCCAAAGGTTCACATACTTTTTCCACCCTGCACTATGAATGTTTACATGTTGTGTTCAATAAAAACATGAAAACATATAATGTTTGTGCGGTATTAGTTTAAGCAGACTGTGTTTCTCTATTGTTGTGACTTAGATGAAGATCAGAACACATTTTATGACCAATTTATGAAGAAATCCAAGTAAGCCCAAAGGGTTCACATACTTTTTCTTTCAACTGTATAAACATTACATATGAAATAATTAATGAATAAATACCTTGATGGAAAGAAGAGTTGTATTTTGATATGTGTGACAGTTATTGGCCACAATGTTGTCTAGGCAACAACAGCCACTTCCGCTTCCTGTTAGTATTTCCCGGTGTGTGCATATTCGTTTTGCCCCCCATAAAATGGATATACTTTTCCATATACTTCGCAACAGGTCCTTCTTCTTCTTCTGGTTCAATGGCCGTTCACTCCTTAGGAGTATTACCGCCACCTACTGTATATCTTGCGTACATGGGTGATGAATCTGTTTTGCTAAACACATACAAAAAAAAAAACGTGTAATGCCACATCCGTCTCAGGGGATCAGAGCCCAAGCTTCTTGCAACAGGTCCATGTGGCAGCCAGGTTAATATGGCTGTCAAACAGGAAGTGTCTGTTCAGGAGATTGTTCCCTCTGCTTGGATGGAGTTACTGGAACCCCTCTGTAGAAATGCCTCATGGTGTTTTTCAAGGTCACCCCGAGGTCTTGGTGCTGGTCTGTCGAGTCTGGCTCGACAAATTGGTCTATAAGTGAAGAATCCAGAATGTGGTCGGCGGCCACCCATGTTCTAGCCTTTGGACTGTAGCAATCCCAGTCCACCAGGTACTATAGCTGACCCCCTCTTCGTCTGGAATCTAATAGCACAATAACTTTGTATTTCAATGACACATCGTAGTTCAATGACGGTGTGGTCAGTATCATGGTTCACCGGTTTAGTATGGAGACATGAAAGTAAGGAGAGATCTTATAGTAAGCATACTGCAACTGGTATGTTAACTCATTATTTGGTCTTTGAATCTTAAAAGGGCCAACATACATTGGGCTAAGCTTCCTACTTGGTAGCTGCAATATAAGGTCTCAGGTGGAGAGCCAGACCCCTTGTCCAGGGTGGTATGAAGGATATGGACGCTTTCTGGAAAGGTGTTAGTCCTGTAGATGCGCGAGTAAGGGGGGTTTGTGCATACTCAACCCATGGTAAGATTTCAGCCCATCCATACTGCTCAAAACTACAATATGATCTCAAGTATCGACCAATTTCCTGGTCAAGCCTCTCCACTTGACCGTTCGACTGAGGTTCGTAACCTGAAGTATGATTGATATTAATGTCCAATTGATTGCAAAATTACTTAAGATGTTAATTGGGCACCTCAGTTGGTTATAATTTCCTCTGGTAGACCAAAGTTTCTGAAGATTAAACAGGGCTTGTGCAGTTTCCATGGCAGTTGGAAGTCCTTTGAGGGGAATCAATCGACATTCCTTTGAGAAACTATCTATAATAACCAGAATATATGTGTATCCGTTGGATAGGGGTAAATCAGTGATGAAGTCTATATATAGGTGGGACCAGGGTCTTTGAGGGATAGGGTTTGGTTGGAACGGTCCAAAGGCTAAGACTTTTTTTACGAAGTTAGTAACATCTCTTGGTATACATGGCCACCAGAATGAATTCTGAATCAGCCAGAGGGTGGGTGAAATTCTTTGTTGTGCCCCTTGAAGTTCATCCATGTAGTCCTAAGTGACGGGTGCAATGATAACTAAAGGATACAGGATTGTTTCAGGAGTGGGTTCATTTAATAGTTATTCATGGTGTCTTGATAGAGCGATGGCTTTGCTATATTTGCTCCTGGGACAGTAGGACACAGTGAAACTGAAGCTTGTGAAAAATAGTCAACACCTGGCTTGGCATGAGTTCAGTCTCTTGGGACTATTGATGTGCTCGAGATATTTATGGTCGGTGATGACTTGGAAAGGATGTTGCGCTTCTTTTAGATAATGACACAACTCTTCTACGGCTGCTTTCATGGAAAGTAGATCCTTGTTTCCAACATTTTCTCTCTGCTGATGTGAGTTTGCGTGAGAAGGCGCTAGGGTATAGTTTGCCTGGTGAACCATGGCGTTGGGAAATTCCAGTATCGGATACGTCAACCTCAACAACGAAGTTAAAGATGGATCTGGTTGTTTAAGAATCAGGGCAGTCGTGAAGCTTTTCTTGAGACTTTCAAAGGCACATTTTGTTTAAACTTATTTGTTGACCAATTATGGTCTGTGAAATAAACATTAAGAGTTCTAAACCCCTAAAAAAGTTAATATTTTCCAATAATAATATATTATTATATAAAATATTACATTTAAAAGTTCTCTCTCACATTGTCCTACAGCAACATTAAAATAGTGTAGATTAGTGTACATGGTTTACATGTTGTTGTTCTGACTGAGAATAAATGAGAATGTCGTCAATGTATAGTACTACAAACTTGTCTAAAATGTCCTTGAAGACAGTGATAAATGATTGGAATACTGCTGGAGCGTTGGCAAGACTGAAAGGCATGACCAGATAATCGTAGTGCCCTCTGGTGGTGATAAACGCGGTCTTCAATTTTTCTCCTTTCTTAATCCAAATTATATTATAAGAAATTCTCAAATTGGGTTTGGTGTAAATTTTAGCTTCTTGGCTTCTGGTAGTGATAGTGTGTAAACTTTACTTTTGGGGGGCATAGCATAGGGTAAGAGATCAATAGCACAATTCCCAGGGTTGATGGGCTAGTAGTTGAGTTGCCTTCTTTTTACTAAAGACCTCTTGAAGTCATGGCTTAATGGTTAGAGAGTCGGACTGGTGACCACAAGGTTGCCGGCGGGTAACTACTGAGATGTCCTTGAACAAGGCACCTTACCCCTACTTGCTCCCCAGGCGCTGCAGAGATAGCTGCCCACTGCTCCGGGTGTATGTGTCTTCACGACTTGGTGTGCGTGTGTTCACTACAATCTGGATAGGTTAAAGCAGAGGTCACATTTCGGGGTCACCACATCTGACTAATAGGTAACTTTCACTTCACTTTACTTCACTGAAGGTCAGAATATTGGGGCTGGGAATAAATGCAGTTTTCTTGGTGTATGTACTATCAATTAAGGATGCACTGAAATAAAAAAATTCGGACAAAGGCGAATAAAAATGAAACTCTTGGCTGAAGGCTGAAAACTGAACACAGCTTTTCGCACTTCTTCTAAGTATTTAGCCAATTTCTTCACCATTGCATACACTGAATGGTCAAAATGTGCTTTTATATTTTGTCTTGCTTTTCAATATTATACAATATAACTTAAAATAAAAGTGAGCAAAACAAGTAGGTTCGATTGGTTTCGAGAAAACGAGTGGGCATATTGAGAAACACCCCCTAACTATGGGATATGCTTGGTGAACTGGCAATACTTTGCAAAAGGTCCATGTGGCAACCAGGTTAATAGAGCTGCCAAGTGTCTGCAGGGGGAGCGGTTATCAGTCAATATTCAGGAGATGGCTCCCTCTGATGCCGTGGCGTTACACTATCTAACAGGTAGGAAATATACAGAATTATAAAGTCTTGACCACTAAATTCTTCATTTAATACAGAAGAATTCTACAAAACACATTAAAGTCTTATTTTCTTTTGTTTTCTAATTAACATTATTGACAGGAGTCAAAGCCCTAGGTTTAAAAAATCGTATCTACTGCTTCCTCTATGCATTCATTTAAGATTTTATTTAACTCGTAGAAGTCTGTGCTTATGAAGATACCTGATAGATGTGCATTAAGGCATAATCTTGTGTGTTTTTGTTTATTGAAGCACGAAAGAAACGTAATTCTGGTGTGCTGTCTGACAAAGACTTTCTGTACACCACAGAAGCTACCTGTCTGTACTGGACGCTTCAAAGCCGATTTAAATTGTACTTAAACGCCTTTGTACTAAAAAGCCTTAGCATAAATAAGATTATTAAATGTAACACTAGCCAAATGATGACAGAAAAAACAGATTTTCAAACATGTATGACTTTTTTTCTTCTGCAGAGCACAAAAGAAGATATTTTGAACAGCAGTACCCATTGACTAGCATTTTTAGTGGAAGTACAGCTCCAGAAAAGAACATGTTACATTAGCAAGAAGCGTAAAAAAATGGAAAAGGGCATGCTTCCAAAAATAGGCAAACATACAGACAGACCACACTACTTGAAAACACCACACTTTTTTGAAAACATAAATAGCATGTGGCTGTAATTGTTGGCGCTCTGACAAGTGTCTGCACAGGTCAACACAATGGGCGTCACCAGACTGTGACCATTTATGTCTGCTTCCTCTTCAGAAAAGGCAAAACTCATACCAATCTCTCCGTCTTTATAGCGCTGTAATTTCCTTTGAAGAGGCCCAGTCACGGGTGAGCGTTGGCGGGGACAAACCAACACCACATGCAGTTTTCAGGAATCTTATGCTACAGCTTGGAGTTGGAGGAAGACACAACCATTTAAAGACAGGATGTAGTAATGATGGGAAAGTTTTGGGCTGGGGCAAATCTTCGGATTTATGGCCTTTAGATTGAAGGCAGTATTATTTGATTCCACTGTTTTAAAGTAAATAAGCAAGAAATATTTTACCAAATGCACTTGAAAACATTGTTCCACTGACAAAACACGGAGGATACTCTTACATTTTCAGTGCAATAATTGTCAATAAAAATTTAAGTTCAAATGTCTTGAATTGAGTGTTCTCTAGACAAAAAAATACTTCTAAAGTATACAGGCATCTGTGGCAGAGGCTGAGGGCCCGTGGAACTGATTTGTGTAGTGTGGGTCTGCAGCAGCTAGTTGTGGTAAATTTACTGTTGACCGCAACAGACTTCATTGAACATTCAACTCCAACACTGCCCAAAAGAGACCTTTTCCCCTGCTTTTCGTAACGGCATATGGCCTGATAACACAAAGATCTGTAAAAGACTCACACTCTGAATTCAAGCCTGTGGACTGTTGCTTCATGAATATAGATATTGTGTTAAGCATACAGCTGTCATATGACTAGAGTGTTGTGGGTCTTCTGGTGCCTTGTTATGTAGTTGTTAAGGTAATTTTTAGTCATCTACTCGTTTGTTCTGCGCAAAGATGTATAGATGCTGCATTGGCTGGAAAATTGTTAAAGCGGAGCTATGATGCTATGCATGCATTCTGACTTCTTTACAATGTTTAACATGCTGGCATTCTCATGCTTAACATGTTGAACTTGTTGATAAACGTGTTTGACGTATGACGTGGTATTTCTGTACTCGATACCCTCCCCCAGCACTCTAACTTGATTCAGAAAGTTTTTTCTAATTCTGGATCCCTGTGTCGTCACAAACATCCTATTTCTTTTATTAGCCAAAAGTAGAACGAAAGGCAGAAGAGCCCGCCCACGAGCCACCGATGAGCGAGACCTGCTTACCATAATGGTTATCTGCGCTGCATCAAGAGGGGTTGTGCTGCAGCTCGTTACACTTGCGTCAGTGAAGTTTAGGTGTGTCTCTTTGTTCACTGCATTTCAATGATGAATGTTATATAAACGGTGGATATAACGCTGGATTTTGAGATCATTTGAAACTGATTGATTGTGCGGTCCAAGTGCTAAAAGATGCCGGACATGAACTGTAAGTCAAACCAAGTCAGAGGTCTGTGTTTTGTTGGTGTACGTGCATAATGAACAAAACACGAAGAGATTAATGTGATGCTTGTTCGTGCTGTAGTTCCATCCCACTCTCCCCACTAGTCAAACCTCTAGCAGCTAGGTGGAAATAATCGTACAGCTGTATCTCTCTTTTCTAAATATGATCAAACGAAATACTCTTTGAAGATACGACATATGCAATATAGGCACACAAGATTAAGATGAGATTGGCAGAAACTGCGTGTGTTACCCAATGTTTAACCAATGTCACCAATATCATGATGGCCTCTATTTCTCAGAGTTCTTTATGTCCAAACCACCAAGGAACACCATAGTATTTGAAATTCCAGGCCCAGTGAGTTAATTCAGGCCTGACTTATGTTAGTCATTGTAAAAACAACATTGGTGTGGGAGGACTTTAAGTTTGTTCGCATATTTTCCTAAATTCCTAGAAATAATATGACAATATTTCCACATCAACTTTCATGACCATGTTTTTATAACATGTTTGTGTTCATTTGTTTTGTCAAAGACTGTAAGGATTTAACAGAGACAAACGGTTGAAAAACATTTTTTATGAGGGTGGAACTTTGTGTGTATTTGCAGCTTTCCCTGGGACACTCCAGAGATGTTTTTGGCAACCAAAATCATACAAAAATCTGTGACATTTTTATTCATTTTAAGTCAAAAAAATATACAGAGTTTAAAAGCATACAGTACTGCCAGTGCTATGTGACCTTCAATTCATATAGTCCAAGCATGCTAAATAATTAATAGCTAAAACTACACAAAATTTGGAAAGAATAATGGATATTGTATGTGTTAAAAAAAAGATCATATTTTTTGAAACTCTATGAGGTCTCATTCTACAGGGAATTTCCATTATTTTCCTTTTAAATCTCTCAGTTGTTCCATTGGCATTCTGACACCACTTGTGACTTTTTTCATTAATAAATTGTTTATCTGGTGTTGAAATCATTATCCAAGACTTTTACTGATAATCATTTTCCTCTTATGACAAAGTGAGCATTTACAGCTTTGTTTAATTGTATTTTTATTTCATGTACTGGTAGGCCTATAACCACATCTTAAAAAACATTTGTTAATTCTGCTATAGAAAAAAAGCATATTCCACATTAAAAGAGCAAGACAGTATAATATTACATGTAAACACAAATGTATAATGGAGACTACAACATCTTTTTAATTACATCTAATGGCTTTGCTATACATTTCATGATCTGGAAAACATACTGCTGGAAAATATACATTTCTTTGAATTGTATAAATATTTTTCCATTGAATATATATTTTTCCTTTTACTGCCACTCACACCCGTATCTCTTTCCAGCATCTAGGAGATGTTAATGCATAGTATTTAGAGAAACAACTCCAATGTACATATGTACATACACATTTCAATGGACGTTTTTACGGGTGGCTTCGCAGATGTCTATTTCCACCTGGATAACCGTGCTAAACACGAAATCACATGTTTTTCAAAGATGTAAATATCAGTAAAACGTGAAATTTTAAACATAAGATCAGATATATAAATACACAGTAGGTGTATTTAGGTGCATACACAGCAGGCTTGTGTCCTCTTGACACAAGCCTGCCTGCCATAAAAGAAGAATGCGTTCAGTAAGGGATATACCTAAATCCTTGGTGTTTCGAATCTGATGTCATCACGCTACCATGTTTTATGGGAAGTTTAACAATCATAGGTAGTGTAGATAGTTAGAGTTAGGGCCTGGGTTAGGGTAAAGGTTTCGTAGACTTGAAACACATAGGATTTAGTCAAAATCAACAAGCCATGCCCACGGATCAGATTCTAAACAATAAAGATTTAGTGAGAGCTGTAAATAAGCATAAAAAACATAAAAAACATATTCATTAAATTACAGCTTTAAACTACCATTTTTAAGACAGCTAAGACTATTTAAGACATTATCCACAGACATAGTATACTTTATACATTATGATTATATACTGATAAACACAGAACCAAGTTGCTTGCAGTTTGCCAGTTCCATCAGCTTAGTAAACAAATTCATATGTATTGTGCTGCCCACAGGGAAGCTTTTACAGCGATATAATTGAAAACACTAGTAACAGACAATTGCGCTTATCAACCACATGGGGGTACCATGAGCAAAAGATCTAAAGTGTTGCTTTAACATCACTGAAAAAGAAAATGGCGGCCTCCTTAGATTCAAGTAAGTATTACATTTAGGGTTTTTTAAAGAAATTAAAATAGTCGACTACTTGTAGTGTAAGGCTATTACTACATATGAAGGTATACAAGTCTTCTAGACGGCAATCCCCTTAAACCTTTTTGCTATTTTTTACCTGAACGCAAATTAAAGTAAATATAATTATAAACTCTGAAATCAATCAGTCCAAGACTGGGTTTCTACATTTACTGTTATTGCACATAGCCTGTTGCCTTTGGCAAAGTTTTGAACGTGAATGCATGTTTGATGTGTTTTGACATGTAAATGATAGATTTGTGTATATACTATAACATATTTAAAATGATTTACATTTGGGGAGTAATCTTTGACAGGCAGACAGTATTAAATAAAAATGAACAAAACTATTTGCCCTTGAGGTAAACTAAAAAGGTTTTAAAACCACCCCTAAACTCTGTGTCTCTATTCACTGTCTTTGCCAAGGAGGAAAATTCCTTTTTAACAAACATCTTTTCTTTTTACACAAAGTTAGTTATAATGTTTTGTGCTTCTCTATATCTCACTCATTAAAGGGATAGCAAAAACTGCTATTTGCCGTTTATTTACTCACCCTCAGCCCATTCGAGTTGTAGGTGATATTTTTTCTTGAGTAGAACCATAAAGAAGATTAATTGGTAAATCCGCAGCCCTCTCTGCTTCATAAAATGGGAGTCCGTGGGGTCCACCTGTCTAAGAGTTCCTAAAACACATTATTCCAAAAAGCGGCTCCTGGCGACATGTTGACATTTCGTGAAGCGAATCGTTTGATATTTTCATAAAACTGAATGTCATTTTTAATAATATTAGCCATAATGTGCAGCCTCTGCACACAATCTTCTTCTTGTAGTATTGGGTGGCAAATGGCATACCAGTGTCTGGTACGTTTAGCGCCACCTGCAGAAAGGGAGTTTAGAGGGTGTACAGCATGGCTAATATTCAAATTTATGAAAATATCAAGCGAGTCACTTCACGAAACGTCAATATGTCGCCAGGAGCCGCTTTTTGATATGATGTGCTTTAGGAACTCTTAGAACGGCAATAATTTTCTCCCAGACTCTTCGCACATTAGGAAGAGATGGGGGAACTGCCCTACTAATCCCATTCAAATGAATGGAAATTCGAACAACAACGTCTTGAAACCTGTTAAAATGTATTTTGTAGTCATCTATCGCCCCCAAGGTCAGCTTGGACAATTTGTGGATAAGTTGGATGTACTTACCTTAGGATAGTACTCCTATGGTTTGTACTTTGAGACTTCAACAACCATCTTGAAACATCACAAGCCTCATTGTAGTGTTGAGAGACAGACGGGGGTTTGATCTTGAGAACCTATCATATTCGAGAGGAATTTAAAAACAGCAATGAACTTGGCAAATGGCACACCAGTCTCCACCCTGTGCATATGGGTATAAAAGGAGATGACGGCGCCCATCCATTCATATTTTTGTTCTTCGGAACCTTCGTGACTGGATGTCAGGCAACTATTCTCTTCGAGAAATCTACTACAGTGCTGGACTTAAGACGCTGCAGCAGATCTCCCCCGGAGTTTGAGCTCACTTTCTCATAGAAGAGTATCCTCTCTCTCTCTGGGTTTTCTTCTTTCCCCGTAGCACTCTCGAAATTATGGTGTCTCGGGCGTATCCATACTGCGCTGGCTTTTGCAACCTCCACTGGATGTTGCATCTGCTGACGACAATAAGCAGGTAAGTCGCAGAGCGCTGCCAGCCACCGAGCCACCCCCCCCATACAATGGTGAAATAGATCGTAGCCCGTTGTGATGGCTAGAGAGAATGATCAGTCTCAGCTATTCTTGTCTGTTTTGGGGGACAGCACAAGGGAGGGCTGTCTCCAAGCAGAGGTTGGCGCACTGGTTTACGGATGCCATTACTTGGCATACCGGTCCAAGATCACCCGTGCCAGCTTGCAGTGAGAGCCCACTCCAATTGGGATATGGCCTCCTCACGGACAGGCCCAAATGCCCTCCATGTGGCTACGCACAATACCTTCATAAGGTTTAAACAATCTCCATGTGGAACTAGTGTCAGCCTGTGTCTTACGCAGATGAGACCGGCGACTGGGTGGGTGTACGACCACGAAAGCGCCTTCCCCCCCCTCGGTGAGTCAGTGCGAAATTAAGGTCTGTTATACCGTGTCCGCTAGTGGTAGAGTCACTCCTATTCAGGTGGACCCCTATATTTGACTTATTGCCCCAAACGTAGTGACTGCCCTGCTGGGTCATCCCGTATGAGTATTCAACATTTATTAGACAGCTGATAGACAGAATATATGGTTATAGTAAAGATGGTTATTGGGTTTCTTTGGAGTAGGCCCTGTCCATGGCTCGCATCCAGAGGGCCAAGAAGTCCTCCACTTCCCGCCTTGAGATGAAGGCGGGGGCGTAGCCAACCCCCCTGGGGTTATATTGACAGGGACCTCCTGGTGGTGGTGGGGAGGATGGGGGTGAATCTCTGTTGCTTCGACTGCGGACGTAGAAAGGGGTAAGTGGCGATCGTTTATGTTCCATGTTGGAAGGTGATTGGTCTGGTGTTGATTGGTAGTGAGTGATGCAGGATTGAGTCTTCCTGGCAGAACTTGCGCTGAAGCTATATTTCCCCCGCTGGTGAGACCATGCTGGTGTCTTCACATGTTACCTCCCCCTGCGGTAGATGTGGTCTACGTAGAACTATCTTTCAGTAGAGAAAGCAATGCTTCCCAGTCTTCCCTTATGGTACCGGGCGGCTATCTCGCTAAAAAAGAGAACAATGCCACTCCCCGTGACGGCCGTAGGTACAAGCCTCTCACAGTATGCTTTTAGTTACAGATCCCACTGGAATATTATGTCTCGCAGTAGCGCTCACTTGTGACACAATGTCCTGCATCAACGCTTCGGCGGCGGTGAAGAGAGGTTATGTTCCATGTACCGTTAGACAGTTTTTATAATTGATACAACCCCGTTAGTTTTAATTGAGAATTTTTTTCTATTAGTCCTGAGTAACCATTAATCATGGCTCAGTGCATTTAAAGATCATGTATCACACGCAGTTTCTGCCAATCTCATATTAATCTTAAATAGTTATACAGTAGTATTGCATATGTCCTATCTTCAAAGTGTTTTGTTTGATCACATATATGAAAGACAGACACAGCTGTAAGTTTATTTCCAGAAAAACACGAGCTGCTGGAGACTGGCAGTGGGATGGGACTATAGGATGAGCACAAAACAGTCAGGCATCTTTAAGCACTGGGACTGATCCATCTTTTAGTTTCAAACGATTTCCAAATCCAGGGTTATATCCACCTTTTATATAATCTCCATTTATTTATTTATTAATTATATATTATTTATTAGAATGATCTTGCTCGTTCTATAAACACCATGCACTGTGCTGTGTTTTACCTTTTCTGTTTTTCCTGTTTGCCCCTGTAAAGCTGTTTGGAACAATGCACATTGTGAAAAGCGCTATATAAATAAACTTGAATTGAATTGAATCACTGAAATCCTGTCAACAAACAGACACACTTAAACTTCAATATCACAAGAGTGACGAGCTGCATCGCAGACAATCTTGTTGGAAAGCATATCTCAGTCAGTTGGTCATGGACACGCTCTTTCTTTTGCCTCGCCATCCTTTTCTGTAACGAAACAGGGATCCATACAAAAAATCTTTCCGAAACTGTTGTGCAAGCTATGGCGCTAAAGTTAGCATGAAATTCCCGCTTATTTACAGAAAATGTATGACGTTAATGCACATCATCATCATCTCACCAGGTACACAAACAATCTCTGTCATCTTTGTCCACGCATTTCTTTTTATTATTTATGCCCCTGTACGCAAACAGGGGCATTGTCGTATATAAGTGGGAAACCCGCCATAAAAATAATCGACCTCTCCCCCATTTTGCTTGGGAACAAATGTGGTCGACCCCAGTTTACAGGGCTGCATTCTCTAGAATCCTCTCAAGCGGTAGACTTCTACGTCCCGATTGGTTAACCTGATTCAATTCTCCTTGATGCCCAGAAAAACTACGTCAAACTTTCAACCCGTTTTTTAACAAGTTGACCATGTTAAGCTTGAGAAGCCAGCACATTCAACATTGTAAAGAAGATAGAATGCATGACATAGCATATTACCTCCACTTTAAGGATACCAATCAGACCAGTCAAATTTCTGATCAGTAAAACGTCTTGGTTACGTATGTAACCTCAGTTCCTTGATGGAGGGAACGAGACGTTGTGTCGAGAACGACAGATGAGGTTCGCCCTTGAGAACCAATCAAGTCTGACTACTATAGAAAAGGCCAATGAAATTTGGCGAATTAAATTTGCATGCCGGTCTCCGCCCCCGGATGTCCGGTATAAATGGAAGCCGGCATGCAGCATTCATTTACCTCTTGTTCTGAAGAGCCTGAGAGCCTCTCATGACTGCAGCAGAATACGATACGTGTTTGTGGCATAAGGGACACAACGTCTTGTTCCCTCCATCAGGGAACTGAGGATACATACGTAACCAAGACGTTCCCTTTCTGTCGGCCTCTCGACGTTGTGTCGAGAGCGACAGATGGGGTTGCCTATGGAAAACGCCACAACGCTGTATCGCGTCACAATCTCAGCGAAGCGACGGTAACAAGCCTGGGCGTGTTAGCTCGAAGCTTTCGTGAAACCTTCCAGTGATGTGGTCGGGGGGTTCCAGAGCTTTCTTGGAGAAAGATGGGTACAGCCCTGACCAGTAACCTTTCACAGATTGGGCCTTAGCTCTCTACTGGCGAGAGGCCGTCCGGCTCGGGTTTACACCAGGTAAGCGCAATTCTTAATTAGAGAAGGGCTGCAGAGGCAACCTCCTACCCACAGGGAGGAATTAGGTGGTATAGGTATGGTCTCGTCCTTGGAGTAGAACGCATGGAACGTGCGGACTGGGTAGTTAACCACGGGGTGGAGGTCCACCTGGGGAAGCTCATGGGTTACCATGTGTGGGAACCGTTGTCATGAGGGTATATCAGACGGAACAGCCCACGGAGGGGGTGTTACTGCATCTGGTAGCACCAGGTCCGGTTAGAGCTATCTGTGATAGGTCATATGGTGTCCCGGCCTAAGGGGGAAGGCTGCTCTGCCCAGCCAGCCCCCAGGGGGTGCTCGTTTAGTGATGGATGGAATGCCTGTTCTTAACCAGTGTCTGGGTAAGAGGTAGGTGAGGTACCAGTTTTCTTAGCCATGTGTTTGGGTAAGAAGAAAGGTAGATAGCACACTGACTCAACCTCTTGGAGGTTGGGAAGGTGCTTTCGCAGGCATACACCCCCCGGATGCCAGTCCTACATGTCGCCACGCAGGACGTGGGCTGACACCGGATTTACGCAAAGGTTGTTTAACCCTTGAGAAGGTGTTTGGACGTAGCCCAACCCGCAGCTCTACAGATGTCTGCTAGAGAGGCGCTTCTGGCCAGTATCCAGGAGGTGGCTATACCCCGTGTGGAGTAAGCCCTCAGTAAGCCTCCGAGGGGCTCTTGGACCCATGTTAGGGTTCCAAGAGGGTATGGAGCAGAGGTGAGGCGGATTCCACCCTCTCGCACCCCTTAGGAACCTGGTGACCAGGTCGTGTTGCCCTACTCAACTCAACTCAACTTTATTTATATAGCGCTTTTTACAATTTTCATTGTTACAAAGCAGCTGTACATGAGACACATTGAATACAAGTAAAAAAACTAAAGGCATATACCTTTAAAAACAAGACAAAGGTGAAAACAACAAAGACAGACATACAAATGCTCCACACACACAATATGCAAACATACATACACACACACACATTGACATAGACGCACACACACACACAGTGAAAGCACACATTGGCGATAAAGGAGAAAGAACCACAGGTCAAATATTAAACGGACTATAAATTCTTATATGCAATATTAATAATGTCTAATTTCTGAATTCTAAAGCAGCCCCCCGGCCAGGCAGATAGTGCAAAACAATATGCAAACGGTGGTGAGGAACCCAAAACTCCCATCGAGAAAAAAAACCTCAGGAGAACCCAGGCCCAACCAGGGGATTCCAGTTCCCCTCTGGCAAAAGCTGCTGCCTCTGCACAAGCTCAACAGTGCTTGCACAACAAGGCTAAATAAAAATAAAAAATAAACTTAATAAGGTAAATGATAGATTTAAGATTATCATTCACAATCTAATAACATTTGAAATGTTGTAGGAAAATCAAAGTTGTGGCGTCCTTTATCCAGCTCTATCCTCTTAGCTCTTGTCAGGTCACCGCTTCCCATTCTCAGCTCTGCCATCGGGTCTGGGCATGAACTGCATCCTGCGGTAACCTTGGAACAAAGAGACAAGACTGGCTGAGAGTAGAGTACTGTTCTGCACTCTTTGATGCAACAAGTACATCATTTGTTATTGGATGTGTTTCTGGTTCCGGTTGATCTAAATAATGCAGCCTAAATCCTCTGAGGATTAATATTATGGAGGAGTATTGTATGCAAGATTAAAAAGATGAGTCTTTAGTCTAGATTTAAACTGACAGAGTGTGTCTGCCTCCCGGACCGTGCAGGGAAGAATATTCCAAAGTTTAGGCGCTAGATACGAAAAGGATCTACCACCTGCACTTGATTTTGAAATTCTAGGTATTACCAACTGACAGGACGCCTGAGAGCGTAATGTACGTTGAGGTCTGTAATACAATAGAAGTTCATTCAAATACTGCGGCGCTAGACCATGTAGGGCTTTATAGGTAATAAGCAAGATCTTAAAGTTAATGCGATGCTTTATAGGTAACCAGTGCAAGGTTGACAGAACCGGGGTTATATGCTCATACTTTTTTGTACGTGTAAGAACTCGAGCTGCCGCGTTTTGAACAAGTTGCAGTTTTTGTAATAGGCCTGCAGGGCATCCACCTAGAAGTGCATTACAATAATCTAGTCTTGATGTCATGAATGCATGAATTAATTTCTCTGCATCTGACAGTGACAGCATATGACGTAGTTTAGATATATTCTTAAGATGGAAAAATGCAATTTTACAGGTGTTGGCGACATGGCTTTCAAATGACAGAGTACTATCGAATACAACGCCAAGATTCTTAGCTGATGACGAGGATTTTATGGAGCATCCATCAATCGTTAAGCGGTATTCTTGGTTGTTACGTATAGCGGTTTTCGGTCCAGTAAGTAACACTTCTGTTTTGTCCGAGTTTAGTAGTAAAAAATTGTTACTCATCCACATTTTTAAGTCAACTATGCAATCCTTTATTCGATGAAACTGCTGGGTTTCATGAGGCTTCGAGGAAATATAAAGTTGAGTATCATCAGCATAACAGTGAAAGCTAATTCCGTGTCGCTTTATTATATCTCCTAGAGGTAGCATGTATAATGCGAAGAGCAGAGGCCCCAAAACTGAGCCCTGTGGTACACCGTACTGGACTTGTGATTTGCGGGACACCACATTGTTTATTGCTACAAATTGAAAACGGTCAGATAAATAAGACTTAATCAATTTCAATGCTATTCCGTTAATGCCGACGTAATTTTCGCGTCTATGTAGAAGTATGCTGTGGTCATGGTGTCAAATGCAGCACTGAGGTCTAGCAGCACCAATAACGAAATACAGCCACGGTCAGACGCTAAAAGCAGATCATTTGTAACTCTGATCAAAGCAGTCTCTGTACTGTGACATGCTCGAAATCCGGACTGGAATTCATCATTAATGTCATTCCTTTGGAGGAAGGAGCATAATTGAGTTGAAACTACTTTTTCCAGAACTTTAGATATAAATGGTAAATTCGATAGAGGCCTGTAATTCCCTAGTTCTTTAGGGTCGAGTTTGGTTTTTTTTAAAAGAGGCCTTATAACAGCCACCTTAAATGCTTTAGGCACATGTCCTAATGTCAGAGATGAGTTAATAATACTAAGAAGAGGATCTATAAGTTCTGGGAGCATTTCTTTCAGTAGTTTTTTAGGTATAGGGTCTAGCATGCATGTTGTTGATTTAGATGATCTAATGATTTTAGACAGTTCATCGTGATCTACTGTAGAAAATAATTGCAATTTCTCCTTAGGGGTACTGTAGTTAGTTTGTTCAGCGGGTTTCACTACAGGTTGCATTGTTATAATTTTTTCGCTTATATCTTGGATTTTAATAGTGAAGTAGTTCATAAATTCATCACTGTTATGCTGATAATCAGAATCTGACGTCGCTGACGACTTATCTTTTGTTAATTTAGCCAGGGTGTTAAATAAAAACCTAGGGTTGTGATGGTTTTCCTCTATTAGTGATGAAAAGTAGGCGGATCTAGAAGTTTTTATGGCATTCCTGTATTTTCGAGTACTATCCTTCCATGCTATACGAAATACCTCTAAATTAGTTTTCTTAAAGTTGCGCTCCATTTTCCGGGACGCTTTCTTTAGAGTCTGAGTGTGTTCATTATACCACGGTGTTGGGCTGCTATTTTTAATTTTCTTTAAACGCAGAGGAGCAACTATGTCTAATATTTCCGAGAAGGTAGAGTTAAAATTTTCAATAGAAGTGTCAAAATCGTCAACATTTTTACACATGCTAGATATTTTAGACAATTCAGGCAGATTATCGAGAAACGCATCTTTGGTAGTTGAAGTAATCGTTCTACCATATTTGTAGCAAGGAGTTTGATTTGCAGCCGTAGGCCATTGAAGCAAACATAATATCAGACAATGATCCGAAATGTCTTCACTCTGCTGAACGATTTTAACATCGTCCACATTTATACCATAAGAAAGTATTAAATCTAAAGTATGATTACGAAGGTGAGTGGGTCCTGACACATGTTGACTAACGCCCATGGAGTTAAGAGTGTCTTTGAAAGCCATGCCCAAGGCATCTGTATCATTGTCTACATGGATATTAAAGTCACCGACGACAAGGACTCTATCTGCGGCCAGTACTAGTTCTGATAAGAACCCACCAAAATCTTTAATAAAATCTGTGTGGTGCCCTGGAGGCCTATATACAATAGCTAGAATAAAATTTAAAAATGTTTTGTCCTTAGTATTAGGTGTCGATACGTGAAGTACCATGACTTCAAAAGAATTGTATTTAAATTTAGACTTCTGAGAGATGCTAAAATAATTATTGTAAAGTGCAGCAACACCTCCCCCTCTACCTTTTAGGCGAGGCTCGTGTTTATAGTAATAGTCTTGAGGAACGGATTCATTTAGAGTAATATAATCATCTGGCTTTAGCCATGTTTCTGTCAAACAAAGCATGTCTATTTTATGATCGGTTATCATATCGTTAACAAAAAGTGCTTTATTTGAGAGAGATCTAATATTAAGCAATCCGAGTCGTAACAGTTGATTATCTGTATTTTGTTCAAGTTTAACTTGTTTAACGTTTATTAAATTACTTTCAAGAGGTTTACGCAATATCTTATGTTTGCTAATCCGGGGGACAGACACAGTCTCTATTTTATGTTGTTTGTAAGAAGGGATTATTACATGTTGCATATTTTGTGTATTCTGTAACGCGAGACGGCGAGCAGACAGTTGGTTAAGCCATTCAGTCTCCTTCCTAACCTGGGCCCTATGTAGTCAGACTTTAGCATTATTAAGACTGTGTGCCAAATTTCTAGAGAGGAGGGAAACCCCATCCCAGGAGGGATGGAGACCATCTCGTTTCAACAGGTCAGGTCTGCCCTCAAAACTCTTCCAGTTATTTATAAAATCTATATTATTCTGCAGGCACCACTCAGACAACCAGCCATTTAGTGATGATAATCTGCTATAAATCTCATCACCACGGTAAGCAGTGAGGGGGCCAGAGAATATTACAGTGTCTGACATCGTTTTTGCGAGCTCACACACCTCTTTAATATTATCTTTAGTGATCTCCGATTGACGGAGTCTAACATCATTTGTGCCGACGTGAATAACAATCTTACTGAATTTACGATTAGTCTTAGCCAGCACATTTAAATTTGACTTG
This sequence comes from Triplophysa tibetana, assembly GCA_008369825.1. Lineage (NCBI taxonomy): Eukaryota > Metazoa > Chordata > Actinopteri > Cypriniformes > Nemacheilidae > Triplophysa > Triplophysa tibetana. The sequence goes on along the minus strand of CM017915.1, from coordinate 2,605,638 downwards.
ATGTCAGACGCTCTGGCTCCCGGTAAACATTTGACTATGGTGGCTGGTGCCTCTATGTTAACGTTCCGGACAATAGAACCACCGATCACTAGGGCACTTTCAGCAGGTTTCTCAGTCGGTGCGTCACTGAGCGGGGCAAACCTGTTCGAGACTTTAATCGGAACAGTTGAGTGATGTTTTGTCCTGCGACTATGCCGTCTCACCGTCACAAAGTTTCCCAGCTGCAGGGGATTTTCAACCGGAACCGAGCTGTGTGCGCTAACATTGCTCGCATCCAAAATGTTTTCTACGGTCCTAACACTCTTACTATCCTCAAATAAGGATTGGATGCGAGACTCTAATTCTAAAATCTTCTCCGTCAGCCTAACTACTTCCCTACATTTATCACATGTAAAACCCTCGCCGCTGACAGAGAAGGCTAAGCTAAACATATGACATGAGGTGCAAGTAACAACAATAGGAATAGAAGCCATGACTCACCGGGTATGAAGTGCAATCCTAACTTACCAAGGTTGCTTGATGAGTCTTAGTATATACACTTAAAAAGAGAAACAGTTAGCACACAGGACAAACAGGGGGAGATGATATTCCACAGTGTAAACAGAAGGCAAGCTAACACGCTAATATGCTAATATGCTAGCGGCGTTACGATTCAATTAATATAGGTTTAGAAAATAAAGTTATAACTAATTCGGCAACGACAGTGATAGGTAACGATAGTAAAATACACTAATATTAAGACCAGGAACAAATGTGAGGTGAAGCAAGTGTCAGAGGATACAAACTAGCCGCTGGCAGCGATGCAATCAGGAACCGGGTGCTAGGAGCTTCACAAACACGGGCCTAGAAACTTTCCCTCTACATAGTCGTGATGAGTGTCCATAGCGACTACATACACTTTCACAGTGTGAAGGGGAGATGTTAGTCTCCAGTCTCGTAAGAAGGACAACACAATCCTGATCGAGCACCTCCGTGGGTCTTTCTCGTTGAGGAGGAAGGAGGGTGTGCTTCCGCCCGTCCCGCAGTCAGCTGTGCGCCAGGGCATCAGTGCCGAGGGGGGCCTCGGTCAGGGAGTACCAAAGCGGACAATGGGTGGTGTCGCGGGAGGCAAAGAGGTCTATCTGTCCCTGTCCGAATAGCACCCAAATGAGCTGGACTGCGCAGGGGTGGAGTCGCCACTCTCCGCAGTGCATATACTGACGAGAAATTGCGTCGGCTGTCTTGGTTCAGTACGCCTGGGATGTGCGTGGCCCGCAGGGAGCGGATCACCTGCTGACTCCACAAGAGGAGGCGTTGGGCAAGTTGTGTGGGCTGCCGTGAGCGTACGCCACCCTGGCGATGTACGCTACGGCTGTAGTGCTGTCCCAGAGGACCAACACTTGCTGGCCCTGCACTAGAGGCGATCGGGTGTAAGTACACCCGGAGGGAACAGAAACTCTGTGAGTTAGTGGGCGTCAGGCCCTGAAAAGGGCCCGGCTTTGGTGACGAGGCAGGAGGCGTCCCGTACTGACCAATCAGAGGCGTGGCTCTGAAGGTCGGGCCCGATGTTGTTCTCCATGGGGTCTTCCCGTCAGTGTCCCTTCTCGAGAGAAGGTTGCTGACGGGGTGGAGGTTTCCCCCTCAACCTCCGCTTCCGGGGTGCCGCCTGCGGGGGCACAGGAACCGGAGCTGATGTCGAAGCGGTCCTCTAGGCGGCCGAGTCGCGGTGCGATGCTTCTTCACTGTGGAAAACTGCTGCGCAGTCCTCGACGGTGTTGCCAACAACCCACCTTGCAAGATGGGTGCACCAAGAAAGCGGACTTTCTCGGTGTCATACTTCTGCGCAAGGTACAGCCGGGGGTGTCTCTCTTGGACCACTACCGTGGACATGGTCCGACCCAGGGCCCAGGGAGATCCTGCATTATGCCCGGGTCAGCCTTACCCTCGTGGAGCTCTCAACGCCTGGCCTGGCGGACCTGCAGGATGGCCATGGCGGAGGGAGAGGAGGTAGCGCAAGCTTCCGACACCAGTGATGTCGAAGTCTTACACCCTTTGGACGGTAGGCGTGGCCGAATTCCCCCCAGGTGGTAGCCATCTGCGGCACAGGTGCACCGCAGCCGTATGTTCCACCGGGGGGATCTCGACGTAGCCTTTGGCTGCCCCACCATTGAGGTAAGTAAGGGAGGCGGAGCTGGTTTCACTGGAGCGGTCCTCTAGGCGACCTCAGGAACCACGTATTCCCGGGTTAGCATGAATGACATCACTTCTGCTTCCTCCTAACTCGACCGCTGGGGTTGGAGCTCGGATTCGTAAGAGTCGGATGCCAGTCTCCCTCCGATGATGCGAGCGACATCTCATCTACGTCACACATCGTTCCCGAGTGTGTGCGTGAGGATCCGGTTGGGGAACGTTCAGAAGAACGAATCGGGGTGCGATCGGCCCGTGAGCACTTGGCTGGCGGGTTTACGTTCACAGAGTTCTCCATATCACTACGCTGCTAACGTGGGTGGTCATCGGGGCCGTAGTCACAGATGTCACAGCCCGGGTAGCAGACGAAATGATGGCTGGTTCCCGTAGGAAGACAGCCACCCGTGACCGTAACTTCTGAATGACAATCTGCCCGCAGAACGCTGCTTCAGCGTGCTGAACGCCCAGACACCTAATGCAGCGATCGTGTCCATCCCCCTCCTCGATGAGGGTGCCGCACCCAAGAGAACAGCTGGACATGCCGCGCTGGAGAATGCCCATTCCTGAAAAGGACCATTTTAGAAAAAATCTCTAACACCTCCGGAACCGCCGAGACGCCCAGGGGAAGGTCGCTGCAGGTAGGGACGATCCACTGCTCTACGTCGTAGATCCGGCAATGTAGAAGAAGAAGAATTCATTGAATTCGTTCTGTTCGTAGTCATGAGTGAAGGCTCTGAAGAACAAAAGGTAAATGAATGCTGCACGCCGGCTTTGTTTTATACCGGACATCCGGGGGCGGAGACCGGTATGCAAATTTCAATCGCCAAATTTCATTGGCCTTTTCTATAATAGTCAGAGTTGATTGGTTCTCAAGGGCGAACCCCATCTGTCGTTCTCGACGCAATGTCGAGAGACCGACAGAAAGGGAACATGGCATTGTCAAGTAAATAACATCTTCAGTTTGTGAATTATTGTTTTCCCATAATACAATGCTTCTTATTGCTCATTCTTGTTACACCATGGGCAATTATTGTAGTTTTGGATTGGGTGATTTCTAGAGAAATACATACATTGTTATCACTTATAATATGACCGTCCCAAAAGAATAACATTGTTCAAACATGATTACTAAGACTAATTATTTACTTGTGACAAAAACTACTTGAGACACCATCCCGAAACCATAATTTCAGGCTGGAAACGTACCGTCTATTATAGACTATTTGTACCCTGACTATAAAATGTTACAGACTGTGCAGACAATGCTTGTATCCCTAATACTTATAAAAAATTTCAGATTCTCTATATCTATCTCAATTGAAAATTTTGTGCTTCAATCTAAGTATATAAATACTTATACATGTGATTGGGACATGTAAAGCCCAGTTACATTGTAAAACTAGGGAAGTGTGAACAGGAAGTATGGTTCTCATGTCATGGTGGAAAATGGGGGTGGAAATCAAAATACAGGAAACATTAGAACTGACACACAACTTGGGTAGAGACATGTGGGATGAATAAAAACAAAGAATACATTAAAGATATGCTTTGTCATGTTTATATGACCAAAGCACAACTGTTTACGGTAAAAGGTTGGGTTAAAAAATTTCAGGAGCATGTAGAAAATGGTTGCAGACACGGAAACAAATGTATTTTCTATTTTGAGTAATAAATATGTCATATATGTAACCGATTACATTTATTTACCACAGATGCAGTAGTTAAATAAACAGTCAAATGACATATTCTTCAACTCCCAAACAATCTTCAGAGTCTAATGAATTGTTTAAGGGCCTGTCACTGTTTTGTCGTCAAACACAGCAAAATTGTCTTGTTGATGGAAGAGAGGTTCGGTTGTTTTAAGAGGTTTCCACAAGATTAATTGTATTATTCCCTGTTGGATCTCAACAGTAAAAACATTTGGGTGTTTGGGTCTAAAATGGGAAAAGCAAGTACATAAATCTTTTTTTCCTCATTTTATGTCTTAAATTAACCCCTGAAACATTCTAAGTGCTGTTTATTTACAAATCTCACATTATCAATGTGAGTGTTTCCAAACCTTTCACTTTACCATCTAAGTAGACAATATAATGTTTATTTCCCAAGAATTTAGAAAAATCCCTGCCCAAATTAATACAGAAAGTTCTTTCCCCGAAAAGTTCATTTGACATGTCTGACATTTTGAACCTTTGGGTTCAGAGACTATAACTTAAACCTACATATTTAATGGTTAACATAATGCCAATGTTGCATAACTCTTACTTATAAAATACATTAAAAAAATCAACTCACATTCATGGTTTTACATTCATGGTGCAGGTCAGGTACTCTCACATGGAATGTCTTGTACAGATTCATTCATTCATTGCCATACCCATATTGGTAACATTTTATTAATGGCAAAATATAGTTTAAAGACTTCACTGAAACGGATGAAATAATTCTACAGTTCTTTTAAAAGCATGCTTGGGTATGCAAAATCCGTATTGGTAATGTGTTCCTACAGAATATTTCCAAACAAACTGAACTCAAAAATTAATAGCTGGTGCCTGTTTATTAGCAAATTAGTTAAAACTCCATGGGTTTAAATCTTGTAAAGTGTGACATCATCTTAATAAACTAATGTTATGGACTTGGGTTGAATTTAAGCCATGTGGCATATTTTAAACTTTATTTCAACAGCCATCAAACTGCAGTCCCGAAGTTAAGCATCACTGAGATCTTAAAAATCATCATAAAGAGAGATTCGCTACCCACAGATGGTAATATTAACCGAAATGTCATTGTACAGCCAGGATTCTGATCTGAGAGTTGCCCCATCTAAAATTCAATCTGAATGAGTAACAAAAGTCAACAGGTCCAGGACCAGAATACGATTAATATACTTACTCAGCTAAGAATACTTACTGTAATGACTTATTAATGACAAAAGACCCAAAGACTTAAGCTTATTACATTTTTTAAAAGTTTGCACATTTTAGCATGATTGATTATGTGTAAACCAAACTGTCTGTGAGGTGTGATTTATAAGAAATGGAAAAATTCCTGTGATCTTTTAGCACTGCAGTGGTGTCTATAAGTTTTGTTTTGTTTTTGTTAACGCATGTACCACAGGCGGTTTGGCTGCCAACCATGACAGTAGGGCTTTTTTTATCATCTGAAAATTCCAGGCAAACTATAGGCTTCTAGCCGACAAGCAATGAAATGAAAATATTTCACTTCTTATATGAATGACTGTTTAGTGCTGCATGTCTTGACACATTCGTTCTCAACTTTATGTGACAACCTATGATTAGTATGTCTAATGCAGCATGGTTTAAAGGTTTATGGTGTTTTCCCCTTTTTACAACTTTATTTTTTATGAGAATCATGGTTAAGAATCAGCTTGTAAGTGAGGTATAATGTTTCTATAGGTAGCCCTGTCAATCATTATTCACTTTCACTTGGTAACTTTAAATGCAGTCCTGAGGTTCAGTGCAATTCATTACAGTACTACATTAATGTATTCCTCACAATAGCACAGCAAAATATCATGCTGTTAACTATCACTTGGGCTTATTTATCTTCATGTGTTTGGGAATGGTGAATAATTCTACAATATAAGTTATGAAATGCAAAATTGTCACGCCTCTATCTTATTCAATACCCTGCAACAAACTATGGCAAGCATCACTATTGCTATTGCTAAATATTGTGCCCAACATAGTGCATAATAGTACTACCTTTATGCAGCTTGTTAAGCAGATGTTTGCTTACCAAACTTCCACTATAATCTTTTCTACATTGCTAAATACAGACTGTGAATCATAGAATGAGACAAACTTATTATTCATATGATCATTGCGTGACAAACTATCAGCCTCCTCAAAAAAGACCCATGGAATCATTTTACAGATCTGCGGGGAATGTGGATGAGAAAATATAAGTCATCAAATGTATAACAACATAACCCTCTATGTCTAGCAACACTATGGGATTTTAATATCGCTAAAGCAAACGTGCCCTTTTTTATTCATTAAGAACTTTAAGGGATTGTGCACTTAACACTTCATTTTGTTTTACAGCTGAAGTAATCAAATCTTTTATAGTATATCCTACACAAATGTATTCGGTCTATTTTAAGTTATCACAATTTCGGTTAACATGCATTCAAAATAAAATAAAAACAAGCATGCATAATCTTGCTGAGCAATACAGGAGATGTACCGTAATTTTTTCCTTGCTTGTCATACCCAGTGGAGAATGTTTGCATTGCTTGGCTATACAAAACCACAGGAAGAGTGGGAGTTTAAAGGTGGGACACAGTGGTAAATCACGAGCTGCACTGCTATTGGTTGCTTCTGGTGAGAACAGGGTTTAAAAGCCAACCAGCAGTCATTTCTCACAGACATCAAAACACAGCAAGATCTCGTCTTTTGTTCTGAAGCGTTATCCCTCCATCTAACCAGAACTTACAAGGAACGTTTCGGTAAGTCATAACTTCATTGTTTACCCAACTCGTAAGTCGCTTTGGATAAGACCATCTGCTAAATGACTAAATGTAAATGTAAAAAACTATGTTCATTAGATTCTAGTATGTTGTAATTGAAGGTTTATGTGGAAGAAGTTTTGAGTTTTGTTAAAATCTTGAGAAACCTATCTGTCATCAATTTTATGTCAGTAATTTATCTAAAATAATTTTTGATAAAGGTTGTCATGTCTAAATGGTTAAAAATAACTGTTCCATAGAATAACTTACTAAATTAGACTTAAAACCTAGTGCTAAAATACTGTAAAAATATTGTTCACTGTATATACAAAAACTAAAAATTCACATACCGTAACAGTTCTTGCAGAAAGCTAGAAGCTAGAATGAAAAGTTATGAAGACGTTTAATGATTCCAACTAGAGCTTTTTATTGGCAGAAATGATTAATATGAACTCAACAGATGGAGGAAGTTTGGGCTATGGCACATAAAGACCATAATAATTTGTCAACTGACTCATGACTTTTTTAAGCGACAAAACCACTAAATTAAGGTTCCATACAAAGGAATAATGATACTTGGCTGTCTGACAAGTGCTACCATTTTTTTTCTGTAGGCAGTCTCAACAAAATGCTTCCACTTTCCAATAACTTTAACACTACAAGCTTTTGGCTAACAGTACCTTAGATTCTAATGAGAAACTGTGTCTGGTCAGAGCAAGAGGCATGCTGTCTATGGGATTGTGGCTGCTATGTCGTCTACATATAACTTTTTGAATTATGCACTGGAAAAGATCATTATAGTTGCAGCAAAAGACACGCTAACGTAACTTGTACTTATAATGTAATGTTGGAGCTGAGAACAAACAAGATGGTTCATGGTGAGGACTGGTAGTTAAAGAAATTCGTTGGCATTTGCCATCTCCAAAATTAATGCTTCCTTCAGAGATGGCTTGCCTTGGTTTGTAGGAAATGCATGTTTTTGCAAGTACTCAACATACCCAATCTTAATGCAGTTTATAATCTGACATTTAAAGCACCAGGGATTCTCTCCGTTAAACGATTTTTAATTAACATCTATTAGCTAGTATAACTTTCTTTTAACCTTTTAGCCATTATATGCTTAGCTATATGCTCTTTTTAACTGAGTTTCAACAAAACGGAGTTTTCCAATAATTGTTTTTAGTTAATATGCATCTGTTATTCCTCTCTTCTAGAATACTTGACAAAAAATGAAGACTGTTGTTGTTTTAACGCTCCTCATTGCCACCATTTACTGCCTACCAGTAAGTTTAGTCATTTTACCCACAAAATGCAAACTCTAAAATGTTATTCTAGCATTCTGATATTCTGGCTAATGTATTAGTTACGTTATTTTTCTCCATTAATAAAAGGTGAAGCGCTCAGCTAGCAGTTCTGAGAGCTCAGAAGAACATGCAGTTGTTCAACGGGCAAGTATCTTACTTGATATTGAAGAAATGAATATGGAGCTGCATGGAAAATAATATTAAAACATGCAAATCTCTTTTAAAACAAAACCTCTTTTTTAAACAGCCTGCTCCAATGCTACAAAATCCTGCTGCTAAACTGGATCAGCCACAACCTACAGAGGTAAAAATCCCCCATTTTTAAATTTACAAGTTTGGTTCTGTAAAGTAAAGGTGCACCATAAAGTGTTACTTCTGCCACCCCTCCAGGGGCCTATAACAGGATATTCCCTGTCTTCTATGTAATAAGTTTGTGTTTCAAAAATATAAATGTAAATTTATTTGATATTGACGGATCTTGTCATCTACTCCTTCTCTCAAATCGTGTGCATGTTTAAGAAGTCTGATGGCATATTTTTTGTGAATAGAGACAATTTCTCAAACAGAGATGTCTTCGGTCACACAGTAAAACAAGTACTATGGAGTACTTTTCTGGTCATTTTATTGCACATGGGGGGAAAAAACATACCGCTTGGTGTCTACAGAATTACATAAAAGAGAAATGACACGAGGGATGTAAATTTGCCATTTTTTAACATTAAGGCATGGTTGTGTTTCAGACCATACCATCCGAATCCGATGAAAGCACAGACAGTGCAGATGACACTGAGGTAAGATTCATCTTCCCGACCACATCACATGTGACTGTCCTACCACAACAGGCAATAAACAGAGGCTCTATAAATTCCTACATATAAATAAATATGTTGGTCTAGACACACTGTACAGTAAGTGAGTCCTGCTGTCAGCTACTGTCCTTATCCTGCTTCTTACATTTGCAGGATATAGATGATGAACCAGACGCAAATGAGATTGAAGTAGACAATGTGAGTCAAAATAAATATGTACACATATAATTAGTACTAAATATTAATACTAAGTACTTTTTTAGGCTAAAATTTTTTTTATGTGGTATGAATTTGCCCAGTCACTTAACAACTCAGAAAACAATATGCAGAAAGAATTTGTGTTGTTAGTGTTTAGTAGCGTTTGCAATTTAATGTGTGAAAATGACTACTCCTCATTCAGTTATTTCAACAGCCCCTTTTACACAAATTAAACTTTGTGTGTTACTCATCCTGCACATTTGAATAACATTACTGATACCTTTAGGTTGGATTCTTGGCCAGTCTGAAATGCTCCTATTACACCATATGAAATTGGCTGCGTCCAAATACCCCCACTTGCGGTCTTGGCTACTTGTGAGCGCGTGCACGCGACAGGAAGGAAGAGTGGGACAAGTGTGTCCAATGTCTTAAAAATGCCAAAGGGCAGTGCCCTTAAAGCACACTAAACCCACACTAGCTTGAATACCGCTTCGGAGTGGTATTAAGGCTAAGCGTATCCCATCATGCATCATGTTCTGGATTTGAATCATGAGACTTTATGCTCGGGTCTCGCGAGATATTGCAGAAAGCTTTTTCAGTGTATGTTATAGTACTACTTTTTAAGGTTATGTCTTAATTCAATCTATGTTAATTCTAACATGTGTTTTTCTTTTGTTTTTGTAGCGCTATAAAAATAAATCTGACTTGACTCGACTATATAATTAGATATTAAATTTAATTTCACAGCAAAACGTAGTGTTACATATTTTGTTGGTGAAAACTCCAGAGTTATCTATTTTGTAAAACTGCTTTTTATCTCATAGTTAGAAACACCACATTAATAACATTATTTGTTTTCACTTACTAAGTGTGTCCCATCAGGTTAGAAATTCTATATGCTCACTTGGGATCTTCACGTCCACTAGAACACTAATGCCAAAAACAGGAAATACGACATGAAAGTAGTCAAGTGGAAAATTGCAAAGACAGCAAGTGGGGGTATTTGGACACACCCAGAGTTTAGCTTCAACCCTAATCAGACACACCTGAAGCAGGTAATTAATATCTCACTAGTCAGACTACAATCTTCCAGACAGGTGTGTTGAGCTAAGTTGGAGCTCAACTCTGCAGGTCACTGGCCCTCCAGGACAGACTTTTGACACCCCTGACTTAGAACGCTTTTGGAACCACAGTGAATTTCTTTGACAAACTTTGAAAGCATCTAAGAAACGTGCTGACAAGTTTTTGCATGGACAAGCAGCATTCACATTTTGTTATACTTAATTTACATGAATTGATCTGCAGGCAATGTTTTCAGTACCACTATTTTACAATGTCGCTGTTATACATTTTACATGTAGCGTCCATAGTAAAAACAATTAATTATGTATAATTGTATTTCTACAGTTATTTTACACGTTTACTCAGTACAGTTTGTGTATGTGACTTAAGCTTCAAATTTAATTACCAGGGCAACATTCTATGATTTATGCCACAGAAATGTATATTGTCAATTATGTTTATTATCAATCTAGGATACTAATTCCACTGAGAGTGAATCTGATGAATCTGATGAAACTGATGCCACGTTCGTCCCACCCACCGAGGAGCCCACCCTAGACCCTATCATAAACACAGGTCGGGGAGACAGTTTAGGATACGCTGACGACTACAAAAAAGCCATATTCTATGTAGATGGAAAGGAGTATGAAAAAATTCCTTCCCAATACAAGTCTTACAGCAATGAAAAGTTGGACGGTTTAATGATTGTCAGTAAGAAGATGTCTGCCTACGATGGTCAAAACATCAATGATGTGGAGAAAGAAATTAAACATTACAAGGTAACAAATGGAAAGCTACTTTATAAGGAGCTTAGAATATAATTATTATTAGTAGTGCTTGCAAAGGCCCAATTTATATCTTTTAAGGGATTTCAGCTAATTTGATTAATACCTGGTACTAAATTACACATGAAAGCAAATATTTTTTGGACCTCATAAATAAATACAGAAGATTCCTCTTAAAACTTGACATTACTGAGATGTTGTTTCGGGTTTTCAGGCTCTAAAGGTTCAAGATGATTTTTTGGAGGAGGAGGACACCAGCACTCCAGAGATTGATGCTGCTCTGGGAGAAAGTGAGACCGCCTTCGTGGGGAGCCAGGACAACAAGAGAACCAGTGCAGGTGACTCTTCTAGCGCTAGTACCAGCCAGGAGGAAACTAACAGGAGCCCAAGCAATGAGGAGAGCACAGCAACTCCTGGAGTCACAGACAGAGAGGATGACTCCTCACAGAGTACAGAGAGTCAGGAGAGCGACGAGGACACCACTCAGACCCCAGAGCCATCTGTTGTCATAGCAATATAAATTTATCTGACCACACAGACTCCAGAGGCTGTCAACTATAAAGAATGCAATTATAACCATATTGTATTGTGCTTGATGTCACACTCTGCCTAATGTTAGTGTGAGTGGCAAAGCATGATGGGTCAGTTACAGCAAGTGCTTGAGCTGTGTTGCAAAACTTGTTAAGAAACATTTTCATCTTCCTGTATATTGCACAATTATTTACAATGTTCATGTAAATGTAATTTGGTACTGCTCTGTGTTATGACTTTTGTCATTTATGAATAAATGTCCTATATCAGTTATTCTGGTTTCCTAGTGCAGTGGGAATAGCAGTTAAGTACAAACATTCAGACATTTTCAGGGGTACATTGGAAAAAAGCTGCAAATTGTCCTACATACGATTCATTTTTGGTTGTCACAATCAATATTGCTCCGATTGCTCAGAGATCAGTTAAAGCTTAGAAAAAGTTAAGGCACATGATTAGTTCAATGGAATTTTTGGTACACATGTGGAAAAAAAGCCAAATGCCCCTACGATTGAGGGTCCATCTGTTTAAAGCTATTGTTCATATAATTGCAAAAAGGAAAATAAATATATAAGAGTAAGAAATATCCACTTTATTAACACTGCTCATGTAAATCTGTACCTTAGAACAATCTCAAACACTATTATGCAGCGTTTCCAAATCAGAGACTGTAAATCTGTCATCTTGAGTTCTGAAAACCAAATCAAACCAAATTTCTCTCTTTCAGCACTGTCTGGTAATGTATGCAGTCTCTTTCTAAATTTAGCCCAAAACATATACTTATTATTCCTGTTTGATTAAAACGCACTGATAGATCCAACTATGGGATATGGCTTGAAGATCCTATAGATCTTGAGTCCAGGTTTACCAGATCTCTCACCGTCAGGAACTTACAACAGATTTGATATTTCCAGGTTTAGTGAGTCAATACTTTAACCCAACCACCAGGGAGATACAGAGCTGAAGGGAAGAACAGCAGGCAGGAGACGAAGTGATGCAACTTCGTCTGACTAGAAGCAGATTAAATAGATGTTTTTAACAATGCAAGGTTACAGCATCAAAACATTGTGTAATGACGTTATTATGAACCTTGAGACCATTGGATACTCGTATCAGACAATACAACTCCCGACGAGGTTAAACAACAGGAAAGTACGGAACAAATAATACGAATAGAAGTGAAAATAAAATAAAAGAATGAATGAATACATTAGATAGATGAATATTGTAATAAATGAGAAAAATGAAATAGAATAATAAAATGAATTAAAATAATGTGTTCATCAGAACAAAGAAACGTAAACAGATTTGGAACAACTCGAAGGTGAGTAAATGATGAGAGAATTTTCGTTTTTGGCTCAAGTATCCCTTTAAATAGACCTCAGGCAAAGTATAAATAACCACACCTATTAGGTGATCCCTTTTATTTGTAATTCTGTTTAAGTGTTGCAACTCATAATGTAATGACTGCACAAAATTATGTTTACTTATCCTTATCAAAATGTTAACAGATGAACCTATTCTAATAAACTTTATTTAATGCGATACATTATGCGAATAGTTCACCCAAAAATGTTGTCATCATTTGCTCATACTGCAGTCTTTTGTCCTATTATGTCAATGGTGACTCCAAATGGCTAAGTTACAAACTTCCAAAACTGAACAACTGCAGCATGAGCAAAATGTGACCCTGGAAAACAAAACCAGTCTTATGGGTAAATTTTTAGATTTTGAGACTTTTACATCATCTGAAAGCTGAATACATAGGCTTTCTAGAGATACAGACGTTTAAAGCTCTGGAACCTGAGGGTGCAAAAAAACTAAACGTAGAGAAAATCGCCTCTAAAGTTGTCCATCAGAGGCGCTGTAGCAGGCCATACACTCACAATAATAACGTTTTTATATATTTAGGGTTGTAATTTTACAAAATATCTTCATGGAACATTATCTTTAATTTATATACAACTGATTTTTGGCATAAAAGTTAAATGGAATTTTTTTTACCCGTACAATGTATTTTTGGCTTTTCTTGCTCCGGTCCTACTTAAGACTGGCTTTGTCATCCAGGGTCACAACTGTTCTTTTATGGGTGAACTTGTTATTTTTGTAAATATTGTACTAACTTGTTTAGAAAAGGCTGATTCTAAAGTTGTATAAGAAGCATTGTCCGCAATATTTTCATCCTACAAAGAAATACACAGAAAAATATTTTTATAAAACTACTTGAGATAAATGCTTGTAGTCATTTGTAGTTTTTCTTGTTAATTAGTTCCCCAGGTGTTTCTTGTTTCCTTGTTATCCCAGTTTATTTAAACCCTAATGTTTCATTTGTTTGGTGTCGGCCTTTGTTTCATGCTTTGTTTTTCTGCCACCTATGGTTTGTGTTTTGTCTCGTTTTATTTCATTAAAGGGTGTTCTGCACGTTGATCTGCTTCCGGCCTGGTTACTCCTTGTCACAGTACCCAAGGGCTTGGTCCAATGAAAGCTCACAGGGATAATGAAATGAAGAAATATTCTTACAAAATATCTTGCAAATCACTTACAGGCAGTACCTATTTAGAAATCCAAACGCGTGTAAATCACGCTATTACTCCAGCACAAAACCACATTGCTATTTGTGTATCATGGTCTCAACCGCAGTTTCAGCTAAATGATACTTTTTGTTGTAGTACCTGAGACGGATCAGACACGCATAACTACTTAAATTTCTTAAATATTACAACAACACCCCTCACCCCACCAGCACGCTAGTCGCTTGGGGGTCAACCCCCAATCTGCAACTTACACCAAGGGCAGGACAAGATCTCTGGTGACCATAGCAACTAACACCAATTCATCAAGATTGAGTATTTTACGACCCATTGGAATGTATGGAGCTGAACTCTCTTTACTCACTTTGGGGATAGACCTACAATTATAAATGCATTTATATGGAAATGTACACATTCATTTATAACATTTCCATGTATTAATGTTCATGTTGTTATGTCTGTTTTAACATTAATCCAACGTATCCATGAATGTGTGTTTAACTACTGGAATTATTAGATTTGTAGTAACTCATTTAACCAAGATTATATTTAGATCATGTTTGGTGTCTATGAGCTACATGTGTGATGTCCTTCGCGTTGATGTTTGTTGTGTTTTGGTAACTCTTTTCTTATTAGTTTTATCAAACTCTTAGTAGTCTTCTAGTGAACATCCAATCAGCTTTCACATGCAAATCACCATCTGAAAGACAAAAACAGTTAACTTTCCCTCCAAAGTTGCCATCTCCTGATTGGACCAGTCACGTCTGTAGGATGTGACATCCTCACAGTTTAAAAGAGACCACGAGAAGATTCTTTCTCTCTCTTCCTCGCGCTTCCTTTTCTCTTAGTCGTGCTTTTCTTTGCGTTCTGCATCTCCAAAGGATGGACTAGAAGAAGACTTCACCTTTAACCCATAAGTTTGTGCCAGGCTGCGGCCTCGTCTTTCCAGATACAGATCCTCTGCATAAAACTGGTTCTCTCTGATCACTTTCAGCCAAGATCAACTGGAGCCTTAACAAACAAACTGCATCAGGACTCTTTCTTTCTTTGATGGGCAAGACGTGCAAGTATCAAACTTAGTCTTATTAATGGATGCATAGGGCATCATTAATCCTTTTAACAAAGGTCCGTTACAAGAAGAAACTGATGTTTAGTTCAGGCTATTGATCTTCTGAATATCATATACTGCCATAATCCATGCTCTATTCTTCTCTCTGCTTCAACTTCAACCATCTTCTAATGCTTAACTGTATGTGTGTGTATGTTAGATTAGTATGTGTCTAGTCTAGATAATAAAGTCCTGTTTTATTTCACACGTGATGTTGTTTGTAGTTCATGCTCATAATCCGGAGTCCCTAAACATGCCGATTCTTGCTACCTGCTCGTAATGCTAAGTGATTTCCCCAAATCATGAATTTGATCCAGATAATTATAATTGATCATTATTAATTAAATTCATCCCAATTTGGATTGATATTTGTTTCCCTTACAAAGGGTGGTGGAGAAAATATTACTTATAATTGGGATCAAAGCTCATGATAATTCTTACATATTTGATGAAGAATAGTGTTTACATAATTCTGTTCCTCATTGAATTCACTACATAATTGGTGGAGAATGCGGGCATGATTAAACAAAAGTTATGAGCTTAAACTACTGTCAGCCTAAGTGTGTTTTAAATCAAGACGTTATGATGCAACATGCTATACACATGTATGTTGCTATTTGCGGCTTGTTTAATGTAGATAGTGATAGATTGATTTGGTAGTTCTGCTATGAATTAGAAAAGTCTTAACATAGATTAAATGGTATCAGTGTAAGGTAAATCTGATTTGGCGAAGAAATCCCAATTTCAGTATTTAATCAATGCATAAGTCTATTCTGACGAAGGAATCTCAGATAAGCTGCATGTGAAACTGTTCCAGAATCAATATGTTTTGGCGAAGAAATCCCAATTGCAATATTGTTTAACCTGTTTTCTGACGAAGGAATCTCAGTACAGTGTTATGTAAAGGTAGATTTGAGTGATGCTCCTCTTTCTGCGTTGTAAGGACCTTTAAATTATAGTCAGAACTATGCCAGTCATCTAAACTTTGACTCTGCATATAAAAGTTTAGCTAAATGGTGATCAGTACTGTGTTACAATTGCCGAATGAAAATAGTGTGTTTCTCAATTCTTCAGTATTTGTGTGTAAGCCACAAACAGCTGTCTGTATGTAAATGAGTGTAAACCTACAGTGACTGTGTAAGTACTCCTTAAAGAAGGACAGGAAACCTGTTTAAAGTACTTGTTTACAGAGAAGCGAAAGCATACATAATAAGAATTAGTGAATGCATCTATATTTGCATTTAGGCTTGCTAAAGAAAAGCGTTGAATTGATTTAATTGTAAGGGCCATGTTGTAACCAACTGTGTACCGCTTTTATTATTTGAGATTGTTTGAACGGTGCAGGCACTCTTTGAGAACTAAAGTGCCCTGGGGTGCACTGGTTCCCATGACAACGACTTGTCAACCAGTTTGACTCCACCTACCATAGGTGTCATTGGCTGGTGCCATTTTGTTAACAATCGATATTTGTTCGCTAAGCTAAGCTAACATGACCTAGCGGCCTTAGACGAGCTTACTAATACCTAACTTCAATAGTTAGTGGTTAGCATAGCATATGTAATTGAAGTCATTAAGTAGTCCTTGCGTGTATTGCAGTGTAAAGTGATTTAAACTATTCCCTCTTAACAAAATCTCTATTTTCTGATTTCCACTCTCTTTCCTTAATTCTTCTCAGACTCACTTTAACTAACTTCAGGTGCATTCCTTCCTGAACATTGTTGCTCAGTTACTCATTTAATTGAACTTAATTAAATTTTAACTGCCTACTCAGAGAATAATTCTTATAGGTATTGGGGATTTTGAATAGAACATTGACCCTAAAGTGCACACACATGTAATGGCATAGGCATGGGAGCTGAACACGCAGCAGCCTTAGCCAACAATGGAGTGATGCCCAACACTGACCTATATGGTTAAATGTCAGTACTATTAATTATTCCCAGTACTAGATCACTTCCCTTCTATTTTATTTTTTACTGGTTAATTTTACTATTAGCAGTCATCTATTTTTTTTATTTTATTTATCTATGTCCAATCTCTTTTTCTTGATTTTGCTTATTTTAAATATGTGCTCCAGAAATATGACTCCTATTGCTACACAATCTAGATGATTAATAAGGCATAAGTATAATTCTGAGCACCACTAATTGACATAATCAGAATCGGGAAGGCTCTCTTCTCTCTCTCTACTTCCTGTTCTTCAATATTCAGAGATCAAACCTGTTAAGAACCATCAGTATGTTTTGAGTTTTAATTAAATGATTTAGACTAGTCTTACATCATTGTTAAATCTCTGGTTGCATACAAATCTTGGCTTCCTGCCATAGGCAGTTAAGATAATAATAGTGTACACACTTCACTAGCTACCTAAAGCAGTTAACCACACGTGGTAAAACCTAGCTGCACAATATACACCTAGCTTTATTTCTAAATCTTTTATATGGTCTTGCATTAGTCTCTTGCCCTAACTCTCAGAACAAGTTTGCCCCAATGTCTCAGATGGAAGATCTAATGGCCTGGCAAGGCATGGTGATGGACGCCCTACCACCTAGAACTGCTGATGACCTTCCTCACCAGAGACAGGTGCAACTGGACAAAGAGGGAAGAAGACAAATGACACATGGTCCAAGCCAGAGTTATGACCACAAGGAGCTGACCAGCATCATCCTCTCCTTAGCCCACAACCTCACAGACCTGAGAAATGAGGTGAACGACCTAAAGCTGCATGCAACAGAGTCCCAAGAGGAACTTAAGCATGCTCAAAGTCGCATAGCCCAACTGGAAGGTGAGACCCAGACCACACGAAATAAGTCTGGTAAGATGGAACAACAGGAGGAGGTTAACAGACTTCAGATAGCTCTCTCAGCTGCTGAGCAAAGAAAACTACTGGAAAAAGCAGCCAAAGAAGAGCTGGAAAAAGAACTGTTTGATGCAAAGTCATTATTAGTAACAGCCCATTTTTAACTATCAGATAGAGATGCCAAAATTGAATCTCTGACACAGCAGCCGGACAACACAAGAGACAAGCTTGACAGGGTCCAAAGAGAACTCGAACACTCATACAAGCTGCAATGGGAACCACAGTGGAAGACACATCCCCCACTGTCACAGCAGGTAAGCAGAGCAAACTCCCTCAGCCCAGTTCAAAGATACAAAGGGGGGGGGCTGACCTCTCTGATTAACACCTCACCAGCCAGCATCCTAAAAACATCTGAAGCCATAGAAGGGAAGGGACTTCTCCAGATAATCCCTGAAACGGTACATGGAGCGACCCTTAAAGACCTCAACAAACTGGCTAGAGTCATCAAGTGCTTCATTCCAAATTCTGCAGGAGACCTCGATGTCCATGCCTACCTGCGGGATATAGACTTTCACCTGCATATTATGCCGAATATGACCACACGGGAGAGACTCCACCTGCTTTGGATAACTTCTGGTACAGAGGTAAAGAGCTTTCTAGAACGGCAGCCTGACGCTGTCAAATCCGACTACCACCGGCTGAAACAAGCTCTTATACAAGAATTCTCAGACCCAGAAACAGAATATGGACTGTTCGCTGCCCTGGACCTCAAACAGGGAAGACAGGAAACTCCCCGAGTTTACCTTAACAGACTCAGACAAGCTTATTTTGGAGCTCGCAATGAATCCGAGATGGAGGAGGATATCAGCTTCAAGAGCCTGTTCCTCAGAAATCTACATCCAATTGTTAGCCACCATTTAGGCATCATGGCCTGCCCTCATACGATGACCATTCATCATTTGCGGGACCCGGCACAGAAGGCCTTTAATAAACATAAGGCCACATCTGAAAGAAAGGCCTCTACGGCACCATTGAGTCTGAACTGTAACATTCAAAAGTTTGCACCAGAAGGCAGACATTGTCACTACAACACAATGTCCTTCAACGATATGCCAGGAAAGCTTCCAGCCAGAAGACAAAACCGTCACCATCGTAATAGGCCCAGATACCAGACCAACCACTGGAAGAAACCATGGAGACGGCAAAATTCTTCTTTGGAAACACCACTGGCTGTCCAACAGCCACTGACAGCATCATCCGATGCAACACACAGGTGCCGATCTGAGTCCTCACAAAGAGAGCCGGACTTACCTACGCCTGAGTCACAGGAGCTGCTGAAACTAGTAAGAGAGCTCTTCACACAGCTCTCACCCAACATCTGATGATGTCTTGACACCTGCTGTCCCACCTCTCCAGGAAGCACCGATGGCCAAGGAGTCCACCCGAGCTACCTGCAGTGCGTGCGGGACACGTCTGATCATCATGTACATCTTAATTGTCGCTCGTTGTTGTCTATTAGGTCAGACAAAAACGTGCGAAAGGGGGGATATGTAGTACCTGAGACGGATCAGACACGCATAACTACTTAAATTTCTTAAATATTACAACAACACCCCTCACCCCACCAGCACGCTAGTCGCTTGGGGGTCAACCCCCAATCTGCAACTTACACCAAGGGCAGGACAAGATCTCTGGTGACCATAGCAACTAACACCAATTCATCAAGATTGAGTATTTTACGACCCATTGGAATGTATGGAGCTGAACTCTCTTTACTCACTTTGGGGATAGACCTACAATTATAAATGCATTTATATGGAAATGTACACATTCATTTATAACATTTCCATGTATTAATGTTCATGTTGTTATGTCTGTTTTAACATTAATCCAACGTATCCATGAATGTGTGTTTAACTACTGGAATTATTAGATTTGTAGTAACTCATTTAACCAAGATTATATTTAGATCATGTTTGGTGTCTATGAGCTACATGTGTGATGTCCTTCGCGTTGATGTTTGTTGTGTTTTGGTAACTCTTTTCTTATTAGTTTTATCAAACTCTTAGTAGTCTTCTAGTGAACATCCAATCAGCTTTCACATGCAAATCACCATCTGAAAGACAAAAACAGTTAACTTTCCCTCCAAAGTTGCCATCTCCTGATTGGACCAGTCACGTCTGTAGGATGTGACATCCTCACAGTTTAAAAGAGACCACGAGAAGATTCTTTCTCTCTCTTCCTCGCGCTTCCTTTTCTCTTAGTCGTGCTTTTCTTTGCGTTCTGCATCTCCAAAGGATGGACTAGAAGAAGACTTCACCTTTAACCCATAAGTTTGTGCCAGGCTGCGGCCTCGTCTTTCCAGATACAGATCCTCTGCATAAAACATGCCTAAACATGCCGATTCTTGCTACCTGCTCGTAATGCTAAGTGATTTCCCCAAATCATGAATTTGATCCAGATAATTATAATTGATCATTATTAATTAAATTCATCCCAATTTGGATTGATATTTGTTTCCCTTACAAAGGGTGGTGGAGAAAATATTACTTATAATTGGGATCAAAGCTCATGATAATTCTTACATATTTGATGAAGAATAGTGTTTACATAATTCTGTTCCTCATTGAATTCACTACATTGTAAACGTATAAATTTGCTTTTCATATCCAAGCAAGTAAAGGCTGTGACTATACTTTTGTTTGAAGATGACCAGTTCTCTCAGAATCCACCATTAGTTTTTCTTTAATACAATAAACTCAGATGCATATTTGTATAATTATGACTGTTTGATTATTTGCTTAAATAACCATTTACATTGATTGTCAATTATGTTGTTAAATGTGTACAGTTTAGTAAAACCTTTCATGTAGGCCAATTATTGGTTAAAGCGTTATTTGCGTTTTTATTGTCCTTTTTTTAATGCTTTTAATGCTTTAAAAAGATTGGATGTTGTTGTGTTGTCTTCTGGTAGAGCAGTTTGACGTCTTTTTCAAAATGATTCATGTCTGAGACTTCCTGTCTTGTGTCGTATGAGTCATTATGACAGCTTATTTGCCCACAGCTAGCCTTTCAGACAGGAACCTTACCAGCTTTGGTTATGTCATTGCTGTCTGATGAAAAATCATCCTCAATTAAAACAATGCCATGCAAGGGAACAACTCAATATCATTCCGAAAGAGGGTAACAGACACGTCGGTCCATTCAAGGAGGCGTGTCTCTGTCACAATTTGCTTCCTCTTGTGTGCGTGCATGAAGGTGGAGTACCACGGGGCTATAATTTCCTCGATGCAAAAAAAAAAATGTTAACATATTCTACAATAGGGTGAAATGTTTTTTATTTAATCAAACATCGTATCTTGTGTATGGTTATTATTTTGTATGCACAGTTAAGGCACATTTGAGCATATAAACAGACCCCACCCCTAAACCTAAAAGTTTGTAACTTATATTATACAGTATAAAGCACAACATATAACTATAACTACATATGGCTGCAGATGCGCTTTATTCAAAAAGTCCAATCATTCCAAGCGTTCCAAGACTGAAGAACCGAGCCAAAAGTGATTCCCTTTTTTACTTTTCTTGTCAGTGTTTGCAATAAATACTAATGGCCAACTTCTATTTGCTCCTTGCGCTTTTAATATGGTTGGAAAGTGGGTGGTTTTAGGTTTAGGGTAGAGTGTGGTAAGGTGCTCTAAAATATCTATTAAAGTACAATTAACAAGTGTTTATAACATTGTTTCAGTTTTACAAATGCGAAGAACCGAGCGTGTCATTTTCGTGCCTAGAAGAGGCAAAGCGTGATACGGACATGCATCCTGGAGTGGACCGTTGTGTCTATTACACGCTTTTATCTCCTACCTTCTTTTCAACCCCTTTATCATGCCATAGAAAATTTCTTAAATTACAAACTCTTTGTATACTACAAATGGTTGTAATACAATGTGTAACAACAACAATATGAGGATTACGGTCCTGAATTTACTGCAGCACATATTTTTGTTGTTAAGAAATCAGTGGATATACATGCATTTTTTTGAAGCACTAGCTGGTCTGTTTTACATTATAATCCTATGTAGTAAACAGCGATTTTTTAAACGCCAGGGTCAGTGTCTTCTTCTGCAGTTTCGAGTGGATTTTTAAGTTGAAAAAATGTTCCAAGGTTTCAGAAAAAAATGCCCTTAATCAAGCACCTTTTTCACAGCTAACCAATGACAAGCGAGTTGCGTAGCCTGTCGTTTTCTTAACAGCATTCAAGGAAGGTGAATGGTTGAGCAGGATCAAGCCAAAAAAAAAAAATAGATGATTTGAGCATAGAATGGTATAAATGAAAATTTCATTTTTTCCTTTTTTATTAACTTTTTATAGCATTTTTAGCGAGAAATTAGTATTGTAGTTTTTAAACATGTGATTGGTTGTTTCGAAGACTATCTCAGTTTATAACTTAAATAGAATTCTGTTACGCTTCAAGCCTGTCTTAATCTGTTTCTCATGCAAAAATTCTGCCTCTGAACATTGGTATCTGTAACCACAATGCTTCAAGCCTTTTTTTTTACCAAAAAAGCGCCATTGTCAACTTTTTACTGTAAAAAAAGTCAAATGTGAAAATAGCTTTTGGATAAAGACAGCCTTAAGATAAACAAAGTGACAAAATAACAAATAAGCAAGAAACCAGAAAACCAGATAACGCAGAAAACATGACACAAACAAGGAATGCCAAAAAACAAAGAAAAATTTATTTAGACTGTTTCAGTGCAACAACATGAATAAACGTTACTGCTCATACAGGCTTTTGGATTGGATTCAATTTTATTGTCATTAAACCTATAACAAGTACAGTGTAACGAAATGGATTTAAGAAGAAAAATACAGCATAACATGAGGGAAGTGGTGAGAAAAACAGATACACATAATACACCATAGACAAGACTTGCAACAGGGTAAGATAATCCAGCTGTCATGATTCTACCTCACCTTGTCAGGTATTTCTTGGTCTAGAGGTGGAATCATACAGGATGCTTTGTTTCATGTGGGAGAGAGACGATTTTGGCACCGATGTGTCGCCATACTCTCTCTCTCTGGTCTGCGTCATTGTTCCTGCCCTCCTGTTTCCTAGTTTGTGTTAATTAGTTTATCCCTTGCACCCATTCCCTCTTGATTTGTTTCCCTTTAAAACATACTTGTGTTCATTGTCCTGTGCGCGTTCATTGTGCCTTCTACCTTGGCTGTTCGATGTATAAGATGTTGCTGTTCCTGAATGTGGATACCTTGTCTTGCCTTGTTCGTGTTACCCCTCTGTCTTAGTAAGTGTAGTTAAGTGTTGTATTAAGTGTTTGTTTTCTAGTTTAGTCAGTCAGTGTCCTTGTTAAAAATATTATTAATCCAGTCTTGTTTTCCCCATCGTGGGTTTTGTTTTGTCATTTTATAGTGTCTGTGTTAATAAATCCTTGTTTACCCCAACCATCTCGTCCTGTCTCTGCCTGCAATTGGGTCCTACCAAGAGTTTCATGACACCAGCTCCGGCAAGCAGTCATTTCTGATCTTCGATACCATCAATTTTCCTTTCCATAGCTGTTAATATCTCCCTGATAACAACCATATTTCGATTAATAGTCTCAGTCTCAATGCTGACCGCCCTTCCCACAGCATCAATCGATACGGGCAGCCTTATGAGGCTTCGGACAGCTGTTCCCCACATAGCAAAAGACTCCGGGGCGGATCCGCCTTCAAGTCACCTGGTCCGCTGTTCTCTCAGAATCAATTCAGTCATACGCACAGAACATGTCCCGCCTCCGCACAACGCACTGTCAAATCGCGGACTCGCGACGGACGCTGAGCGAATTCTCTGACCGAACGCGCGCTTTTCAAACTGTCGCAGTCACTCACCTCCATCTCCTCACACAGTGGAAACGGTGGAGCCGGCTGGTCGGTGAAGACGGAACACGGTAAGAATAGTTAAATATGCTTTATTTGAACAGTTACGTTAGCCAGTAACATTAGCGTTGATTGCTCTGTTTGATGTTTTTAATTCTGAAGTGATTTTGGCAAGCCAAGTTTCAACGCATTGTCATTCACGTTGGGTAAGATTGATTTGGTAAATAACTTTTTGAATAAAAGCTTTTTAAACGGAATGTCTTTATCTTTCTGGGAGGGGTGATTTAATCGATTTTTGAATCCAATCCTGAGACCGTATTTTCACCCCTTTCCAGTATAATAGCAGGCGAGATTAATTGATAGGCCTAACTTTAACCTATAACGTTACCTGTTTTTATCCACTGAACTTCTGGTATAGTTTGAGTCTTTTTTCATATTTTGACATATATTTTACACCTCCCCGTGTAATGTTCTTTCAGATAATGAATTCATTATATGAAGATACTGTGTGGCCTTGTTTTTATATCCGGATGTGGACAAAAATCGAGGCTATTTTGTCAAATACTAATAACGGTACGTATTACAGCTTTTAACATGTGGGTCATTATCACTATAGAGTGTCTTTGAGACTTCACAATTTTCAAAATATTTATCTTAAATTTTCCATTTAACTTCATGTTTGTTGTATTAAGACCTTTGGCTGTTAGAAATGTATGTTGGTCAAAGCTCAAGCCCATTACGTTAATGCACTTGTCCACCATATCAAGGAAGGCTTGGTGACCGGCTGTGCATTTGTGGCAAAAGTAAGCATTTAATGAACACACGGTGTAGCTGCAGCTAGCAAAGGGATTAACTGTTAAAGATGACTGTATACTGTTTAAAAAGCATATTTTCAATTAATGAAAAGTTTCTGTTTATTAAAATGTCACCAAGACATGGGAAGCCTGACAACATTTAACTGCAAACACATTATGTTGAAAACTATAAAAAGGAAATATGAGTGCAGATTGCAGATACTAACTGTATGTGCAGAAAATGTTTTGACCTCCACTGAGGAAAGGCAGAATGGGGGGAGGATGTAACTGAGTACATCACACTATTTCTTAAAGGGACGTTTACCCCAAAATGACAGGGTAGACGGCAAATACAGGGACGCATGCAAATGTTGAATATTACTATGAAAATAGAATATAGATTATCCAAATGATTTGTTTTATTAAATACATTGCTGAGGACAATAGGAACTTTCAAAAAAGATTTTGTATGCAATGTATCTGCTTTTTAAACTCACTGAAGGTAGCTAAGCAGTGTGAGGGACATGCCAAAATCACACACATCGAGTCAAAGAAAATTGTTATAAAATGATAAAACACATTTTAAGAATCTTCTTATTGCAGTTGTTAGTGTGTAAATATTAGTACATTTATAATAAAACCTCAAAATGCCACTATTTTGCATTACATGATGGCTCAGTGTTTCTGATGAGGACACCAAATGGCACTTTATATAGCGATAATGACCCATGTAATAATATTTAATTTCATACGATTCATATCAATAATTTAAGATTAAAAGTTTAAAACCTACTTCATAGTTTTATAAAAAAGATACGTTTAAAAACCCACTTGCATTAGTAAACTTTAGTTCTGGTATACTAAATATTTCATGTCATATTAATAGTATAAATCAACTATAATATACTGTGTGTGTGTGTGTGTGTGTGTGTGTGTTCTGTTGCAGTTTACAGCTCGTTCTAGTTCGACTGGTGTGTTTTGGAGATCTTCATCTTCTCAATTCATCTTTTCCAACCAAACTGGTAAAGTAAGATTTTATACTGTTTTAAACATTATTTAGCCAGCTATTTTGTTGAATATGACATAACGCTTGTTGATCCCTAACTCTTTGTAATTCGCTTTGGTTAAAAGCCTTCTGCTAAATGACAAAATGTAAATGAATACTGGGTGTGTTTACGTGCACATTCTTATGCTGGTTGTTTAATATGCAGACAACCAAAGGCTATAAATATAGAATGATGATTTACTACTATTTCTATGAATGGGACATTAGTCCCATAAAAGAGCCAATTGCTGCTTGTTTAAGTAACAGGCTATATAGAAGCTTAGAAGTTATATATACACTCGCACTTACGACTGCTTATACGCATTGTCGAGTTTAGCCTGAAAAATAAGCTTTTCTAATGTTCATTATTTTATACCTCACACAGGTTTGTCTTTCAGCATGAAGAAGTTTTGTGTGTGCAGCATGTGTCAGACAGTGTGTAAATAATATATACTTTTTTCGAATCTTCCCTTTGTGCCTAAATGGACAAATTCACACAGATGTATCTCAAAATGTCTGCCTTTGCACTAAGTATTACAGAAAGAACACATGTGTAACAGTACTGTATATTAGATCCGTCCATTTGTCTTAAAGGGATAGTTCACCCAAAAATGAAAATTCTGTCATCCTTTACTCACCCTCAAGTTGTTACAAACCTGTATGAAATTCTTTGTTCTGTTTAACACAAAATAATAGATTTTGAAGAGTGTGAAAAGTTCTGGGGCACCATTGATTTCCATAGTATTTTTTGCCTACTATGGAAGTCAATGGTGCCCCAAAGCAAACTGGTGTAACACTCACCAGGTCATTCAACTTCAGCCCTACACTTCCAATAATCCTCTTGGCCTACCACTGGCACACATTCTTCCATACATTCTACATGTTGAATCGGCCCTAAAAAACAGACTGTGATGGCAAATGGTGCAGAACACATCGAAAAAACGTAGTCGTTCAATGTTTAAGAACGGCCCAACGTTGCCTGACAGTCGATAGTCGGTTTGGTATGTCCCGGGTTTAAGATTCCACTATCAGATGGTCCCATTAAGCACTTGGGGCAAATCTGAACAGATATATTATTAGTTTTAGTTTTCCCAAAACTGTCAATATATTGCTGTTATTCACACAAAATATTAAATATGTAGCACAAGGGAAACAGGTTACTTGGTCATCGAAGTCTTAAGACTAAATATTTTTTATAACACAACATTTATTTTGTAAATTATTTTACCAGAGTAAATTTTAAGAAATTGACGGGATATTTTTTTCATTTCAGATTTCCTCCCTGGCAACTATTGGGGGCCAAGACACAAAACGTATCACATGGAACATCCTTTCCCACATGTTCTATGATGATGTTGGGAGGAGGATCAACTGGAAGGGCATGAATGGGAAAAAATCTTATAATCAGATGGAGTCTAGGAAGTTCCTCCTGTGTAAGTAAATGTAATGAAATTTGCCTGGTTTAAAACAATAAGCACAAAACATTTTTTGGTTAAAAATGTAACTAGCGATACATCATGTATCCTTCTTGCGAAGTTTGTTTTTGTCTTATCCTGAATCAATCAAATACACCTAGGGTTTACATTCAGACTATTTTAGACAGTCAACCGCTGTTGAGTAGCCCAGTACCTGAATGACTCGTCATAGACAGAGAGAAGTGTCAGATATCACACTTTTGTTTTAAAATCATTGGTTGTGTGTATCCTTACAGGAAAACACCACCATTTTTACATATGCCATTATGCTCTTACCTCAACCTAAAAGAGTTGATACATGTCTGTCCCGTCTCAGTGGGTGCACTTAATCGCTGTAGGGTAACACCATGTTAGCGTTTAGATTAGCACCATTCGTTCCATTCATTCATTAGGATCCAAACAGGGATGATTTAAGAAGCCACCAAACACTTCATAGGGATTAAGTGCACTCACTGAGATGGGACACATACATATCAACTTGTCTAGCTTGAGGTAAGACATATGTAAAACGGTGGTGTTTTCTTAAAAATAAAAGGTAGCTCCTATGTGATTTCATGAACTGGTTTAGTAATAATTCTGCTTGTGTATTACAGGTGCTGTGAGAAAGATCCATGTCTCCCGTGCTGCCACTGATGATGAGATCACAAAACATGTGATACGGTGGTTCAACCTGGCAGCAGACAGGGGAGCCGTCCCAGTGTCAGCACCCAACAGTAGTGTTTTACTGTTTAACTTTAACTTGTGTGTTCAGTGTTCGTTTACCAGTTAAGATAAAGACAAGTTTACTCCTTTAAAAAGTATTTTTCTAAGTTTATATTGATCAATCTTTTAAAAACCCAGTTTACACAAAAAATATATTTATTAAATGATTCTTGAGCTACATTAAAAAAAGTGTTATTTTCCTTAAATAAAAAAAAATATTTGTACAATTTATGGTTGCATTTTATTTCTGTAATACAATTGTATACATAAATACAGTCTGTGATGACCTATTTTTAAAGTTTAATTGTTACTGGCTTAAACGGGTGAATTTACTATGCGTTTTGAATGATTTCCTCATGTGTTATTAATATTAATAAAGGCAGGCATATTAAAAATGAAAGAGAAATCCATTCTATCCAATGTTGGTCAATTAGATTTGAAATATTTCTTTAGCTAGTTTTGGCCAGAAAACTATTATTAAATGAGGGATCTGAAGGTATCTAAAGAGAATGACTAAATCCGTGGCGGATCAGCTGCATTATAAACGGGTCCTGAACGGATCCGTGGCGGATCAGCAGCTTTATAAATGGGCCCTGAACGGATCGGTGGCGGATCAGCAGCTTTATAAACGGGTCCTGAACGGATCCGTGGCGGATCAGCAGCTTTATAAACGGGTCCTGAACGGATCCGTGGCGGATCAGCTGCTTTATAAACGGGTCCTGAACGGATCCGTGGCGGATCAGCAGCTTTATAAACGGGTCCTGAACGGATCCGTGGCGGATCAGCAGCTTTATAAACGGGTCCTGAACGGATCCGTGGCGGATCAGCAGCTTTATAAACGGGTCCTGAACGGGTCTGCCCCGGATCTGGTCCGGATCCGCCATCCTTATCTGTTCTGGATCCGCTGCGCTGTGCAAGTGGACTCCATTCCGGATCCGTTTTGCACATCCGTTCCGTAGCTTGAGGTAGTTCCGGGGCGGATCCGTTCCGGAGTCAATTTGCTATCTGGGTCCTGTTTTATGAATTTTTCGATAGCCCAGGGCAAAGCCTAATCCAATCAGCACAAGACCTGTTATCATGGTTCCAAATAGGTAGATATCTTCGACGTCCTCCACGGAAAGAGCCGCCAGACACACGATCCGCAATCTCTCCCACCCGTCCATCGTGTAGCCAGCTGTGATCGTTCCATCAGGACAGACAGGTTCCCCGAACCCAGTTTTCTCGTCGAGAAAATGGTGTCAATTGCGTTGAGAGACCAGTTGATCAGATCCAGAATTTTCCAAGTTTGGAGGGCAGTGCAGAGAGAGTCTCTCAGTAGATGATACGAGACGACACAAGATACAAAAGCAGGGAAAAATAAGGCCAAGGACGGAGAGTGAAAAAATGCGACCGCCTCCGCTGAGAGCCAAACAAAATATTGTGACCCATATTTGTAGTTCAGTTCGTTTGGTTATTTTGGTCTGGACCAAAACATTTAAAAATGATTTAGTCCTGGTTCCCTTGGCGTTCAGACTGGCATTTTAACACCGAACCTATAGATATCTGACCTTACAACTTGCATGTAAATTCGCAACGTGATTGGAGAGCTTTTATGATTTATATTTTAAAACAGAACTTACCAGACATTTAAAACAATGCTGTGTGCCGTGTTATACATTAGTGGTTGACCGATATGCGTTTTTCAGCGCTGATATCGATACCGATTATTTCCGTGTGAATTAGACCGATAACCGATATTTTGAACCGGTGTATATGTGGTGTAAAAACGTAAATTTATATAAAAATTAAGAACACAGGCTCTGAAACATTTGAAACATTTTTAATTCTTTAAACATAACACTTATATTAATAATAACAAAAGAAAGAAAGGAGCAGCCAGCAGAATTCTGTGAACATTTTGTAAACCACAAGGAACACAGTAAACAACAACAAGCAACAAATAATTGTAGTAGGCTTAAACATTGCACAATTTCAATTAATTTAATAAGTGTAAATAATTGAATTACCTTCATAGCTTTATTGTGTATGTTGTTGAAAAGACCGCAACCAGTATTATTTTGGGTAACAAGTAGAAGAACCACTGGGTAGTTTGAAGAACCACCCCGGGGAGTTTTCCCGGGGGTGCACTGCTCATGTGGAGTGCCTCCAGAAGACCAGAAATATGGTGGGCTGATCTTGGCAAGAAGGGCCGCTTTTTTGTTCCAAGTCCGGCACTGAGAAGTACCGTTTGTCATGGTTCTGCCCCTTCTGGCATGCGTTACATACAATGTAAAAAGTAATAACTGAATCTACTAAGGAAGCCTAGTTTCTTTAACTGATTTTGACAAATTTGTTGGTTTTACTTGATTATGCTGTGTTGTGTGAACTTTTAGGTGAATGCAATAGTTAAACTAAACAATTTAAGTACACTGTACCTTAGAGCATCGAGTGACTTGTACTAAGGGTCTCACTTTTGCAAATATCATGGTGACAAAGGTGTTATTAAAAATACTTGTTTAATTTCTCTCTCTCTCTACACACACACGCAAACACACACACGCACACGCATGCACCCACACGCATACACAGACAAAAGTAATACATTTAATAGTGAAAACAATGCTTGTTAATCTCTCTCTCTCTCCCCACACACTCAAACAAATGTATATTCTGAATCTTCTCTTTTAAACAATCAAGAACCAAAAATTTTAACAACCAAATTATATGCTTATTGCAAGGCCATCATAATCAATCAATCCTTCATTGTATCAAAGTTCGATTTACATTTATTATGGTGTTTCTGCAATTATAATATGTGCTGTATAGTTTTATTAATTACCTAAACATATTTTTGTGTTGGCGGAGTCTATTCGTGTGCGCATGCGCAATAGCGAAAGTGCATTCTCTGTAGCACAGTTACCCAATTGAAGAAGACGGAGACGAAGAATTTCATATCGTGTTTTGGATCAGTCTGAACAAATTGGTATGCTTTTGACCTACTTATAAATCTATTTTTTTAATCGTGTGTGCAGTCCACATTGTATTAAGTCACGTTAGTACGCGGATATATGAACAGGAAGTCTAACTTTAATCTGAGTAGTTTTCTTTCAGGCAAGGTTACTCTCTTACCGCCATTTATGACCAGTGCCCAACTAGCTAGGTTTAAAACGTCGATTTTTACCTAACATTTTTTAAGTACAGTTTCTAAGCTATTTTAATTTTGTCGCTAGTTTGTGTTTCACAATAATTATTATGTAAAAACCGCAATGCTTACTTTACACATGTCGTGCACGTGTCGTTCACGTGTAAAAGAACAGTGTGATGCACGATTTACGATTTTTCCATTAACAAGTCATTAAATTACCCATTACTTCGGAAGACTTAAACCATGGAGTGGAAGTGTAAATTCTGCTTGTCTTCGTGTGAAAAGAGGGCTCAGCTGTTGAAACATTACAGATTAAAACATGGAGGCTACACTAGAACTTCCATGTCTCCACACAGATTGTCTGTGCTCATTTAAATCATTTAATTCACTGATGGTGCATTTAACGTCAAATCATTCACATCAGGTGTATGGTAGCCAAGCCAGTCTATGCGATGACACCCCTTTGATATTTCACTGCGTAATGTGCAGTTTTGAGGAGCCCTGCACAGAATCAATTTTTGTGTCTCATTTAAGGCATCATCTCAAAAATCATGAAATGGTGCAGTGTCCCTATAAAAACTGCACTTTTCAGAGCAATGTCTACTCTACATTTAATGTCCATAAATGTAGAGAGCATAGAACACCTGATCAGAGGCAGTTGAAGTCTGACATTATTTTGCATGTTACTCCCAGTGTAGATCATGTGCAACCAGAAGAGCCTTTGTGCCCTGATTTGGTAGATGTAAACTTGGATGTAGATGAAAGCTTTGAGGTAAATGATTTAGAGAATGAAAATCTTGATGATTTGCAGCATCAAGTAGAGCATAATCTTGCCTCACTCTTTCTCAAAATGCAGGCTATTTTACATGTTTCTGATTTGGCCACACAGGAAATAATGCAACAAATGACTCAGATTTTACTGCTGTCAGAGCCCCTCGTTCATCATGCTATTCAGCAAATTCTCCTTAAACATGGAGTACGTGACTGTGATTCATTAGTGAGAAAAATAGTCAATGCTGTAAAGGACAATAACCCAATTTTGACACTGACCAAAGCTGGCGAGCCTCTTTCCACAGCAAACAGAAGAGCATCATATTTTCTGAGTGAATTTCCGGTTGTCATGCCAATTGAGTAAAGTCTTGATTCTCAATCATTTTCTTATGTACCAGTTCTGCAAATGTTGCAAAAACTTCTAAACAGGACTGATATTCTAAATAAGGTCCTTTATAATGACCGCTCAGTTAATGAATTTAACACAGAGATGGCAGTCACTATCAAGAAAAAGACTTTTTCAACACCGAGACCTTAAGGATTGCCCTCGGTCTTTACGTTGACGAATTTGAGGTTGCCAATCCCCTTGGGACCTCACGAAAAAAACACAAAATGTTTGCTCTGTATTGGGTTATAGCCAATATTCCCTCGAAGGATCGTTCATCACTTCATTCAATACAGTTAGCAATTTTATGCAGAGCTAGTACATTGAAACAACATGGTTATAAAGATGTCTTGCGCCCTCTTGTTCAAGACCTTGAAACCCTTGAAAAGCATGGTGTGTACATTGAACAGTTAGGAGAGTGTGTGAAAGGAACTGTGCTTTTTGTGTCATCTGATAATCTAGGTGCTCATTCTTTGGCTGGTTTACAGGAGAGTTTTACTGTTGAGCATCCATGTCGGTTCAGCCTTGCCAAGAGAAGTGAAATCCAGGAGAAGGGGGTCCATCTGGGAGCATTCGAACCAAGATCCAAGCTGGAGCATGACAGGCAAGTGGCTGCAGTGTTGAATGATGCACGTTTGGTAAAGCAGTAAGGTGTGAAAGATGGCTGTGTTTTAAGCGAAAGATTGGAACACTTTCACACAGTTGGTGGTTTCCCACCTGACGTAATGCACGATCTTATGGAAGGAATCATCCCTGTTGAGATGTCCTTGTGAATTAATGATTTGGTCTTGAGAAAATTAATCTCTCTTGAATCTCTGAATCATGCTATCAAGGAATTTCCTTACAAATTCTCAGACAAAGTTAATCAGCCTCAGGTCATCCCAGCCACATTAGCTTCTAGAGGTAGCATTGGTGGTAACGCCCTCGAAAACTGGGCACTAATTAGACTTCTGCCCCTCCTGATTGGCTTTGACATCCCTGAAAATGATAAAATATGGGAAATTCTGTTGCTTCTGAAAGATATTTTGGAAATGTCTGTGGCATTCAAGTTCACTGAGGATTCTCTTGATTGCCTTGATGCAAAGATAGCAGAACAGAGACATTTACTTTAAACTGTGTTTGCTCATTTCACATTGCGCCCTAAGCACCACTACATTGAGCACTATCCACAGCTCATAAGAATGTATGGACCACTTAGAGATGTGTGGACAATGCGCTTTGAAGGTAAACATAAATTCTTCAAACAGGTAATTCGCAACACCAAACTCCCCTTCCTTTTTCAAGCCATCCATCCAGACAGAGAAGGTGATGGGTACTTTGATTTCATCTTTCTCTGAGAATATTCAGGAATTCCTCAGACAGACATATGCAGTACAAAACACTGTCCTCTCAGCATTTTCTGTGACGATTGATGGAATCCAGTATAATCCAGATATGGTTGTATCTGTAGGTACTTGTTCAGGACTGCCAGATTTCAGACAGATTTTTAAAATTCTTGTCATCAACAGTGATGTTCTGTTCGTATGTAGAGATGTGACATGTTGGTACATTGAGCACCTACGTGCTTTTGAACTGTGCAGCCATGTGCGCTCGCTGTCAGTTACCAAACTCTCAGATCTGAATGACCCATTTCCATTGCCAGCCTATACACTTAGGGGCAGGACCTATGTTACATTTAAACATTATATCTTGTGCTGAATTGATGACAAGAAAATTGAGAAATTTTGCAAACTGTCTCGAATTTACTCTTTTGTTTTAATGCGAAACACTAAAAAACCCAGTTCTTTAACCTTGTTTCTTTTATCTGTAGAGGGACAAAATATGGAGACAAGGATGATACTCAGAGTGTTTGTTAATGAAAATGACATCAGAAAAATCACACTTCCTGTGAAACCACAGACAATTGACTCACTATTGGAACAACTTGAAGAGAAGTTGGGACTTCCGTTCAAGTTTTCACTTGAATTCGAGGATCCTGACTTCAATAATTCCCTTGTGAATCTCACTGATATTGCTGACTTGCCAGATAAGCCTACACTGAAAATTGTCTCTCTTGTGACAACACCAACACCTAGCACAGCTGATACTGAAATCCTCTCTACAGATTCTGATCATTCTTCAAGACAGGTTAAACGAAGTGCATGGCCAGAACCTTTTGAGATCCCTACTTTCCCTGTTGACGTAGAATACAGGCTACGTCAGGGAAATCTACAGTACATGCGAGATCAGAAATATCTACAAGTGTCTGGAGAGTTGAAGTATGAGATCATTGAAAAGCTCTCGGAGACAATTTACATTTTCAAAGCCTACCCAGATAAGGAAAATTTTGAGGATGTTGCTGCTGCTCTGACTGAAAAAACATCCCTGCCTTACCCTGCCTGGCTCCTGTAAGGGATGGAATGGGTGGTATGATAGCCTTAGTTGGAAAATGGGGAATTACCGCTCAAAATTGCGACGCGCTGGATGTTTGGACGTATCCATAAATGCAGGGAAAAGAAGAGGACAACAGCCTCAGAAAAGCATAAAAAAATCAAAAAGGTACGAAATCAATTTTCTACCTAATTTCCCTGAAGGTGAAGATGAAACTAGCATGGAGTCCAAAAGGAAGGAGATAGTCGAAGAAATGAAGAAACGACGTCCTAATGATATGCTGATAGCCCAGAACATGAAATCTACTTTCGCATTACGTCGAAAAGAACTAATAGAGGGGGAACCAGCTGTGAAGTGCACTGTGGAACAGTGGCCAGCACTCTTTACGGAGAGTCAGGTCAGTTAATATTCTTGTCTTGTAATGGGCTCATGTTATGTTTTTAACTTTTTCTATGCAAAGAAAAAAGAATAAAAGAATATTAATCAATTTTGGTTGATTAAAAGTTTGATGTTTAATCCAAACTTGAATTTTGGTGAAAAGTGATTGCTTAATTTACATTTTTTAAGGTTCTGGCGGAGTTCAGCCGTATATCTGGTACATACCTTCAAAGTGAATTCTTTCATGAAATTGACCGTTTCCTTCAACGTTTCCTTGATATCTTCAAGGCCAAAGGGGGAGACGTTGGGTGTAAACTCAAGAAGATTCTACAACAGGTTGACAATAATGTAAGCTCCACAGACATATGCCAGTTCTTTGTTTTTGCAGGTGTTGTGTAAGTGCTATTAAACTTTACTTTATTTCATTTTCCAGAAATCTGACACCAATGGAAGGCGAACAGCTGTTCTTCATGGCCTCCCACTCCTCCTTGGAGAGGACCCCACTGATTTTTACAATACGTGTCTCGTAAGTATTTTTGTCTCTTTTGTTAATAAATAATAAAATAAGTTAGATAAGGCATGAAGAAAAGGCAAACAATTTAAAAATGAGGCTATTGAAAAGATGGTTTGAGGCTGGAAATTAAGACAGAAGAATAAAGACACAACTGATGTAAAAGGAAGAAGTCAAAAGAAGGCACAAAAGTAATTAAATGTACGGCAAAAAGGACAAAACAAAATTTATGTCGGACAGCAACGATTTGTTATTTTGAAATGTGTAATGTTAATAGACTTTATTTTTGTTATGGTGTTTTTAGGACAGTGATGGTGAAGAAGGGTTGTCCAGCATTTCAATCGGCATTTTGACAGTGATCCCTGAGGACTGTGAATCCATACCGTACTCACTGCACCTTGATACCGCATCCATTGCCCTGATTTTGGAAGGTAAAATTGTAATGGATAACCTGGGAAATCTTCCCCAAGCCATGTGCATCCTCTTTGGGCTCATTTATGCTCTGAATTTAGAGTATCCCCCAGTACTGAAGAACACTTTTGATTTCATCCAGAGGGTGCTTTTGTCACTTGGGCACAAATCTCTAAAGCCTAAAATACAATCCCTCAAAACTCTTCTACTGCAGTAATGTAACTGTGTCATGACAGAGCATTTTCATTGTTCATGATTAACCACTTTAAGTTACAAAAATGGTACATCACAACTGAAAATGTAATTTATTTCCTGTTGGAAAACTTACTTGAAAGGACAGTTCACCCACATATTTAAATTCTGATATCATTTTCTCACCCTCAGACTGTTCCAAACCTATGTAAATTAATTTGTTCTGCTAAACACAAAATAATATATTTGCAAGATTGTCAGAAACTGAGCAGATCTCATCCCCGATTGACTCCTATAGTGTTTATGTTCCCTACTATGACAGTAAATGGGGGATAAGATTTGTTTTGTAACTGACATTTGTCCAAATATCTTTCTCTGTGTTCATCAGAACTAAGAAATTAATACAGGTTTGGAACAATCTGAGGGTGAGTAAATGTTGACAGAATTTAGATGGTAAGTGAGCTTTCACTTTAATGTTAATGTTAAACATGCTTAATGTTTAGTGGTTGATTTTAGTAACATTTTAGATGTTTTTTTATGTTTGATAAAGAGAACAAAAGCGTGTTCTTTACTGAATGTTCCTCAGTACTTCATTTTACCTCTGTGAAAAGAGGACAGCGATTTTTCTTTCTTTCTAGAGTGTACTGGAAAATGTACTTTGTTTCTTGTTGAAAACTTGACAGTTTGATTAATGTATAAGACAAGCTTTTTTTTGTTTGACATAGAAAATAAACTATACTTAAATAGTTTACAGAGTAGTCTACTTTGTTTACAAATTTGCATTATACCTCTTTATAAAAAAAGTTACATTTGTGAAAAGGGGAGACTGATCTATTTTGCAATGGAGTACAGTATGTGCATTTATGTTGAAATTTTGTCATGCCTCAAGTATGGACTTGAATAGATATTGTTTTATACAAATAAATGTCCCTGTTGTTATACCAACAATCTATTGTCTGTCTTTGTTTTAACAACTTTTGAGTTTTGAGTACAACTTGCTTGAGAAAATTAAGGTAATCACTTTCCACACATTTTTCTAGTAATGTGAACTAGCAATCATGTTAAATTAACTGTTTTATTTGAGTCATCTGTACTAAGCCTAACTTAAAGATTTAAGTCAACTGAACTTGTTATACTGAGTTCCCATTACTAGGGTTTTCATATAGTTTTTGCAAATAAATAAGTTAACTCTACAAAGTTGTTGTAGCTTCTCCAACTCAGAAATGATGTATGAATTTACTTGAAAATTCTGAGGTAATCACTTTCCACAGGTTTTCTAAGTAAACTCAACGTATTACTTTTTACAGTGTAGTCTTGTGGCAGAATCATGACAGACCCAACTGTTTAATGTGTTATTTTGGCTTGCCATAGTGCCATGCACTCTCTCCGGTTTTGTCTTTGTGATTTATTTTACAGTTACTGATCTTCCTTTCCATGTAAGCAAGATCTATACAATCAGGCAATAAATCCACCAGAGGGATATTGAACAAAAGTAAAATAAAAAAATCCAGGAAAATTGAGCAAGCTCGGCATGACCTATTCTGCTCGGCACATCTTGGCTTAATTGGTTGCATGTTTGCTAAACCAGGATGACAACGCGAAGCTAAGTCAAGCCAGGTGTAGATAGCTGGGATGAGTGCACGTTCACGGCATTATTAAAAAGACCTCGCGATCGCTCACAGAATCACAAATGGGAACATGGATAAAAGTCGCGCTTCATACTTCACGGCCGCTGAACAACAGCTCCTGATTGAGTTAGAGTAGCAATGAGCCTCGTTGTCAGCCGCCCTCCAATTCTCAGAAGCCCATTATCCAGCCATGGGTCTAGGGCTGCAACAAACGATTATTTTGATAGTCGATTAATCAACCGATTATTAGACCGATTAATCAACTATTATTTTAATGACTAATCGGTACGCTTTTAATGATTATTCAGCATAATTTACGTAATGAATAAAAAGCAATTCAGCTTTTGAAATTGTTTTAATGAACTTGAACCAACTGGTCACTCTCTTTAAGTCTGCTGATTCTGTCCAGCTAGATCACACAAATACTCTCTTCAAACTTTTAAATACAAATAAAAATAAATAAATAAATCAGATTAAAAATTTTGAATAAATCAAAAATATTTTAATATAAAATGTAATTATCAAAACGGGCTTGACTCCTAAGCTCGATCAAAGCATTACACTTTGCAAAACAAATAATAACATTATTGTAATTATATGATTATTGTTGTTATTATCATTACTATTATTATTGCATTCTCTCATAAAAAGATTTACTGCTTAGTTAGTTAATGTGTGTTCAGACCAAACGTGACTACCCGCGCGTAGTTGGACGCTTGAACATTATGAGTTTACATATGCATTGAATTAACATGTAAATCATTCGCGTTTATTGTGCCATTCGCGTTTGGTCTGAACACAACATTAGTTAGCTCTAGATGGAGAACAGTCACCTCTCTCCTGCTCCGGGATGTTTCCTTTTTAAAAGCTCCAGCATTCAGTTTGTGCTTCCGTGAAAGTCAAGTTCCGCCTTCCATGCATTGCACACAACCGCATTTTTTGTTTTCAATTTGGTAAATTTTTCCCACACTTTACTTGTTCGCATTAGTTTGTATTCCGCCATAATTCTCGCTGTGTGTTCTTCTACTTCGATAGCATTCGGGAAGGCTGCATTACAGTCAAATTGTGATATTGCAGGCCCTTAAACTAAGTCACGTAATCACGTAATTCTGCTTATTGGTGTCAGCAATATCTGACTCCATTCTCTTGCGAATCCTTCTCAACGACATTGTTTTCAACTTAAGAAACCAGTTTACTGCTACTTGAAGTTTCCTCCAATTTGAAAAGTAAGCCATCAAGCGACCATTCAGCAAGCCTTGAGTATTCAGCACATTTACCACAGCTTCTGTCTTAACCTAGGGGTCATCAACCCCTACTGCAGTAAGCACAATATTCTCGGGCCACTCCTCCTGAGGTTTCCACAGAAACTTGGGACCTTCTATCCACAGGTAGTTCCTCAAACTTCCTTTGGATGCATCGTCAGGTGGATTCTCTTTTGAGCTAACATATCGCCACTGTGATATCTTGTAACTTCCTTGATGATGGAGACTATGTTTGCAACAAAGGTATAAAAACGCTTGTCCTCATTCATGACATACCTGAGCACAGATGTACGGTCAGTCCAGAAGACAGACTCTGGAGCCTCAGCTTTTTCTTTAACATCAGTCTACACGAACAGCAAGCAGAGCAGTAGTTAACTCTAATCTGCGAATAGTGACAGCTTTTAGAGGTGTTATTCTGGCCTTGCCCATGAGGAAAGCAACGTAAATTTCACCATTGCTATTCTCAATTCTAAGGTAAGTGACTGTGCCATACCCCTGTAAGCTCGCATCAAAGAAATTATGCAGCTGAGCAGGTCTATAAAAGACACAGCTTCCAGGCCTGATGCATCTCTTTACCTTGAATTCAACTCAACTCAACTTTATTTATATAGCGCTTTTTACAATTTTCATTGTTACAAAGCAGCTGTACATGAGACACATTGAATACAAGTAAAACAACTAAAGGCATATACCTGTAAAAACAAGAAAAGGTGAAAACAACAAAGACAGACATACAAATGCTCCACACACACATATGCAAACATACATACACACACACATTGACATAGACGCACACACACACAGTGAAAGCACACATTGGCGATAAGGGAGAAAGAACCACAGGTCAAATATTAAACGGACTATAAAGTCTTGTATGCAATATTAATTTTGTCTAATTTCTGAATTCTAAAGCAGCCCCCCCGGCCAGGCAGATAGTGCAAAACAATATGCAAACGGTGGTGAGGAACCCAAAACTCCCATCGAGAAAAAAAAACTCAGGAGAACCCAGGCCCAACCAGGGGATTCCAGTTCCCCTCTGGCAAAAGCTGCTGCCTGCACAAGCTCAACAGTGCTTGCACAACAAGGCTGAATAAAAATAAAAAAATGATAGATTTAAGATTATCATTACAATCTAATAACATTTGCAATGTTGTAGGAAAATCAAAGTTGTCGCGTCTTTTATCCAGCTCTATCCTCTTAGCTCTTGTCAGGTCACGCTTCCCATTCTCAGCTCTGCCATCAGGTCTGGGCATGAACTGCATCCTGCGGTAACCTTGGAACAAAGAGACAAGACTGGGAGTAGAGTACTGTTCTGCACTCTTTGATGCAACAAGTACATCATTTGTTGTTGGATGTGTTCCTGGTTCGGTGATCTAAATAATGCAGCCTTAATCCTCTGAGGATTAATATTATGGAGGCATAGTGTATGCAAGATTAAAAAGATGAGTCTTTAGTCTAGATTTAAACTGACAGAGTGTGTCTGCCTCCCGGACCGTGCAGGGAAGAATATTCCAAAGTTTAGGCGCTAGATAAGAAAAGGATCTACCACCTGCACTTGATTTTGAAATTCTAGGTATTACCAACTGACAGGACGCCTGAGAGCGTAATGTACGTTGAGGTCTGTAATACAATAGAAGTTCATTCAAATACTGCGGCGCTAGACCATGTAGGGCTTTATAGGTAATAAGCAAGATCTTAAAGTTAATGCGATGCTTTATAGGTAACCAGTGCAAGGTTGACAGAACCGGGGTTATATGCTCATACTTTTTTGTACGTGTAAGAACTCGAGCTGCCGCGTTTTGAACAAGTTGCAGTTTTTGTAATAGGCCTGCAGGGCATCCACCTAGAAGTGCATTACAATAATCTAGTCTTGATGTCATGAATGCATGAATTAATTTCTCTGCATCTGACAGTGACAGCATATGACGTAGTTTAGATATATTCTTAAGATGGAAAAATGCAATTTTACAGGTGTTGGCGACATGGCTTTCAAATGACAGAGTACTATCGAATACAACGCCAAGATTCTTAGCTGATGACGAGGATTTTATGGAGCATCCGTCAATCGTTAAGCAGTATTCTTGGTTGTTACGTATAGCGGTTTTCGGTCCAGTAAGTAACACTTCTGTTTTGTCCGAGTTTAGTAGTAAAAATTGTTACTCATCCACATTTTTAAGTCAACTATGCAATCCTTTATTCGATGAAACTGCTGGGTTTCATGAGGCTTCGAGGAAATATAAAGTTGAGTATCATCAGCATAACAGTGAAAGCTAATTCCGTGTCGCTTTATTATATCTCCTAGAGGTAGCATGTATAATGCGAAGAGCAGAGGCCCCAAAACTGAGCCCTGTGGTACACCGTACTGGACTTGTGATTTGCGGGCACCTCATTGTTTATTGCTACAAATTGAAAACGGTCAGATAAATAAGACTTAAACCATTTCAATGCTATTCCGTTAATGCCGACGTAATTTTCGAGTCTATGTAGAAGTATGCTGTGGTCAATGGTGTCAAATGCAGCACTGAGGTCTAGCAGCACCAATAACGTAATACAGCCACGGTCAGACGCTAAAAGCAGATCATTTGTAATCTGATCAAAGCAGTCTCTTACTGTGACATGCTCGAAATCCAGACTGGAATTCATCATTAATGTCATTCCTTTGGAGGAAGGAGCATAATTGAGTTGAAACTACTTTTTCCAGAACTTTAGATATAAATGGTAAATTCGATATAGGCCTGTAATTCCCTAGTTCTTTAGGGTCGAGTTTTTTTTTTTTTTAAAAGAGGCCTTATAACAGCCACCTTAAATGCTTTAGGCACATATCCTAATGTCAGAGATGAGTTAATAATACTAAGAAGAGGATCTATAATTTCTGGGAGCATTTCTTTCAGTAGTTTTGTAGGTATAGGGTCTAGCATGCATGTTGTTGATTTAGATGATTTTAGACAGTTCATCGTGATCTACTGTAGAAAATAATTGCAATTTCTCCTTAGGGTGCTGTAGTTAGTTTGTTCAGCGGGTTTCACTACAGGTTGCATTGTTATAATTTTTTCTCTTATATCTTGGATTTTACTAGTGAAGTAGTTCCTAAATTCATCACTGTTATGCTGATAATCAGAATCTGATGTCGCTGACGACTTATTTTTTGTCAATTTAGCCATGGTGTTAAATAAAAACCTAGGGTTGTGATGGTTTTCCTCTATTAGTGATGAAAAGTAGGCGGATCTAGACGTTTTATGGCATTCCTGTATTTTCGAGTACTCAACTCAACTCAACTCAACTTATTTATATAGCGCTTTTTACAATTTTCATTGTACAAAGCCTGTACATGAGAACATTGAATACAAGTAAAAAAACTAAAGGCATATACCTGTAAAAACAAGACAAAGTGTGAAAACAACAAGACAGAATACAAATGCTCCACAAACACAATTGCAAACATACATACACACACACACATGATTTATAGACGCCACACACACAGTGAAAGCACACATTGGCGATAAAGAGAAAGAACCACAGGTCAAATATTAAAGGACTAAAAATTCTATAGCAATATAATTAGTCTAATTTCTGAATTCTAAAGCAGCCCCCCTGCAGGCAGATAGTGCAAAACAATATGCAAACGGTGGTGAGGAAACCAAACTCCCATCGAGAAAAAAAAAACTCAGGAGAACCCAGGCCCAACCAGGGGATTCCAGTTCCCCTCTGGCAAAGCGCTGCCCTGCCAAGCTCAACGTGCTTGCACAACAAGGCTAAATAAAATAAAAAATAAACAAAAGGTAAATGATAGATTTAAGATTATCATTCACAATCTAATAACATTTAATGTTGTAGGAAAATCAAGTTGTGGCGTCCTTTATCCAGCTCTATCCTCTTAGCTCTTGTCAGGTCACGCTTCCATTCTCAGCTCTGCCATCGGGTCTGGGCATGAACTGCATCTGCGGAACCTTGGAAACAAAGAGACAAGACTGGCTGAGAGTAGAGTACTGTTCTGCAATTGATGCGACAAGTACATCATTTGTTGTGGATGTGTTTCTGGTTCGGTTGATCTAAATAATGCAGCCTAATCCTCTGAGATTAATATTATGAGGAGTATGTATGCAAGATTAAAAAGATGAGTCTTTAGTCTAGATTTAAACTGACAGAGTGTGTCTGCCTCCCGGACCGTGCAGGGAGAATATTCCAAAGTTTAGGCGCTAGATACGAAAAGGATCTCCCACCTGCACTTGATTTTGAAATTCTAGGTATTACAACTGACAGGACGCCTGAGAGCGTAATGTACGTTGAGGTCTGTAATACAATAGAAGTTCATTCAAATACTGCGGCGCTAGACCATGTAGGGCTTTATAGGTAATAAGCAAGATCTTAAAGTTAATGCGAGCTTTATAGGTAACCAGTGCAAGGTTGACAGAACCGGGGTTATATGCTCATACTTTTTGGTACGTGTAAGAACTCGAGCTGCGCGTTTTGAACAAGTTGTACTATCCTTCATGCTATACGAAAGACCTCTAATTAGTTTCTTAAAGTTGCGCTCCATTTTCCGGGACGCTTTCTTTAGAGTGTGTTCATTTACCACGGTGTTGGGATGCTATTTTTAATTTTCTTTAAAGCAGAGGAGCAAAACTATTCTAATATTTTCGAGAAGGTAGAGTGAAAATTTTCAATAGTAGTGTCAAAATCGTCAACGTTTTTACACATGCTAGATTTTTAGACAATTCAGGCAGATTATCGAGAAACGCATCTTTGGTACTTGAAGTAATCGTTCTACCATATTTGTAAAAAAGAGTTTGATTTGCAGCCGTAGGCATTGAAGCAAACATAATATCAGACAATGATCCGATGTCTTCACTCTGCTGAACGATTTTAACATCCCCACATTTTACCTAAGAAAGTATAAATCTAAAGTATGATTACGAAGGTGAGTGGGTCCTGAGAGATCTAATATAAGCAATCGAGTCGTAACAGTTGATTATCTGTATTTTGTTCATGTTTAACTTGTTTAACGTTTATTAAATTACTTTCAAGAGGTTACGCAATATCTTATGTTTGCTAATCCGGGGGACAGACACAGTCTCTATTTTATGTTGTTTGTAAGAAGGGATTATTACATGTTGCATATTTTGTGTATTCTGTAACGCGAGACGGCAAGCAGACAGTTGGTTTAGCCATTCTGTCTCCTTCTGACCTGGGCCCTAGGTAGTCAGACTTTAGCATTATTAAGACTGTGTGCCAAATTCTAGAGAGGAGGGAAACCCCATCCCAGGAGGGATGGAGACCATCTCGTTTCAACAGGTCAGTCTGCCCTCCAAACTCTTCCAGGTATTTATGAATCTATATTATTCTGCAGGCACCACTCAGACAACCAGCCATTTAGTGATGATAATCTGCTATAATCTCATCACCACGGTAAGCAGTGAGGGGCCAGAGAATATTACAGTGTCTGACATCGTTTTGCGAGCTCACACACCTCTTTAATATTATCTTTAGTGATCTCCGATTGACGGAGTCTAACATCATTTGTGCCGACGTGAATAACAATCTTACTGAATTTACGATTAGTCTTAGCCAGCACATTTAAATTTGACTTGATGTCAGGCGCTCTGGCTCCCGGTAAACATTTGACTATGGTGGCTGTGCCTCTATGTTAACGTTCCGGACAATAGAATCACCGATCACTAGGGCAGTTTCAGCAGGTTTCTCAGTCGGTGCGTCACTGAGCGGGGCAAACCTGTTCGAGACTTTAATCGGAACGGTTGAGTGATTTGTCCTGCGACTATGCCGTCTCACCGTCACAAAGTTGCCCAGCTGCAGGGGATTTTCAACCGGAACAGAGCTGTGTGCGCTAACATTGCTCGCATCCAAAATGTTTTCTACGGTCCTAACACTCTACTATCCTCAAATAAAGATTGGATGCGAGACTCTTATTCTAAGATCTTCTCCATCAGCCTAACTACTTCCCTGCATTTATCAAATGTAAATCCCTCGCCGCTGACAGAGAAGGCTAAGCTAAACATATGACATGAGGTGAAAATAACAACAATAGGAATAGAAGCCATGACTCACCGGGTATGAAGTGCAATCCTAACTTACCAAGGTTGCTTGATGAGTCTTAGTATATACACTTAAAAAGAGAAACAGTGAGCACACAGGACAAACAGGGGAGATGATATTCCACAGTGTAAACAGAAGGCAAGCTAACACGCTAATATGCTAATATGCTAGCGGCGTTACGCTTCAATTAATATAGGTTTAGAAA
The DNA here is from genome assembly GCA_008369825.1 of Triplophysa tibetana. Classification (NCBI taxonomy): domain Eukaryota; kingdom Metazoa; phylum Chordata; class Actinopteri; order Cypriniformes; family Nemacheilidae; genus Triplophysa; species Triplophysa tibetana. The sequence goes on along the minus strand of CM017915.1, from coordinate 2,560,695 downwards.
ATAAAGTTATAAATAATTCGGCAACGACAGTGATAGGTAACGATAGTAAAATACACTAATATTAAGACCAGGAATAAATGTGAGGTGAAGCAAGTGTCAGAGGATACAAACTAGCCGCTGGCAGCGATGCAATCAGCAGAGTACATTCGGCTTCTTCAACCACTGCACCCAATGACGTGCAATGTCAATTGGGCACATTCTCATCCCATCCAAGCTTTCTCCTGCATAGTTCTTGTAGAATAATCTTAGCAGGTAAAACTACTGGTGCCAGAAATCCAAGAGGATCGTATACTAGTGGTCAACCGATTATCGAATGGCCGATTGTCGGCGTCGATATTAAGGACTTAGCCCATAATCGATATCGGTCCTTTCAAAGCCGATAAAGTTATTAAATTTTGAAATGCGCTATTTGGCTCTGATGCAGCCAGAGATTTAGTGAGAGCAGTCATGAGAACACACTCATTTACATTACATACATTAAGGCATTTGGCAGACGCTTTTATCTAAAGCGACTTACATGGCGTTACCCTATACATTTTACATAGGTATTTGCAATCCCCTGGGTCGAACCCACAACTTGCGTTGTTAACGCAATGCTCTTACCACTGAGCTCTTACCACTGAGCTAAAGGAACCGTCATTCTAGTTTGCTGCGTAGAGTAATGCCCGCCCACTGCCCCACTGATTTGTTAGGACTAAGTCACGATTCCGCCCAATCAACGTGGGAGGCTGCGGAACAGAACGTTTTTTTCACTCTCACACCGAACGCTCGTACTAACTGAAGCTGCTTCAGTTTATGCTCTCTGAGGTAAGACGGCATCAGACGTTGAAATAAATCACAATCCACCACACTGAAGATGCAAAACACTTCAATATAATTAGTGCCTGAATTTCGGAGCATCATTGCGTGTTTCCTGCAGGTTCCACAGGATTTACGCATTATTATCATGTAGATATAATTCACATCATTAGTATAACAATGATTTGCTCTGCAAGCAAGCAGCACATTGCAGACGCATTTCTTGTAATTGATCGAGCTGGCGTTTTGCACGTCATTTTAAGTTACGCCATTTAAAAAATACAAGCCATTTTAAAGCATAAAGAACTTGAATCGTCTTCAGTCAGAGCGCTCTCATGGGCGCGCGCACACACACACATATATACTCCGCACCTCAAGGTCCTCGCGACAAATGTAAGATCGAGTTATTTTTCGCAACTTATTTATGCACAGAAATGTTCAAAGACACACATGGATGTGATTAAATGCCCGTCTTGCCGACAATACACTCAAGGAATAGGCTAATGTACTAACTAAGTGTGCCTAAAATATGCTTTTAATGTTATAGCTTCATGAAAACATTTGCAGACTTTTCAACAACATACACAATAAAGCTATGAAGGCAATTAAATTATTTACATTTACATATAAATTTAAATTGTGCTTTAATCGAATGATGAGCAAAAGGATTTATTGAATAGTTCTACTATTGTATGCAATGTTTAAGTCATCAGAACATATTTTTTCCATAAATAAATATAATTTATTCCATTCAATTCATTTTTTTATTTAGTTTTTACAATGCATATTTCTTTCCAAGCAGCTTTACATGAGAAAAGACAAATAAAACACAGAAAGAATAGGCAGAATAAAGAATACAGTGCGGCGCAATAAATAAAGCATGGTGGTTACAAAATGTTCACAGAATTCTGCTGGGTGCTTCCTTCTTTCTTTTGTTATTATTAATATAAGTGTTATGATTAAGATTTCTCAGTCAGAATTCAAAATGTTTCAGAGCCTGTGTTCTTAATTTTTTTATAAATTTACGTTTTACACCATATATATATATATATCGGTTCAAAATATCGGTTATTGCTCTAATTCACATGTAAGGAATCTGTTTTGACCCTGAAACACGCATATCGGTCGACCTCTATCGTATACTGAACTGGACACTGACAACATCCCACGTCTTGTGCATGAATTTTCCTGGATCTCCATTTTAAACTTAAATGAGCCAGTTTCACCACACCACAGCAAACAAAGAGCTCTCGCTACAGGCAGGCTGTCCCTTACCAGATCTAGCTCCTTCCACTCTTTGGCTCTGTACTCCTCCGGAAAGGTTTGAAGAACAGAGCGCCTGTTACTAATCAATTTGGTCACAGTAAAACCTCCTCGCAGACAAAGCATGGAAAGGTCTTTACAAAACAAACTGCTTTTTCTTCAGATGCCACACTCTTAAGGCAGTCATTTACTTAGACATTCTTTGAGAGTTGTAACAACCTCCTCTCTGAACTCAGACTGATGATCAAATGCTGTTTTTCTCAAAGCAAAAGCAGCACAACTTGGAGAGGAGACCGCACCAAACAGAGGGACAGTCATGCGAAACAGTGACATTTTCTTTGTAAAGTCTCCGTTCTGACACCACAGGAAACATAGAAAGTCCTGGTCCTCTTCCGCAACCCTGACCTGATGAAACATCGCTTGTATGTCACCCATGACTGCTACCAGCTCCAGCCTAAACCTCAGGAGGACTACAAGTTGGGACCTTGCAAAAGGACTTGATTCAAGGATGTTCCATTGAATACCACACCACAATCAAATACCACCCACAGGTTCCTCTTCCTGAGATGATGTACACCATGGTGAGGAATGTACCACACTTTACCACTGTCACCTTTCATCTGCTGAATGGGCACTTGTTTGCATATCCTTTGTTGATCATATCATTGACAAATGTTGCATATTCCTGATAAAACTGCTCATCTCTTTGGAATCTCCTTTTCAGTCCAACCATTTGTTGTTTTGCTACAGAGAAGTTGTCAGGTGTATACAAATTTTCCTTTTTAAATCGCAATTCATCGTTTTCATTGTCGCTCTCGTCACTTTCATCCGGAGGCAAATCCCCCGCTGAGCCCTCTTCAACACGCAGCAGTCCAGCCTTTCGAAACCCACTAAGATAGTGGATTTTTGACAATGCTCCACGCTGTCAGGATCCACTGGCAGACTTGACCATAAGTTGCTCTTCGCATGCGGCCCGTTTTAGTGAAGGATTTCTCCCCGCTTGTCATCCAATCCTCCCACTGAACACGGAGCGCCACCTTAAATGCACGATTTACACTGATGTCGAGTGGCTGCAAATACTTTGTTGTGCCTCCAGGATCACAGCTGGAATTGAGTTTGTCCTCTTGATGGCTTCTTTCACCGAATCTGTTATGTGGGCCCTCATGCTGTCCAAAACGAGCAAGCCTTGTTCCTGTGAAAGAATCCTCCCGGTCACTTGCCGTAACACTCCGTATGCCATTCATGCATTAGGCTTTCCGTCATCCATCCTTTCTTGTTGACTTTCACAACAATTCCCTCGGGAATTTTTCTTTCGGCATCGTCGTGCGTTTAAAAATCACCATCGGTGGAAGCTTTTCTCCCGATGCCGTGCAGCTCAGAACACGGTGAAATGCGTTTTTTCATGCCCAGTTGTTTTCAGTGTGACGGATGATTCGCCTTTCCTGTTGACAGTCCGAGTGAGAGGCAGGTCAAACGTCAGAGGAACCTCGTCCATCATTATAATGTCGTGCTGGCAGATGGAATGCTCCGCTATCTTTGCATCGGTGAATTTGCGGAAGTTTGAAACTTTTTCCTCGTAGTCGGGAGGGAGCTGCTGACATAGACTCGTCCGTACCCTGATGGACAGGCCTTTACGTCTCATAAATCTGAGACCCCACGATGGTCCACCTCTAAAATCCTCAAACTTCATTGCAGTGCCGATTGTTTTGGCTCTCAGTCGGATCTGCACAGTTGAAACACCCGCCGTCTGCTCTCGTGTGTTGACCCAGTCTTCGAGCTAATTTTCTAGTTCGGGCCATCTGCTTTTCTTTCCTCTGAAAGCTTTAGTGTCTTTTTGCACTGAGTCAATTCCTCACGCTGCTGTTTCCAACGTCTTATCATAGACTCATTAAGACCAAGCTCCCGTGCAGCAGCTCTATTTCCTTTTCCAACAGCCAGATCAATCGCCTTCAACTTGAAAGCTGCATCATATGCATTTCTCTGTGTCTTTGCCATGATGAGGGTGACAAAATGACTACCGTAATCAGAATGATGGGAAGTTTGAGCGCGCTCGATTTAATCTAAATAGAAACAAAAAAGTTGTTTGACCTTAACCCGTTCGGCAATTTCATTGGTCTATGTAAGCTTCATTCCGCCAAAAACTGAGCACGTCACAGATTTAAAAAAAAAAAAAACGGAAAAATCCATATATTAGCCGCATCATTGTTTCAGCCGCGAGGTTCAAAGCATGGGAAAAAGTTGCGGCTTATAGTCCGGAAATTACGGTATCCTCTCTAGACCATTCCTGCTCTTCTGCAGCTTGCTTATTAAAGTCATGGTTGTATTGTTTAGACAACATTTCCTCAATCTACAAACAGAAATCCTGTAGAAACCACTGCAGAACAGTCTTAAGCATCAAGGCTGCTGGCATGCAAAGAACCATTTATGACCCAACCCAAAGCAGTTCTTATAGCATAAGGGCCATTTCCCCGGCTATTATGACTTCCTAAGGCTCTAACATCTTAGGTACGTTGCTTTCAATAAAGTCAACATTAGCCATATATGTGGGAACTTCAACCTCTGCCAGGTAAGACAAAGTTGACAAATCTCCTTCGACACAATGTTGTTGGGACTTACAGGCATCTGTTTTTGTTGTGAACATGTGTGGAAGCTGATAGAAGATTTTACCATCAACAGAAGACACAACAAACCTGAAAGTAATATGTGGGTACCAACTTTTTCCTGTCCCATAGTTTGTAATAGAAACAGAGTTCTTTACCAGAATGATTAAGTCGCTGCATAAGA